>JANKOD010000007.1:23488462-23514563 GCA_026284645.1 Erythroxylum acuminatum | reverse complement strand
GATAAAACAATGTCATTTTAATATAAATAACCAAAAATTACTTTTTAAATAATAATTTTTATTATATTAATTAAAATGATATTAGTTAAATTATTTACATTAAAAAGGTAATTATCTTGCTAAAGTAAACTAACTAAATTTAAGTCACAACAACACAAGTTGGACAAACATAAGCTACAAATTATATATATATATATTGTAATTTTGATATTGGAACTTTAATTTTATTTCTTAAATTAAAAAATAAACTTTCCTGATTAAAAAAAATTATTATTATCAAAATTATCTTAGTTGTTTCAAATTTATATCTTACTGAAATTAATGGATCTACAAACCACGAGTCCTGAAAAGCCCTTTAAGCCCAAGATTCTTCAACCATGATCACGTACTCTACACGCACACACAACACATGCACACATACTATAGACCAAGTCTAGCAGTCAACTTGGCAGGACACAAGATGGGATGATGACATGACACTGAAATACACCACACCAAAAATCCAATTTACTGATATAGTTTGTATTTTAATTTTCTTTTTTCTTTTCTATATTTGTAAATTTACATTGTCCTTAAGAAACCTTCAACCGGAGTTAATTAGATCTTGGTGGATCTAACAGCCTATGACAGTCACGGGTACATGTAACGAAGCTCAGTGATAAACTTCTAAGTATGGCATGCCTCGTGTCCTGAAATTGCGAATCTGAATATTCCCATATGACCATACAATCCTTGTGCTAAACGACAAACATTCCCTTGTACATCTAGCTCTCCTGTTGTATAGTCGTGGTTTGGTTGGTACATCGGTCTCTACATCTCTCCCTTAGAAGTTACTTCTACTTAGTTTGTTCCATGTCTGATTCCATTTTTGGCGTCTCCGAGGAGTTGTTGCAAAAGGGTCTGTGAGAAGTTTAGGTTTTTAAGCTGTAAATTGAACAAAGATCCAGGTTTTGATTTCGATACATGTTTTAGCTTGTGCCCATTTGAGCTTATACGCGATTTTGCTGCACCGGAACCTGTGTTGGGTTATTCATCCAACGATGATGACAGAGGTTAACAAGAGGAAGTTGATGTTGCCTCGTTTGGTACTAACATTTCTTCTCCTGTTTACTTCTATTACCAATGTGGTCGCCGGAACGACAAGTAGATTTGTCAGATCGGAGTGGCCTTCCGTCGACATCCCTCTTGACCATGAAGTGTTCGCCGTTCCAAAGGGTCCTAATGCCCCGCAACAGGTGAATCTTCCTCTGTGATTAGCCTATGCCCTATCATTTTGGTTGGTGTTGTTTATTTCAATATGTGAAACACCTTATCTGCAACTCTCCTTGTTTGATCCAATGATAAGGTGCACATAACCCAAGGCGATTACGATGGGAAGGCTGTGATTGTCTCGTGGGTGACTCCTGATGAGCCAGGTCTGAGCCAAGTTCACTATGGCACCTCAGAGAAGAAGTATGATTTCACAGCAGAGGGGATATTTTCAAACTATACGTTCTACCAGTACAAGTCTGGCTACATTCACCAGTGTCTCCTTGATGGCCTTAAGGTAATTCACAGCTTAAAACCATTGAAAAAGGCACAAAGAATTTCACTACCTTAGGACTGGGGCCGGTAGGAATTTACTTATGATGGTTTGTGATCAACCTCTGAACTGGGTATTGAAATCAGCTGTGAGTGTTCTGTGTTCTGAGTCAGCATTTTCTTGTTTCTTGTTCCAGTATGACACCAAGTACTATTACAAGATCGGTAATGGTGAATCTGCTCGTGAGTTTTGGTTTCGAACACCTCCAGAGATAAATCCTAATACTCCTTACAAGTTTGGAATAATAGGTAAGTTGTTCGTTTCTCCTATCTGCTAAATCTTCTAGGTGCAACTGCTTCAAATTTTGTTATATATTTGACACAATTCCTAGTCCATAAAGCTGGATGATGTTTCATGGGATATATCTTCTTCATCCTTGTTTCTCATTGCTATTTGCACCGTTGCAGGTGATCTGGGACAAACATATAACTCTCTGTCCACTCTTGAACATTACATCCAGAGTGGAGCCAACACTGTCTTGTTTGTTGGAGATCTTTCATATGCAGATAGATATCAGTACAATGATGTTGGAATACGTTGGGATTCATGGGGTCGTTTAGCAGAGCGAAGTGCAGCGTATCAGCCTTGGATTTGGTGTGCTGGAAATCATGAGATCGACTATATGCCTTACATGGTCAGGGTTAATTAAAACTTCTTGTCATCTTTGTATATTACATTCATCTGTAACTGATGAATTCTGCTGGGAAGTACCTGACAGAGTTGGGGATGTTGAACTATGATGCTTAGGTTTTGCTTGGTTTTTGATTTTAATGCATCACTTTCACTTTCCATTTCAGTTCCTGAGCTCTTTTAGAAATCATACTCTTTACACAGGGGGAAGTTGTTCCTTTCAAATCCTATCTTCATCGATACCCTACGCCTTATATGGCCTCTAAAAGCAGCAATCCTCTCTGGTATGCCATCAGACGTGCATCTGCCCATATCATCGTTTTATCCAGCTATTCTCCATTTGGTAACTTCTCATCCCTAATCTTCACAACTTTTAAACCGTTCATGCTCGTCATGCACACCATAAGTTGGTAAATAAGCACATTGCCTTCTTGGTTCTCTGCTATGGCATCCTGCATCGAGTACATTCATTCTGTTTAAGGTCTGAGGTTGTAACACATGCCATTGGTGTTCTGACCTTGAGCAGTGAAGTACACACCTCAGTGGCAGTGGCTCAGAGAAGAATTTAAGAAAGTTAGCAGAGACAAGACGCCTTGGCTCATTGTCCTTATGCATGTGCCCATGTACAACAGCAATGAAGCTCACTTCATGGAAGGAGAAAGCATGCGAGCAGTTTTCGAGGAATGGTTTGTTCATTACAGAGTTGACATTGTCTTCGCTGGCCATGTCCATGCTTATGAAAGATCAGTATGATTCTTTCCTTAGACTTTCCCATAATCACTTCAATAATTGAATTGCCATGAAAGAGATCACTGAGTTGTTGAATTTCAGTATCGGATCTCAAACATACACTACAACGTGTCAACTGGTGATAGATATCCTGTAGCAGACAAATCTGCCCCAGTTTACATCACTGTCGGGGATGGAGGAAATCAAGAAGGTCTAGCTGGAAAGTGAGTGAAGTTGATGAGTTACTGCTAAGTTCATGGAAGTTTCTTATGAGGTTTAATGTGATGGATATGTGCAATGTTACAAGAACTATGAATTGAATATGTGATCTAACAGGTTTAGAGATCCACAACCAGATTATTCTGCATTCAGAGAGGCTAGTTATGGACACTCAACCTTGGAGATAAAGAACAGGACGCATGCAATCTATCACTGGAATCGCAATGATGATGGGAAAAAAGTGCCAACTGATGGGTTCGTGTTGCATAATCAGCACTGGTGAGTCCAAATCTACTTATTAACGCACTGGAGGAATTTGTTTTCATGCTTTTTTATTTCTGCGAACTGTGTTTGTGTGCAGGGGAACCAACCTGAGAAGAAGAAAGCTGAAGAAACACCATTTGAGGGATGTTGTTGGATGGATTGCCAGCTCCTGATGGAACTTCCAAGCCAAGAAGTACTGTGCTCCCAAAAAAAAAAAAAACCCACTATTCAAGCTGGTGCATGAAGCTTATAAGAACCACAAACTGAGTTGTAATGGAGTACTGTACAAGATGATGTTTCATTCTGTAAATTTCGTAGCAGTTCATTCTTCAGACATTCATAATAATATCCCTTCTTCTATAGTTGAGTGCCTGCTTTAATTTGCACTCCAATTAAAGCATTAGGAGCTTCCCATTAATATAACATAAATGAAAAGGAACAAAAAAGCTTACTCTCAAATAATTAGTTTAGAATTTTGTGGTTATGTTGGGCAAAAATTATTCAATTTACATGTAAATATTCGTAAATTTGAGGTTATTTTAAATATTTTTTTAATTATAGAATTTGGGTACGTATTAGACAAATTATTAAGAATATATAATGACTATTAATAATTAATGGATTCACGCATTCTAAACAGTTAGGAAAAAATTAACATTAAATAAGTTTGATTTAATATAAAGAAAATTAACTTTGTATGCACCGGAACTTTTTTGGAATATGAAATATTCTGTTTAAAATAGTTTTATCAATATTTTAAATTTTGGAATAAAATTACTTTAAAGCTAAAAAAGTTTAGTCGATATTAAATTATTATATAACCGATTAAAGACCGAATAGAATTGAAGAATTTAAAGTAAAATTAAAAGAACCTCTTTAAATAAAAATTAATTAATTAACATAAATTTTTAAAAAATTAAAATTATTAAAATAAATTTAACTGAAAATTTGAAAACAAACAAGGGTATTTTTGAACGGGTTCGATTTTTTAATAATATTATTAATAAATAAGATTAAAACGGTTTAAAATTATGATATAAATGAGCAAGTTGCCATTGAAAGCGTTGTAGATGAACGACGTGTCGTTTCATGAGGTTAAAATTAAAGATATGATCAGACCCATGGTCTTCTCTACGCAGGGTTGATAGTTTAGGGAGTAATAGATAAAATGGCAATCCACGGTAGTGGTCGTTGGTGCTCTACTGTCACGCTTACCTTTCCCTATTCCAATACGACATCGTTTGAACCTCCTCTCCGTCTTCCGACTTCTTCTCCTTCTGCTCCCATCCGCAGGACGAGAGGTTTGAGGATGGTAACGCGCGCGGGGCCCAGCACGAACAGCTATCTTGTGGCGTTCCTACTCCCTCTGTCTCTTCTCGCGGGCACCGTCTTCGCTTCCATTAAAGTCGCTGATAGGCTTGACAGACAATTTCTCGAAGATGTGCGTGTGTTTCCTTTTGTGTTTTTGGTAGTATACTACTTGTTCGACGAAAGTCCTCAACGGGCTTTGAACGACTAAATCACTTGTGTTTGAATTCTTAGTTCTTCTGTGAAGTTAAAAAATGGTAATATGGTTTCTCTGAAACAGCTTGCAATTAATCAGGCAATAAGGGAAGCAGAGGAAGAAGAGGAAGAAGATGATGATGACGAATATGAAGAAGGAGACGAAGCTGGGTCAAGCTATGACGATGACGATGATAATGACAATCTTGGTGTTGTTGTCGAAGCTCCTGCGGAGAAAAAAGTAGTGGTGGTAGAAGAAGAGCCTGCATTTCCAACAAGAACACGCCCACGCAATCGGCCCAAACGAGAGGCCTAATCCAACACTCTTACAACTACCATTGTTGTTATTATATCAATCAGTTTGTTATTCTCTTTTCGTGTTAAATGAAAATTAACGAAGAACGAATTCTGTCTTATAATCTTCCATGTTAGGATTTTTCAAGATAGCCATGGCTTAATACACAAGTTAACCCAAGAATAATCCTAAAAAGTTATCTTTTAATAAGACAATACGTAGTCATTAATTCTTAATTATGCGCTAATTAAACCTCGGAAACAAAAACAACTGATAAGTGTACCAATTAAGTAACAAATACAACTTAAATGGTCATTTTAACTCAAATAAATGACAATAACATATTATTTAGTTCAATTTTTTTAAAAAAATTTAATATTATTATCAACACTTAATTAAAATCTGTTAAGTTTTTTAAATTTTAAATTGAGAGAAAATTTAAAAATATTTTAAATTTAGTATAAAATTAAATTTGATTAAAACCAATTAACTAATTTTTGTGGTCATTATAATTTTGAAAAAATGAGAAATTCTTTTTGAGCGGGGAATTCATTTATGGTCATATCAGGAAATTAATTATTATGTCAGACAGCCACAGCATCGAAATTGATCCTTTCTTGGGTCTGTTTCCAGTAACAATGAATGAAGAACATTCAACGGTATGTGAGCGGCAATAGCATCCAAAAACCTCCATTTGTGACCTATGTGATAAAGAAATCCATAATCGAGGACGAACTTGGACTGGGATGGGAACGAGGCAGGTCTAAAAAAATTAGTGGTGTAAAGACATTGCATTCATTGCACAGAAATCTACAAAAGGGGACCACATCCCAAAAAGCACAATGGTTCATACACATAGAGTCAAAAATATTTGGGGTCCTTATTTAAAATGGATTCATCTTACAATTGCATATAAAAAATTGCCATAAGAAAGTGACAGGCTTCGTCTTTTGATTTTCCAATTCCCATTCCTTGTGGGACTCTTGGCTTTATGATAGTAACCCAAACTCTGTTTCTACTACAAATGGTCTTGTCCTTTGAATTTGAGTTGAGAAGAATCTCATACCTATAAGGTTTAGAATGGTAAGGGAGAATGAATCGATTTATTCATGAATCATTTATCTGTTTATATACACGTAGATTTGTATATTTGAATATTCAAAACTAAATCTATCTAATTCTATGATTGTATATTCGGATGATTTGTAAATAGATAACAATGAATCTATTTGAATTCAAATCTTACTCTTATCTAATTATCTACATTTTGCAGGAGATGGGCTTGCGATATATCTTTAATAATACCTATAACTTTCCAAATTCCAACCATAGGATTATTCTATCAGATGTTCGCTTCAAAGTGGATAAGTATGATCGTAAAAAATATATGTTGTGTGCCTACTGCTTGTACGTGTGCAATATGTAGTGGAGATTAGGTCCAAACTCCAGAATTCGACTACTTTTGGGAGATAGATGATAAAACACAAAACGTTATAGATCAACGTGCTTACCTACTTCCATCCCTTGGCTTCTTCCACCTACGAAGCTTCTCACCCACAAAATGTCTCACGATAAATTCTACACACCGAACTTGCCTCGAAGGTGTCTATCAATTTCGTAATCTTACAACAAATCCAATGTGAGTCCCTCGCATTTCTATAAAAGTTTTCTATTTCGCATTCTTTCTCCAATTGGAATTTTTTATTCGTAATTTAATATTACCAAAATTATTTATTATAGACTATATTATTTTCTGTAAATTTCAACAAAATTATATTATTTTTAATTCTCCTCAAGCTTTCTTTTTATTTAATATTTTCACTTAAATTAAGAATAGAAATATATTATTTAATTACAATATTATTATCATCATACCCAATTTAAAATTGAGAAAAGTTTGATAGTACGGAATCCTATCTCTTATGCACAGACCCAACCTATGCTCTTCCACGTGGTGTATGTTTTTTGCGATCATTTTTGCAATTATATGAATATTTTTCTTATTCAATCAAGTGCTTCCAAAAGTTGGAAATTAAAAATTGGTCTTACTGGATTGCACAATAAATTAACGGTTTCACTGACGCAATGCGCCACGTCACCCTCACAACTCGTCCTTGTTCTCCGCTGGCTGAAACTGTTCGTCACGAAACGGTCGTTCACTCTTATGACTTATCCACCACCAGGTGCTGAGGTAGTACTGCAGGGAAACCAATCCCAAATCTCAGATACGATGTCGTTGAATTCGCATGACCCCGAGTCTGTGACTCAACCGCTTCTCTCTTCCTCTCCGTCGCTACGCTCCGTCACGAACTCCACCTCTCAGGTTGCCATCGTCGGCTCCAATGTCTGTCCCATCGAAAGCCTCGACTACGAGTATGATAAAGAAACTCACTGTGTGTGAGTGTGTGTGACTCATCGAATTTGAATTGTTTCGTGAAGTGGTTGTTTTTTGTTTGCTTAGGATTACGGAGAATCACTTCTTCAAACAGGATTGGAGGAGTGGCACGAAGATCAAGACATTCCAGTACGTGTTCATGAAGTGGTTACTCTGCTTCTTCATCGGCGTTATTGTTAGTCTCATCGGATTCGCCAACAATCTCGCTGTTGAAAATCTCGCCGGCATCAAGTTCGTTGTTACTTCCAATATGATGCTCGCTAGAAGGTACTAGTAGTGCTTGTGTTCGATTTCTGCTTTTAAGCTTTAATCTTCTTTTGTAAGTTATTTTAAATTATTTGTTACTATTGTTGGTTTTTTTTGGAGTTAACGCTTTTTTTCCACCCTTTTTTCTTTGTTTTACTTGCAGATTTGGAATGGCTTTTACTGCGTTCTCTGCTTCTAATTTTGTTCTAACGCTGTTTGCGTCTCTTATCACGGCTTTTATATCTCCGGCTGCGTCTGGTTCGGGTATTCCAGAAGTTAAGGCTTACCTGAATGGTGTGGATACGCCGGGAATTTTCTCCTTGAGGACTTTGGTTGTAAAGGTAAATGATTTTTCAGAGAAGTCTTCTCAAGGCTTGTTTACGTAATTTTATTGGTTGATCGCATTTTCACCGTCAATGAGGGAGTTTTTGTGTGTAGATAGCTGATCTCTAAAGACATTTGAATAGTAATATGACACTCGATATAGACAAGCTTAAGCTTTTGTTTCTTTACCTGAGTGTTGCTGTAGGAAGTTGTAGTTAGTGATTGTTTCCTTACTTTTGGTTGTTCAATGTTCCCAAAATTGACGTGCGGGTCCATTAAGGGGTTATAGCTAGCATTCAAGACTTAAGTTGAAATACCCCAAAATTTTCAATCTTGATCAAGGAAATGAAGATTATCTGTAACATGGAAAAGTTTCTGCTTGTCAAATATAAGTGAAGGCATTTGCACTAAGATAATTCAATTAAACCTGATAGCATTATTGAAATAAGTAATGCTAACATCTGTTGGCGTAATTTCCTAACTGTTCAATATAACAACCTCCTTTTATGCACATCCAGTGTGTACTTTCCTCCTTGATATATTGTTTAAACCCTGTCAGATATCTTGCTCAAGGCGATTTGTTAGGTGCTTCTTGTGTTTAGTAGATTGTGGAGGCGTGCAGGTCTTTTTGAGTCTTTGTTATCTTACACAAATGACAAGTGAAAGTTGCACATTATTTTTTCTTGTTTTGCAGATTATTGGGAGCATTACTGCAGTGTCATCGTCTCTCTTTGTTGGAAAGGCAGGGCCCATGGTGCATACTGGAGCATGTGTTGCATCATTGCTGGGTCAGGGTGGATCGAAGAAATATGGATTGACATGGAAATGGCTTCGGCTCTTCAGGAATGATCGAGACCGAAGAGATCTTGTTACATGTGGAGCAGCTGCTGGAATCACTGCAGCATTTCGGTCCCCAGTTGGTGGTGTGCTTTTTGCTCTTGAAGAAATGGCATCATGGTATGCCCCTCATGAGGGAAATATTCATTGAACTGCTATTGACCCGTAGCAATCATGTTCATTGTGTTCCTAGCCGACTACAGAAAATGATAAGGCTTCAAGTGAACCTTTTCCTCCCATTTACACTAACTTCATTGAGATGTTTTCATGACCGGGGGAAAATCTTTTTCTACATCTTTAGCTCTTGCTAACAATACGCTTTCATGAAAAATGGCAGAAAGCAGGGTTTCTTCATCAGATATTAATGCCATGATCTTTTTCTGCAGGTGGAGAAGTGCCCTTCTCTGGAGATCGTTTTTTACTACAGCTGTAGTTGCAATAGTTCTCCGAGCTTTTATTGACTATTGTTTCAGTGGGAAATGTGGACTTTTTGGTACTGGGGGCCTCATAATGTTTGATGCCTATTCAGCAAATATTACATATCACCTCAGTGATGTGCCTCCTGTGCTTGCCCTTGGGATCATAGGCGGTGTACTGGGAAGTTCTTACAACTTTCTTTTAGATAGGGTACTTCGCATCTACAACTTCATTAATGAGTAAGTTTTTATTTTAGCTTTTGAATTTTTCCCAAGCAGCTTCTCGTCACTATGGAAAAATATACTCTGACAATGATCACGTTTACTTTTTTCTGTTTCCAGGAAAGGCATCTTTTACAAAATTTTTCTTGCTTGTTCTATCTCCATTTTCACATCCTGCCTTCTTTTTGGGTTACCTTGGTTTGCATCTTGCCTACCCTGTCCATCTGACACATCAGAAGCCTGTCCAACAATAGGCCGGTCTGGTAACTACAAGAAATTCCAATGTCCTGATAATCATTATAACGATCTTGCCAGTCTTTTTTTCAACACAAATGATGATGCTGTCCGAAATCTTTTCAGCAGGGACACTGACTTTGAGTTCCAACATTCGTCAATCCTTATATTTTTCACAACTTGCTTTTTCCTCAGCATCTTTAGTTACGGAATTGTAGCTCCAGCGGGTCTGTTTGTTCCTGTTATTGTGACTGGAGCATCTTATGGACGGTTTGTTGGACTGTTAGTTGGTAAGCGCTCAAGTCTAAATCATGGTCTCTATGCTGTACTGGGTGCGGCATCATTTCTTGGTGGATCTATGAGGATGACAGTTTCCTTGTGCGTTATTATTCTTGAGTTGACCAACAATCTGTTGTTGCTGCCATTGATAATGCTTGTTCTTCTTATTTCTAAGACTGTCGCTGATGCTTTCAATGGAAACATTTATGATCTTATCATGAAAGCAAAGGGTTTTCCTTATCTGGAGACTCATGCTGAGCCTTACATGAGGCAGCTGACAGTTGGTGATGTTGTGACTGGCCCACTTCAGCTCTTTCAAGGCATTGAGAAGGTTGGCAATGTGGTACATGTTCTCAGAAATTCAAGGCATAATGGTTTTCCTGTAATTGATGAACCTCCTCTCTCTGAGTCCCCTGTTCTCTATGGTCTAATCCTCCGTGCACATCTTGTCGAACTATTAAAGAAGAAAAGTTTCTTGGCTCGAGTGCCACTAGGTTCTGATTCCCTGAAGCAGTTCTCTGCTGGCGATTTTGCAAAGAAGGGCTCAGGCAATGGTGACAAGATAGAAGACGTAGATTTTACTGAAGAAGAGATGGAGATGTTTGTAGATTTACACCCATTTACAAATGCGTCACCTTATACAGTCGTGGAAACAATGTCACTTGCTAAGGCCCTCATACTTTTCCGAGAAGTTGGTTTGAGACACCTACTTGTGATACCCAAGATTTCTAGTGTAAGAATCTTCATCCTCTTTCTATGTTCAAATTACTTACCTTGAAATTTGCCTCTTCACTTCCTTTGAATGTTGCTCCTACTGATTGACTTATGTTTAGTATCTTGATCTTGCATCTACGTAGTTTTGAAATCCTTCCGTTGTATTCAGTGCTGCTTTACAGCTTTTGGTTTGAGTTGCAAAGTACTCCACTTATCTTGAACAACTTGCAATGATAAACATTTGCTCATTATCACAACTTTTGTTGCTTTCGTGTTGATTTCTCAAATTCGGTAATGTTTTATTTGCTCATCATGTGCTTTCGACACAAACACGACTCCTTTTTGGGTTGGTGATATGATTTCCTTTGTGGTTATTATTATTTATGTTATATAATATATTTCTTCTTCTGTACATGCAATACAGTTCTAAATCTAAATATCCCATATTCTGGAGCTTTTTGCTAATGATTAATGTTATACAGAGATCCCCTGTCGTTGGTATATTGACGAGGCACGATTTCATGCCAGAACATATACTCGGTTTGCATCCTCAGCTGATAGGGAGTAGGTGGAAAAGGTTACGAATCAAGCTGCCACGCTCATTTAAGATTAGGTGGCTCAGTCAAGCAAATGGCGCTTAGCTTCAAGATAGGTTTGTGTATTCGCAGAATGAACTTGAAAAGATCCAATCATCAAGGACTATTTTTCATCAATTTTTGAACCTCCCACTTTCAATCAGAAGAAGCTCTCAAATTCTCTGGCCTTTTTTTGGTACAAAGTACGCATATAGAGCCAGAACATGGTCTTAGGATCCTTTTGTCTGGGTTGGATACACATCTACAATGTATGTTAAGAATCAGTCCATCAATGGGGATAAGGAGCTGATCAGATAGTAACGACATTCTTTAATCACCAAAATGATTCGTTTATGTTGTAGAAAATAATGGAAGATCGATATTTTGCAGAACTAAAACTAAAATATGTACTTTTTCTTGAGAAAAGAACTTTATGGATGCTAATATGCTATTGATTCGGATCTCTAAAAGTTGATTTGAACAGAAAATTAGTGAAACATCAAGGGATGATCAGCAAAAATAACTTTACAGGTGAAGATCAAAGTCACAATAGTTCGCTATACAAAACCAAAGGCAATCCATACGATCGAAGTATGTACGTCAAATGGGGCAATACAAACAAGTCTTGAAGGTCAAGATAGAAGTCATCTTTTATGTCTAACTTCAAATCTGGAATATGTCTACAGGATTTGCAGACAACATATGATTCAAGAAGAAGACCATGAAACATGAGAATACTATATCTAAGATGACATACTACCTCTCCTCGTACTCTTCAGGTAGTCTGCCCTTATTGCCCACAACTGCTCTCCAACCACTTTCATGTCTGGCCGATCCGATCGGATAGGTGCTGCACAATGAATTGCCAAAGCAAACATCTTCATTAGTATGTCTGTGTCAACCGTCTCTTCCATCAGGGGATCCATCATATCAGCTACGCATCCTTCATTATACTTCCTAAAGGCCTATACAAGTTCAATACCACAAATTATGCAAGTTTCTTTTTGCATTTGAAGGAAATCAGATTCTTGTGTACTAAAGCCTGGAGAATAAAGATATAAACTTTACCCATCTAAGGGTCACCCGCTCGTCAGCAGGCCTCCTCATTTCCACCGGACGGCGGCTGGTCAGGATTTCTATAAGTAAAACCCCAAAAGAGTATACATCACTCTTTGGAGTGAGTTGATAGGTCCTCATATATTCTGGATCAAGGTAACCCACTGTTCCTTTAACTTTGGTTGAAACATGAGTTTGATCAGAGTCCACTGCTCCAAGTCGAGCAAATCCAAAGTCGGCAACCTTAGCTCTCATGCTCTCTGTCAAAAGAATGTTGGATGATTTGACATCCCTGTGGATAATTTGCTTCTCTGTTATCATGCAAACAATGTGTAAGGCATCAAAGAAATCAGTAGGATTTGCACCTGTGAAGACTATAGTGCAACAAAATATGATAAGAAATGTTATCATAACACAGGCATTCTTATCTCAATTACCAAAAGATTAGACTCAAACTCTCATTTTCATTACTCCTTCCACATATACAAATAACAGCTGTACTGATTATAAACTATTAAAGTTATTCTCTGATTGGTTATTCAAGTTCTATTATTATTATTAATAGTAGTAGTAGTATCATCATCATCATCTCATATGTCCGTATTCTGTGAACAATATGATAAAACATGGATAATTTGTCTGACCTGCATATAGATGGAGGTAGGTTAGTGCATGAGCTATATCAATGCATACTTCGAGCCGTTGATTGAAATCTAGGATTTTTCCCCGCTGACCTACAGCAATTCCCATCAGAACTTTTAGCAAAAGGTCATTGCTTTGAAATATGTAACATTAAAGCTGCATAAGCTTACCATCCAAATGTTCTCTAAGAGTACCATTTGGCACATATTCAGTAATTATAAGACGCTCATTTCCTTTATCAACATAGCCAAGTAACTTGACCAGATTTCGATGATCAATTTTTGCCAGAAGTTCAACTTCACTGCTGAATTCAGAGTGCAGACTCTCAAAATGTTCCTACACAATGCTTGTCATGTCAACTCCAGATATGACAATCAAGACTTTGTGCCAAAGAGATTAAAATATCATCTTAATTTGAAAGAGATGAATGACTGAATCGATATAAATGAAAGAAGTAATCAAATGGTTCAATGCACCAGTAACATCGTTATCTGATTTGTTGCATGGGCAGCAAGTAAGTACATGTATTATCTACCACACAAATGAAGCATTAGTTCATACCTTCTTCGCACGTTTTATTGCAACAACCTGCCCATCTTCTAATTGGGCCCTGTAGACAATTCCAAACCCCCCTTCTCCTATCTTAAGAGATGGTGAGAAGTTTCTCGTAACTTTCGCAATCTGACGCGCGTTTAGATGAACTGAATGTAACCTACTGAGTTTTGGAGAATTGGCAAATCTCGAAGGACTAGGTGGCACACGAAGTGGACTCGGAGGGACTTTCTCAGCCGGAGAATTCACACCAAAAGAGGAAGTTGAAACTACCAGACAAGTACAAATTAGCACGTTGTGGACTATATCATGAAAAAAGAAATTATAGCAGAATTTTCTGAACTTGGTAAGAGTTACATTAGCAAACATTTAAAAATACCAGAAGAGTCAATCATCAAAGTATTGAACTAAAAACCAATTGGCTTCATACTCACATGAATTTGGATCTTTTGACAGAACAGCATGGGTCGTCGCCCTCCTTTTCGCACAAAAACAGGGACAAAGAAAATTGCAACACATCACAACTATTCCAGTTGCAGCTATGCCAACTTTTTTGGAGGTTGAAATATTCACACCACCATTCTTGTCTTTTGAAGGGATACCTTGAGCATTAGTATCTTCGCTAGCCTCTTTCTATAAAAGTTTTCTTCCTTGCTTAAACAGTAATGCAGCAGCTAAGACAAGTATACAATTAGAATATCTCCGACACAATCTCGCGAAAGAGATAAACTTCAACAAAGGAAAAGAAATTTCTCATCTAAGCACATACCTAATGAAAAGTTCAATTTATCACAGTAGCTACTTCTACTTGTAGAATAACTGTGGAGAACACATTCATTTCCATCGTGGAAGTGAAGAGCCTTACAAAGAGAATCTTCGTCTATAACATTACCATTAACCAAAAGCAATTCGTTATCGCTAAATTTTAAGTAAGTTACGTGATCAGTATCAGAAAGCTTTGACCGAATTTCAAGGCTAGAGCCAGATATTCTGATAAGTTGCACTAATAGCAACCAAGTTAATATAGTTATAACCATTCTCAAAAAGAAGATGCCAAGATTCAAAGTTTGACAACTAAGAAACAACCGAATCATCTCTAGATTCTCAATTTGCAAACTAAGTAAAGCAAAGTTATTGCCACAAACCTTCAGTGTCGCTTCACAATTAGTGCATTCAGCTAAGTTTAAGGAGTTCCCCAAAGAAGAAAAAGCGCCAGAAGTTCATAAAGCACCACTCTTTGTTTCCATCTTCAGTAATCATTAACCAAACAAGCTCAACTCCGGACAATTATTGTCAAACAACCGTCTTGGATAAGCTCAAACTTCAAATCCCACAAATACTTTCAAGGACTGAAACTACGCCAAACATACAAGATTCAATTTTTCACTGTCGCCACAAAAGTCCAAGCAGAGTCTTCCGACCAATTTAAGCGAATTCAGGAGCAATCAATTGACGCGTATATCTCCAAAAACTGACAAAAATATTGACAACCCAGTTCATCAAAAAGCTCAGATATCAAAAACCTGAATCCCCACGGACCAAAAACTCGCCAAAAAAAAAAAATTATCTCACACCCATATCACCAGATCAACAAAGAAGAAGCTGCAAACCTCCACAGCCCAACAACAGTTACAGAGAGAATAGAGCAAACAGCTTGAGTACCAAACCAAACCTGAAGAAGAAAAAGCAAGTAAAAACCTCCACAGCCCACCAAAAGTTACAAAGAGAATAAAGCAAACAGCTTTGGTACCAAACCAATCCTGAAGAGACAAAGCAGCTATCAGAGGCCTAATTAAAGTAAAGAAAAAAGCAAAGGCAGGGCCGTGTTTTCGGCTTTGGAGCAGGAAGAGAAAAAGCAATCTAATGATGTTAACTATACTAGCTGTCTCTAGGAATTATTGAAACTGTTATATGCAAGTAGATGATACGAACCTTCAGAGCTGTATTTTGGTCATGATGTCACTCGGTTGGAAGTTTCCCCTTACGACATTTGGGGGACATCAATCCTCTTTGTCCTTGACAGCCTGTTTTGGAATTTGGAAGTGTAAACCAGTTTCACGTGTTGTTGAATATGTAGTTTCCACCATATTATTATAGTCCCTATCAAATAAAAATAGCTTTGTTTTTTCTTATACTGGACTTTCTAAGAACTTGCTTATAATGGTCATTGTTCATGCAATATTTTAATATCAATGTATTTTAAGTAGTATTTTAGATAATGCTATGAGAGTTTTCAAGTAGATGGTTCTTATTCTGTTTCTTAGAATACTAAAGTCGGCCCTGTTTCTCCCCTGTCCCTCCCCTGTTTCAATGGAACTAGTGATATTTGACTCAAATAAAACAAAAATCTGAATTGAATGGCTATATTTGCTTACCAAATACCAATAGGAGGCGACAAATCTTCTGTTCTATTTATTGTGTTCATATTATGTTCTATAGATTTTTGTTCATCCATTTTTTTCTCTCCTATTTATTGAACGGTTGAAAGCAATCGGAACAAACGATAAGAGTTCCCAACAGGAAGAGCCTGCAGAGTGGTGAAACTCATAAATGAACAGGCCTCTGCACTGATTGTACTTGGGGGCTTGCCCATAATTATGTAACTCATAAATGAACAGGCCTCTGCACTGAACTTGCATTTTTAGTTCTAGACCTTAGTGGGATCGGCATATTTAATAATCATCTTTACTTAGTTTGACTTGCAAAAAATGATTTTTTGAATTGAGACAGAACAGGAGAGAATTAAGTACTTCCTTTTTCAAACAAAATCTATGGGCTTTAGCATTTTTGAGGTGGAGAAACAGAGAGATGCCAAGGCCCAGTAATTAAATGGGCCTTTGGACTTTTATGGGGTAATTTGTACAAGTAAGATCCAAACTCCAAGTAAATTGCTGTAGGCCTTATTAAAGGGAAAGCAAAGTATATACTTATTACTTATCAATGAAATAAACATTTTATTATTTATACCTGATTTATAAATTATTGACATTAAAACTTACTTAATATACATCTAAATAATAATAATTACAATTATATTTCTATCAAGACCATAAAAAAACCTAATACCCATTCTCAATTAATTATCCACATGAAATTTAATAATTGAAAAAGGTGATTACAATAGAATATACAATAATATAAATATTATATGTCTTAAAATATAAAAGAAATTTATGTATTTTATATTAAAATTAAAAATCGGATTGATTTATTTGGCAACCATAACATTAGTTAACTTTACGCGGTACCTTGCTCGGAGGTTCCAAGGTTGTAACGATTTGGAACATACGAGACTCTCAATGCATGCCATAAATGACTCAACACAATCCAATGTTGTTTGAAGATTTTTTTATGTATTAAAAGTTAAAATTAATGTAAAAAAAAAAAGTTAAAATCAAGAACTTGCAAACTACAAATATCTTAGAGTTGCATGTTCAACTTTCCTAAGTAATTCTTGCCCGTTCATCAATCTCTCGTGATGTGCATAAGACAAAACCAACCGAAGACATTCGCGGCCATGGCGGTGTTGTTTACTTGTCTTCTATAGCCCCTTATCCATTCGCCTCCGTCACTTCTGTCATTATTTTTTTAGATAGATTCCAAACTCGGGGTTTGGATTGGGATTTGGATTTCTTTCTCCAATTTTTGTATAAATTACATAATAAATTAATATATTCAATTCAAACGAAACATTTAATAATATCTTAACATTTAATTTCAAGTATTGAAAATCATCTTTCAATTTGTATTTATTAAGTATCAAGTTGCAAATTATAACTCTACAATATCCTAAAGATTGGTAAAAATAAAATATAAGAATTTAACAATATAATTAGTAAAATTTTCCCTCTAAAATGCAACAAGTCTATGATAGATAATTTTGTCAATTTCCATAAAGTTGGATAACTATTAATTACATTTTATGATTTTCAATAAATTATCGGTTAAGTTAATAAAGTGACCCAGTAAATAATACTCCATCTTATTCAAAATAAGTGTTGTTTTAGAGCAATTTTAATTATTCAAAATAAGTGTTGTTTGTGACTTTTTATGCATATTTATGATTTTACTTCAAAAATTGCTCTTTAATTTCTCTCACATCTTAATTACAAGATTATATTTTCAAGGCACTTTAACATGTAATTAATAAAGGTATATTAGATATTTCATTAACTTTTTTAATAAGTGTGCATTCCTCTAAAACGATACTTATTTTAAATAGGAGGGAGTATAGATTAATGGGTTGAAGTTCAGCTGAAAAATAAATCTTAATTAGTGTAGACCGGACCCATATCGGTCTTGTGATGGAAAAAGGAAGCTATATAAAGATTAAGGCCTCCTGCAGTTTCTCATATTAATTGTAAGCATAAGGAATTTCTGACCCGTTAAGAGAGCTTACGTATTAAAAATTATAGAAAGCCCTAAATTTTGTATCGGGAAATACTTTCCGTAAAGATCCTAGGAGATTTGTGATTGTTTGGAGCTCGAAATTGATATCAAAATCAGAGATAAAATCGAAAAGTAGGTATTTCACATTACTTTCGTTTTTAATCCTTTCATATTTGATCCTCGTTAGGTAATAACTCCATCAGTGCGTATTACAGATTATACATTTCATTTGGTCTTCTCGGAAATATTCTCAATGATTCCCTTTCGATTAAATGCAGGCCACGGCCTTTGTTCATGTGCAACCATGTCTTGGTTTTGGACCTGATCACATGCCTTTGTCTTTGCTTACATTACTTTTAAATTGCTTGCAACTTGCAAGGATGATCTCACCCTTTAACAAATTAGACAAATAAAAACTTTGGAAAGGTATATTCTCTATAATATTCTTT
The DNA here is from genome assembly GCA_026284645.1 of Erythroxylum acuminatum. Classification (NCBI taxonomy): domain Eukaryota; kingdom Viridiplantae; phylum Streptophyta; class Magnoliopsida; order Malpighiales; family Erythroxylaceae; genus Erythroxylum; species Erythroxylum acuminatum. The sequence goes on along the minus strand of JANKOD010000007.1, from coordinate 23,496,011 downwards.
AAAAAAAACTGAAAGAGAAGGCGTGGGTAAGGTGAAGGTCCCATCAAACCCAAAAACATATTATAGCAAGCAAGACGTGAGCTTTTGATTAGTTGCTTTGTGGGGGAGAGCTGTGGAATGATTGCTTTCATTTATTTGTTTAATTTTGTGTAATCAATTTAGGATTTTTTACTAATTGATGTTAATTGTTAAGGGTTATAAAATACTCGTAAGTCATTTTTTAATAAATCGTATATAATAAAAATATTTTCGAAATATAATAATTTTTAAGACTATTTATTTAAAGACCATTTGGAAAATAAGTAGTTGAATAGAATCTTAATATAAAAATAATAATATTATTTATTTATATTTTAAAATTGACAGTAAATTTAGTAATTAAAAAGCATCAATATTAATTTAATAAGATGATATAAGTCTCAATATTTTATTTCAATAAATATTATGTAAATTATCTCAATTAAATTATATTTTTAGTTTTTTTTAAATGAAAGGGCAAAATCAACATTACATCATAATTTAAAAAGTAAACAAAAAAATGAAAAAAAGAAAATTACACAGTAACGCATTTCAAGGGACCAAATTGCGAGTGTGTCCTGTATTACTATTGCCTCTCTCTCTCTCTCCGACTCTCCATCCGATTTACTAGTACACTCGAAACTCGAAAGCACTGTCTCATTTACAGTCCTCCCTTATCGTAGTAGCTTAAGAAAACCACTCCAAGACAAAGCAATTCGCTCTCTTTCTCTTCTTTGACAAGCAAGTTGTGGGCTTGATTTCAAGAAGAAAGGAAAGGTGGTATCTTTTTTGTTTGAGCATTTTTGGTGCGAGGAAGCTGGTTGTAATGGCGGGCAACGATTGGATAAACAGCTACTTGGAGGCAATTCTCGATGTGGGTCCGAGCTTAGAAGATAAAAAATCCTCTCTTTTGCTCAGAGAACGAGGCAGGTTTAGCCCGACTCGCTACTTCGTCGAAGAGGTCATCACCGGATTTGATGAGACGGATCTTCATCGATCGTGGGCTCGGGTATGTGTGTGTGGTGCTTTGATTCGTAATACTGTTTTGTTTGTTGAACTTGACATTTTGTTTTGGGTGTATCTATGTGATGATCGTTTTGGTTTTGGTTGTGGTTTTTAGGCTCAGGCCACGAGGAGTCCTCAGGAGAGGAACACTAGATTGGAGAATATGTGTTGGAGGATTTGGAACTTGGCTCGTCAAAAGAAACAGGTTTTTTTTCTTTCTCATGTTTGTTTATTTGTTGAATTTCTAACTCTTGTGATGTATGAAGATCAAATTTAGTGTTTTTGTTGATATTAGTGGTTCATGGATTACTATTGAAAGTAGAAATGTTCTTTTTTTAGTTGTTCTCGTCTTCTTTTAACCGAACTTGACGCTAGTTACTTGGAAATCCTCCTTTGAATGGTTATCAACACTCATCAAGATTAGTTGTGAGATAGTAATATGAACGTGCAAAATTTTGAGAAAGCGACTTTTTGCTACTGCTAGATTCACATTATTTCGAGCTTAACTTACTATTAGCATGAAAGTTCATGTTTCAGATTGGTTTTTGATTAAATATCAAATGAAAAAACTTTTGAATGATTGCCGTTTGGGCAATTGATAAAGTTATTTAATTCTTGCCTTTGGTTTCTCAAGTTTTGAGCATTCCGTGTGTGATCCTGTAATTGCTCATCATTACCCTTCTCCGTGTAGCTTGAGGGAGAGCTAGCACAGAGGAATGCTAAACGCCGCCTTGAAAGGGAGAGAGGTCGCAGAGAAGCTGCAGCAGATATGTCTGAAGATTTGTCTGAGGGTGAAAAGGGGGATACTGCTGGTGATTTATCTGCCCATGGTGATAGCAACAGAGGTAGACTGCCCAGGATTAACTCTGTTGATGCAATGGAGGCATGGGCTAGCCAACAGAAGGGCAAAAAGATGTACATTGTACTGATAAGGCATGAGCTGAACTTTAATTCTCTAGTGTCTAGATGTAGTCATCAAGACAGCGAGAAAAGCTTTAGTTGGTATTTCAGTGTTCATTATATTCAATCAGTGAAATTTTCCCTCTATTCAATGTTGTATTCAATATATTAAGAAAGTTGTGCTACCATTATTTAACCCTAGTTCCCAAGCTTTTGAAGAACAATTAAATTGGATACTAAACATGTATATCTTGGGATGTATGTTATGATTTTTCAGTTTGCAATTTGGTACTGCATTTTTAACTTGTAGCACACATGCAGCCTTCATGGTCTAATACGAGGTGAAAACATGGAGCTTGGGCGTGACTCTGATACTGGTGGACAGGTACTATTGTTTCTTATTAATTCTTTTTTTGTTGTACATGGGCCTGTCTGCCCACAAGAGGTTGAGAAGTATGGGGCTCTGTTCCATAGGTGAAATATGTAGTGGAACTTGCAAGGGCTTTGGGTTCAATGCCTGGAGTCTATCGAGTTGATTTATTGACCAGGCAAGTTTTAGCACCAGATGTGGATTGGAGTTACAGTGAACCGATAGAGATGCTGACTCTTAGAAACTCAGAAGATTTTGAGGATGAGATGGGGGAGAGCAGCAGTGCATACATTATTCGAATTCCTTTTGGACCAAAGAATAAATATATTGCTAAAGAACTATTGTGGCCTCACATACCTGAATTTGTTGATGGTGCACTTAGCCACATAATTCAAATGTCCAAAGTTTTGGGAGAGCAAATTGGTGGTGGAAAGCCTGTCTGGCCCGTTGCCATCCATGGGCATTATGCAGATGCAGGTGATTCTACTGCACTTTTATCTGGGGCTTTAAATGTACCCATGCTTTTCACTGGCCACTCACTTGGCCGTGATAAGCTGGAACAGCTAATTAAACAAGGTCGCCTATCAAGGGATGAAATAAATTTGACATACAAAATAATGCGCCGTATAGAGGGTGAAGAGTTAGCTCTTGATGCCTCTGAGATAGTCATAACTAGCACTAGACAGGAGATAGAGGAACAATGGAGATTATATGATGGTTTTGATCCAATACTGGAGCGTAAATTGCGAGCCAGAATCAAGCGAAATGTGAGCTGTTATGGAAGGTTCATGCCTCGCATGGCAGTAAGTTTTGCGCTTTGTGTTTATCTATCACATATTGTTTTAACAGCTTTAAACAGCCTTGTTAACTTTCTTAGTAGCACATCAGTTGTCAGAGTCTTCGATAGGTTTGTTAACCCTCAAGCTGAAATATTAAATTTCAGACGGATCTGGGTGGGGTGGGGTTGGGTTGATTCCAATATGGGAGCGGAAACCAAACCATTCTATCTGCTAGCCAGATTGAATTAGATATGAGGATATACTTATGGTATTCTATTGTTGTGACATTATTTAGCTTACTGTTGAAGTGACCATATGTGGTGCTTTGCAGATTATTCCTCCTGGAATGGAGTTTAATCATATTGTTCCTCAAGATGGTGATATGGATGGCGAAGTAGAAGGAAACGAAGACCATCCTACCTCTCCTGATCCAACCATCTGGTCCGAGGTTCCAATTTTTCCATTTTGGTTACTTGATACATTATAGACTGATTGGAAAGATACATTGCATTTTCCTCACCCTTTCCCTTCTTTTTCGTGCTTCCTTTCCTCCATTTATAGACCCAGTCTCAGTGACTGAGTTATCTGTACTTTTTTGTGATCTCATTTGTTACTGTTTCTGCAGATAATGCGCTTCTTTACCAATCCTCGTAAACCAATGATACTTGCTCTTGCTAGGCCAGATCCTAAAAAGAATATTACTACTTTGGTCAAAGCATTTGGAGAATGTCGTCCTTTAAAAGAGCTTGCCAACCTCGTATGATTTGTTACATTATGCGATACTATTTAATTGAGACATGGTCTTAATGTTGGCTGGATTTGTTTTTCTCACAAGTTCATCTTATTTCTTTCTCTCCTTTCTGCTCTCACTTTCTGCATTCGCTTTCATTGACAGACTCTAATTATGGGTAATCGAGATGGTATTGATGAAATGCCAAGCGGAAATTCCTCTGTGCTACTTTCAGTGCTTAAACTCATTGACAAATATGATCTGTATGGGCAAGTGTCCTACCCTAAACACCACAAACAGTCAGATGTTCCTGATATTTACCGTCTAGCGGCAAAAACAAAGGTATTGGTGTTTTTAATTTATTCATCCTGCCTTTCCATTTTTCAACTTTTGTTCACCCTCTTCTTTTATAAATCCATTTTGTTTTGGTACTTCCTTTCATGTTGTTACTAAACAAAGACATAATTTGGTAAAACAAAAAGAGCAAGAATGCCACATAGTTGCAATAAATTTTATGATGATGAGTGCACTTTGACACAAAAGTATCTGTATTGTCCTTGTATCTGATTAGTTGTTTGAAGTTAGTAGGCAGTCTAGCACCAAATGCATGGTTATGTTGAAGAAATGAGCATGTCATGGATCCTCTTCTCCATGTTTGTCCAAGGTTTATGTCACCCAAGTCTCACTGTTACGTTTTGCTGATTCTTTAATTGTTCCCTTGTCTGTTGTGGTGTCTGTTCTCTGTAAACATGTTTCGGAAAGTTTGATTAGTCGCTTTCGGATATTGCTTCAGATATCTCACACCGATCTGAACTATTACAGGGTGTTTTCATCAATCCAGCTTTCATTGAGCCATTTGGGCTTACATTGATTGAGGTTCACTTTGATACTTAATATTTTCTCTTTGAAATCATTTTTTATTGGAAACCTATTACAGCTGTTCTTTTCGGGCAGGCAGCAGCTCATGGTTTGCCCATCGTTGCCACAAAAAATGGAGGTCCAGTTGATATACACCGGGTATTACATTTTAACTATGTATTTCTCACATATTATGGAGGCTGTGATTTTTCTAAATTAAGTTTTCTTACTTGCATACTGACTGCTTCAAATCACCCTTAACTAAATCACCCGTAACTAACTGCAAAATGTTTTGCAGGTACTTGATAATGGTCTTCTTATTGATCCCCATGATCAACATTCTATTGCTGATGCTCTTCTAAAGCTTGTTGCTGACAAGCAACTTTGGGCAAAATGCCGACAAAATGGCTTGAAGAACATTCACTTATTCTCGTGGCCTGAGCATTGCAAGACATACCTATCTCGAATAGCCAGTTGTAAGCCAAGGCATCCCCAGTGGCAAAAAAGTGATGATGGAAATGATTCATCTGACACAGATTCACCAGGAGATTCCTTAAGAGGCTTGCATGATTTATCTTTGAACTTAAAATTTTCATTGGATGTGGAAAAGAATGGAGCTGGTGGAAATGATAACTCGCTAGAAACTGAAGGAAACACTTCTGATAACAGGAGTAAATTAGAGAATGCTATGTTGGCATGGTCGAAGGGAGTTATAAAGGACACACGAAAGGCTGGATCCACTGACAGAGCTGACCAAAGTAACAGTTCTGGTAAATTTCCAGCTCTGAGAAGGAGGAAACATATTTTTGTTATTGCTTTGGATTCGGATGCCACCACTGATCTTCTTGAAGCCTCTAGAAAACTTTTTGAAGCTGTTGAAAAAGAAAGGAACGATGGTTCAGTTGGGTTCATTCTCTTGACATCCTTGACCATTTCTGAGATACATTCATTCCTTGTCTCAGGGGGATTTAGCCCCAGCGATTTTGATGCTTTTATTTGCAACAGTGGTAGCGACCTCTATTATTCAACTAATAGCTCAGGAGATGGTCCTTTTGTGGTGGACTTGTATTATCATTCACACATTGAATATCGGTGGGGTGGAGAAGGCTTGAGGAAGACTTTGGTTCGCTGGGCAGCATCTGTTACTGATAAAAGGGCTGAGCCTAGTGAACAGATTGTTACTACTTCAGAACGTCTTTCAACCAACTATTGTTATGCATTTACAGTGCAAAAGCCGGGATTGGTAATCTTTCTTTTCTACCTGTTAGCAACACGCTGATTACTATTTATAGAGAAGTGTCAATTTGTGGATGGCCATAACTATATTCACTTGTGTAGACTCAAATTTGCAGTCAACAGTGAAATGTGAGCATTTCATCTGCCTGAAGTTTGATTAATTTGTCCTCTACAGGTTCCTCCTGTTAGGGACCTTCGAAAGTTACTGAGAATTCAAGCTCTTCGATGCCATGTTGTATATTGTCAGAATGGAAGTAGGATAAACGTGATTCCAGTATCAGCATCTCGCTCCCAAGCTCTTAGGTAGTCTTTTCTGCAAATTGGTATACGTCATACATAGTTTTACTTGCTCCAGGCTGCAATGGATATGGATTAAGAGCCATTTCACTTGATAACTGAATGTGGCCCAAATTGAAAGCTTTTAGAGTGTATTTAGTACTATGTCATCCAATCTAGCTTGTATTTATTGTAATGTATGGAGGTTTGCTTGGGCATATTCTTGAATGTAGGAAATGTCATCTCTGTGCTATTCAAGGTTATCTAACAACCTGAAACTCATTTCAGGTACTTATATGTTAGGTGGGGTGTAGAATTGGCGAATATGGTGGTTTTTGTTGGGGAATCTGGGGACACAGATTATGAAGGATTACTTGGTGGGCTGCACAAAAGCGTTATAATGAAGGGGTATTGTCCTGCAAATGATTAACTCCACAGTAACAGAAGCTACCCTCTCTCAGATGTCATTCCATCCGATAGCCCCAATGTCGTCCAAACAAGTAATGACTGCTCCAGCTCAGATATCCGGAATGCCTTGGGGCAATTAGGATGCATCAAGGATTAGAAGGTATCAAGTTATTTCATTCAATTCAAATGTGCACAAGATCCTCTCCAAAAACATCTCCAAAGTCATGTTGGGATTGCACATATTTGTTATAGCTTTCACAAATGACTCTTGTACATAGGAGCAGAGAACTACAAATCTAAAAGGCCCTTGCACCCTTTTTGATTTGTTATCTTGCTTTTCAAATAAGGCAGGACCAGGGTTAGTTGTAATATGAACATTTCAGAACTTTATGTTTCCAGGTTAAATCTACTGAAGGGATTACTTGCAGACAATAATATCACATAGATACGAAAACTTGTCCTGTGTATTTGTGATAATTTAGACAATGGTCCTTGTACAGGCAGAAATTGTCATATGCAAAGCGTAAATCACTATCTTCTAAATCTGCTTTGTTTTGTCATCTGTAACGCAAGCTGGAGAACAGGATGCTCCAATACCAACCTAATAAATGTTATGTACGTCCTATCTTATATAAGTCTGTTAATATGTTGCGGGTCAATTCTTACTAATGCAGAGACAAACAATTCTAATCACTCAAAAGATTTCTTTTGGTTGAGTGTTTTCATGTTAGGTAGAAACATATTTCCTTATGGCCTATGTTGTCTTTTATGTCATCTACCTAATGCCACTTCTGCTTCAGTACTCCACCAAACCCCTTGATTTTGATAGAACTCTAGCTTAACAGACTAGAGATTTATATATATAGAAGATAGAAAAACAGTGACCTATCGGCTATTACACTGAATCCGACGATCACTCAACACACCAGAGCAAGGGTTGCTCCTCAGGGGAAGAATAGCTCCTTCCTC
>JANKOD010000007.1:23415262-23473647 GCA_026284645.1 Erythroxylum acuminatum | reverse complement strand
GTTAACTTAACTATCAAATGTTGAAGAATGACCAATTTGTCAGCTACTTTTTGTTTGGTTAACTATCTATCTATTTTAGAGCCTGCAAGTATTTTGTACTTGAATAGTAAACTATCTATCTTTTGTACTTGTATAAATATGGCTCTTATATTTTTGGACTCATTTTGTTTGTTAGATTCCTATTTTATCATAATCTTATTTTATGACATGCAATATGTTGATTTGTACTTGTGTTTGCCTTTCAATTTTGTAGTTAAAATTTATTATTGTTCAGAACTAGTTTTGATTTAACATTTAAAACTCTTTTCATTAAAAATACTCAAAATAGATTAAAAGCATCTTAAATATTTTAATTAATTATAAAAACTACTTTTGCAATCTCAATGGATAAATTAATTATTTAGAACTTATTTGAATAGAAGAAACAAATGCACAAATATATTTCGTGTGAATGGTACAGTATTTAATATATAATAGTGGAACACTCACCTAATTCACTAAAATTAATTTAAAAAACTACTAATTATTTTTTTGGAAGTTGAAAGGAACAAAATTAATAGAAGCTTCCCCTAAAGGAGCAATTGTTCAAAACTGTGTACAACATGACTACATCCATTGAAATTTAAAAAACAGAACGAATGACATAGGATATTAATCATAGATGAGCTAAAAACAACCACCATTGGGAGCAAAACCTTAGGCAGTTGCATACGCATAACGAAGCAACTTAGTCCTAGACTATAAAGAACTCAAGGCCTGTAGCCAGTTTAGTCCCTTGGAACTAAAGAACATTCAAATCTTTAGATATCTAAGGAAGTTGTGAGACTTGCCAGTTTGAAGCAAGTTGATGACTCATTTCTTTGAATACATTGCAGACCATAATATGCTTTCTGATCTACACTAAGAGTGTTATGATAGAATTCATGAATGTACTGCATTATATCCTTGAGCACTCTCTGGCTCTTTTTTTTTTCTTTCCCGAAAAAGCTTAAATACCACAACTTTAGCACTAATTTGAAAGCTCGAGTCCTCTTTGTGGGTGAATCTCATGAGTCTAGATCTTCTGTCTAGTTTTATGATGTCTTATTCTGTCCCATGAATCTCAGCCATTCATTTATGTGGTCTCCGCGTAGGTCCCGCATAAATAAACGCAGGACCCACATAAATGAATGACTGAAATTTATAGGATAAAATAAGACACCATAAAACTGGACAGAGGATCTTGTCTCGACTCTCATTTGCTTAGCCCAAGATAGGAGTTGTGGCTAATTATTTCCAAAACGTTGGATCCTGCAAATGCTCCAAACGTGTTTCCGGAAAGTATTTGCAAACTGACAGGTTATTAGATGTTATTGTGTTTCCAAAGACTGATTTATTTAATAATTATATATAAATATCCAAAAAATTTATTTAATAATTAAAATATTTCAAATAAATATTAATTTATAGATAAAATTTGATTTTTAAATTATTTAATTTATTAAAATAACATAATTTTATTAATAATTTGTTAATACATATTATATAAGAGATTAAATAAATTTATTTAATTAAATTTTTAAAAAAGTTTTATTATTATCAGCAATAAAATATAACTATATTAATATTAATAACCAAATTAATTTTTATTTTTATTAAAAACTAAAGCTAAAAATAAAAATAAAAAGAAATGGAACTAAATCGGTCCTTACTCCTTAGACTTGGTCCAATAAGATTCGACCCGAATGACAATACAACTATACATGTACTGATGTACCCTAAAGCTTTCGTTTTTTCCGCTGGTAGACGCGCGAAGTTGGAGCATAACGCACACACCACGTTCAATGATACTTTCTCGGTCTTCGAATCAAAATTCAAAGCTAAGAATCTGAGTGGACACATACACACTCTCAAAACTTGAAAAGGGTTTTCGATAATGGAGTGGAAGAACTCGGAGGAACCATATGTGAACACTAGCACATCACACAGCTCTTCTTCTATTCCGGCCAGCGAAAGCACTATCTGGGCTGACGCTTCTCCGCTCCTTCAAGCCGCCTGTAGAGGTTCGATGTGATTCTTTCTCTTTATTCTTTTAAAGATTCAATCTTTTTTTCTTCTGTTTTTCCGCTTTTTCTTTTCCCAAAAACGGGATTGTATGTTAGTATTAGTCTATTTCTTTGTCTCAGACTAGTAAAGTTTTCTCCTTTTTGTTGTTTTTATAATCTTTAATCCGAAGCTTAAGTCTTGAGGTATTTGCTTTGTTTTGCTTGGTAATGTTTGGGTTTAAGTAAGCTTTCGAGTTTACCTATCTTGTTTATCAGATTCGTTTTTATGTATTTTTTTATTCTGTTGATTCCTTAGTTGTTGAGTAATCGAGGGGGATAAGGAGACGAAAAAGAAAAATGGGAATACTTTGTCAATGCTCCATGACTGCGATTATTTTAAAATTGCTTGAACAAGCATAGTATTGCTGTTTTCAATGATTATGCTGTGAGATGCTGAACTTGTTATAGGGAAACAAATACTTTTGGTATACGTACTAGTTGGTAGCATTGTGATTTAGTCTCTGAATTCTAGTTTTCTGTTTCTGAATTAATTTTCCTTCATCAATGTCAATATTTTCTTAGCTAGTGAACCTTTGGCTTTTCTTGATAACTTGCAGAAGTAATCAGATTTATTGCTTCTTTGATTCAAAACCAGAAGAGTAGCGAAGTTAGTGATACATATTAACAAATTTCATGTTCTAAATAACCTGGCTGCTGTGTGCCTTGCAGAATTTTCTGTCCAGTACACCTGCAAATTGCATGTGAGCCTTAGTTTTCTTTCTGAAAATTAATATATAAATGTTTGATTGCAGAACTCCAAGAAGGTGAACTCATTCATGGAGAGAACTTCAATCTTTTTGCTGCCATGTCTGCTCTGGAGGTGCTGCTGAAATTAAATTTTATTTAATGATTTATTTTCTTTCTTGAATGAGGAATGCATTATTTAGCATAGAGAGAAAGAAAAAGTAAAAAGAAAAAAAGAAAACTTAGTATGATATCTTCTTGCAGCTAGGTTTCTCCAACACTTATGATTTCAAATTACAATGAAGAAGTTATGCCATTCGCTAGTGCAACACCACAAGGTGTGGTCTTGTGCAGACTTGATTTAAGAGCTTTTAACTTCCTATTTTAGTCTTGAATTATAAGTGATACTAGTAATGCTCTTAGCTGCCTTCTTGAAGGAAAAATGCTTTTCTGGATTTGTCCCGATTTCCTGGTTTATCTGCATTTGTGAAAACTATGATACCATTTTTTCGATGTTGAGCTTTTTAAGTTCCTTCTGAGATTCTGATCCTTTTACTTCTATTTCTTGTGTTTTCTGTTTTCTTTTTCCTTGTTCATTCTAGATTATGGACCCAAAGATGGATTCTGGAATTGTTAGTAGATACTGCTCTGCTGATGAAGCAATTGAAGATGGTGCTGCTCCAGTTCCTATTAGCTTTGATAAAACAGAAGATGTCCAATGCATCATTGATATCATGGATCATCTTTTAGCATGTGAGGTACTTTGTAATCCGTTGATATCATGCTTACCAGCTTTTGATTATGCTGCTCATTATGAAATGCTGGACTTGCAGTGACCTCTCAAGGTACCTGGGTAAGATTACTCTGGTTTCTTGTCTCAGGAAATGCAAAATAGTTTAGTGAAAAGATCATTTTGTCTATGCTCATACCTCATTCTTTTGGGCATGCTTTTAATATATGTAGATTATCTTTTATTTGTTCTTTTAGGAACAAAATTTGTAAATATCATATGAGGTCTATGATGCTTGTTGTTTATTATACCCGCTCTAGCCTCTTGATTGTTTCACATTGTTTTCATTCTTATATTGTATGTAAAACTCGTTGGCCTTTGGTCACAGTGGCTGAAGGTTTGGGCTGATTAATAGATAAGAAAAGTTACTTATGAATTATAGTCCTTATTTACAGGCAACATGGCACAAGGGTCATTCGTTGGCTCAAACAGTTTTTTCATGCATGTATCTTCTGCGACCTGAGAGGACATCATCACATGCCTTACTACATTCTTATTGCAAAATCATTCGTGCAACCTGCAAGGCTGTTGTTTCAGTTGTTTCTGATGCTCGTACACATGAAGTAAAGTATTCTAATCATTCCTTTGGCCTCTGTTTATGTTAGATTCTTTAATTCTTCAACTCTTTTTGAACTCTAATTGTAAGGTTGATTTCTTGATGTAAAATCTTGGTCCATGCTTTAAACTTTTCTGAGTTAACGCTTTTCCATTTAACTTTTCGGTTGACAGGAAGAAGATCTTTTCACAATGTCTTATGGCCTTCCTCTGAATGGGGATGGAGATGAGAAATGTTTATCATTGTTAAATGCCGTTGAAGAAAATATATCACGACAATTGCGTGCTTGTAAAACATCGTCAACCAAAAGAAGAGTAACAGAGGGTATTTTTGTCACTTTTATCTTTGAAATGGCGTGAATATGAAAGATGTTGAAACAAGAAGCATAAACATAACACTAATGAACTGTTAAAATCTTATCTCTTTTGTGGAGCAAAGAAACTTGGTAAAACTTTTAGGAGCCATGTTTCCTCCAAATCTTTTGCCAAAGAATGCTAGTTAAGAAGTGTAAATATGTTTCTCTTGACTGATATTGTAAACTTTTCATTATTGGCACAGATGTAGAACCATTACAAACTAATCCTGATCTGGAGGAAGGTTATTGCAAAGCTTTATTATGCCGCTTACGCTTTCGTAAGGTCTTATTCTATGTTGCTCTTTTTTAGTTGTTGGAAATAATGTGGGATTCTGCCTCTACACACTTTTGCATTTTCAAGTTTTTGTCTACTCATAATTAATTATTAGCTTGTTCAGTTATGAGTTCACACTTCTAGCAAAGATATGATGCCACATATTACTTTAAGGAACCGGGAGTCCTTTTCTTAGTGCCCAAAATAATTTTGTTGCAAGAAATTGATGAATACATTTGTGATTTCTGAATGATAGCTTTCTAAAATGTTGAAACATGGGATTAGTTAATCACATCTTCCATCATTATTAAGGAATCCTTTGTACTTACCTTTAACCTTATACCTTCTCTATTGATATAAACTAATTCTTTCAAGTTTTTGTCTACTCATAATTAATTATTAGCTTGTTCAGTTACGAGTTCATACTTCCAGCAAAGATATGGTGCCACATATTATTTTAAGGAACTTGGAGTCCTTTTCTTAGTGCCCAAAATAATTTTGTTGCAAGAAATTGATGAATACATTTGTGATTTCTGAATGGTAGCTTTTTAAAATGTTGAAACAAGGGATTAGTTAATCACATCTTCCATCATTATTAAAGAATCCTTTGTGCTTACCTTTAACCTTATACCTTCTCTATTGATATAAACTAATTCTGCTTTGAAATGCTTCTTCTAATTTCTCTTATGCATCATTTAGATTGCTTGGGAAGTTGCATGAACTAGTTTTTTGTTCAATGTAATTTCTTCCTTTTATTTGGCCTAGCCTACATGCTGGAACTTCAGAATTGACTACATTCTACTATTAGTCTTAATTATTCTGAAAAGAGTTCTTGCCCCAGCAGTGGATCTCTGCAGAATGCATATTGTAGCTTCTACTTATGTTTTCAATTCCTCGCATTAACTTTCACTCTGTATGCTTGCTTGAACTCAATTTTATTTTATTTTCCTCTCATGTATGTGTCCTCAGATTCTGTTACTTTCTATTTATAATGACTTATTTGCATATAAGTTACCATTTCTCCTTTACTCTCAGCATTTTTTCCACCTTCTCACCTCTATGAAGCGACCCCAAGGTAGAGGTCTGGAGTTGGCTAGAAAACATATAGCTGCATGCATAACGGAGTTGAATTTCATCCACAAATCATCAGAATTCCTTGTGTCCAATGCTTATGGAACTTGTGAAGGCAGTAAAGAAGAAAAAACAACTGCCTCTGGTCGTCTACCAATTGGATTTGATGCTAGTGTAAACACTAGAATCTCTGCTCCCACTCCACCACGTGCAATTAAATTGCTTTCCTGGAAAAATGTGAGTACTTTATTCTCTCCAACCACTTATTTCGACATATGTTGACTATTCTGTTAAAAGGTCCTTTTTATCTTCTGACAGGCTATTCAATACTTTGAAAAACTGCTTTGTGATCTTGATTTGGTATGCTCCTATTCATTGAACCCATCTCTGGATGATCTTTTGCGCTTTGTGGTTCAGTTCCAAAAAGCTGAACCTGATCTGGTTGCAAGAGCACATCTCCAGGTTAACTCTTCTCACAGTGGCTAAGAGTGTTAGTTGTTTCTCTATCATTAATGTCTGAACTTTCAACATTGACAACTTCTATCAGCTTCTTCTTGTTCAAGATGGTAAACTTTATGGTCGGGATCCTATCTTTGCTGTGATTGCTAGAGCTGCAGGCTTACCTGATGTGACAAGGGACCACATGATTCAGAGGAACGAAAATGTTGTGCAACTTGGACATGTAAGACAATTCGATCAATATAACATGTTTGACTATATCTAAGCTTTAGTTTTTATTGTTACTGCATTTCTAATTTCCAGTTGTTAATTCTTTAGATCTACTTTCTACTTTCTGTTCTTTATATCTTCTTAGTTTAAGCATTTCCATTGCCCTTAATATATCGTCATGTGATGTGATGCAGCTAGTGATAAATATGCTCAAAATTCTTTGCACAAATTCAGCATGGCAGAGACGTAAGCTTGGAAAAATTTTACAAGATTGGCGAGTTATCTATGTTCAGGTTTGTTGTTCCCATTTTCTTTAGTTTTGCTCAGGGAGGTTGCCTTTTAATATTGAGGTTAACTAAAAACTTCAAATTGTAACTTTAATGTTTTTGTAGAAAATATGTCCTTGTCCCACAATTTGACTTAGTGGCATGCCTTATTTTACAAACTAATTGAAGTTTAAACCTTATTCTCTAGAAGGATCATGATGGTTCGTGAAGTCCTTATTTCATCAGTTTTCTCTTGCTCATACTCCAAACTGGAGCTGTGGACATTTTCTTGACATTTTGTTTTGTCAATGTACCCTCTTTCTGTGCTTATAGAATTATCTTATCGAATTATTTTAGTGGAGGCAATCTTCTTGAGCTTGTTTTAACTAATAGCAATGTATAATTCTTCCATTACCGGTTTATTTATGATTGACATTGGGGTTTGGCAATAGTAGTTAATTTTTTGCTCCTTTATTTGTTTTACAGCTAGAACTTGCTTTTAGGAAAGAGTTTGACGAAGTCCCCAGTGTGTTGGATTATGAGGTATTGACGCCTTCCTTTTGGTAGTTCACTTCTTGACATGTATGATCTAACTTCCATAAACATGCCTATCAATTCATGATTGAGGAGAGTGAGGATTTATCTGCTTCATATATGTTTTTGATTTCGGGTGTAACTGTCCACTACCAAAAGTTACACATCAAGCACTGTGGCTACTCTCTTGTCCAATTCATTTACTTGGATTTTATTTTCACCAAATAGAAATAGGCCTAGATTGTTTTCCTGTGAGTAAATCTATGAGATATTGATTTTGCAGAATGTTACTATGAGAATACTAAAGAACATCCTTACTTGGGTTGAGGAGCAAACTTACTGGATTGCTTACCGGTTTCTCATTCTGGGTTTTGAATTAGAGCTCTATTCTCCCAACGAGTATTGCATGGTATATTGGTATTTGTACATCGTCCTACGCAAGCTTGCAGAGAAAACACATCTCAAGATGACATTAAGTGAAGGTACTGCAAGCTGCATGTTGTTCCATTTGCAAGAATAATTGTTTGTGCAAGTGCTTTTGGTTAATACATAAAAGAATGCAATACAGTTTACTTTTCCCCACTTGGCAGTTTGTATGGAGGATTTTCTGTATTGGCAAAGATGATGATTATGATTGCTTAATAGGAATAATAAATTATTAATTCTTAAGCTATGTTTGATTGGACGTAAAGTTTTTAATGAAATGAAATGGAATGAAATGAAATAGTTTATAATGGAATGGAATGTAAATGGATGTAATATTAGAAATTGTTGTTTGGGAGTGATAAAAAAGCTCATAATGTAATATAATGAAATGTTGTTTGAAAGAAGAGTTTATAATATAATATAGTGAAAAGTTGTTTATCATTTTATATTCTATCTTAAACCCGTCCAAATCGGAAGTTTCTCATTTTTACTGTTTAGGATAGAATGAGATGTAATATGAAATTCTTCTCTTTCATCCTATTCTATTTTATTCTGTTATAAGCTCTCCCTTATACGATGGAATAATATTATATTTCATTTCATTCCATTCTATTAATAAACACTCAACTAAACATAACCTTAGAAATGAAAAATTCAGTTACTGATTCCGTTCCTTGGTTGGTTGCTATATTAATTAGCCATTACTATTTTTTAACTTGCAGACCTTTTGTTTTTTCATTGCTGACATTGCAATTAACTTGTGCATCAACCTAATTGCTCATGCATCTGATGATCAGCTAAACAAAAAGGAAAGAAAAGAAAGGATTCCCCAAAAGATCTGGCTAGAGAAACTCGGATCCCACCCTCTGTCATGTTTCTTCAATGCCAAATATGTCTCGCCGAAGGGCTCACACTGGTATTACGGTTTCTTGTTCTGCATTTGTTTTACAATATTAATAATAGCCTGGTCTAAGATGTTCGCTGGAGAATTATTTTTAACTTGAACTGGCTTTATTGCACCCAAATGTTTGAGATTTTTTTCGATCTTCCCAGCTGCTTGCTGCTTTAAGGAATGAGCTCATGGTTTTACAAAGTCCTAACCCGTTCAATTCTGAACACGAGGTAAGCTTATGATTTCTCTTTTAAAGTCCTGCTTGCATTAGATGTTTGTACAATAAATCATCATTTTCTTCTGTTCAGTAGTTTACTTGTATACATTTGGAGAAACTGATCAAGTGACTGTCTCTGAGAAAAAGTATCTTCCCTGCAGAAGCATCCATAATATACTGATTAGAGAGAGTTACGTATCATTCTTCTCATCAGATTTTATTGTTTTGCAGAGATTTGTACAGCATTTTGAGCTTCTACAAAAAGCCTGTATTCCTGACCAGATTCCATATCCATTGTTCATGGAATCTACTTCTCACGTACACTTCTCAGTAAGTAGTCCATGATGTTTGACCAACTTTCATTGCCATGGCCTATTCCATTCAACCGTCATATTCTTCTTTATCTAGACTATAGTCATGTACAACTACTTCAAGGATGCTCTGAAGATTGCAAAGGAGCTCAAAAGCAGTTTCTCAAATGACCCTGATAAGTTGGCTGAACTCCGGCAACTAGAGCAGGTTGCGGAACATAATAGCATCGCATTCAGCATCATTTGTCGCGTAGGAGGTCTTGACCGGTCACTTAAGGTTTCTTTCGAACCAATCCACCATCCATATTTTGCAACCGCAGTTGTCAAGAGATCCTGAATGTTTCCTTTCCCCAACAAATTTTGAGATGCTTTACATATTTCAGTCTCTTTAGCATAGGCGGTACAGCAATTGTAACATTTTGTAATTTTCTCAATTTAAATTCTTTCATTTCATGTCGTTATGAACTATAATATATATATATAAGGGTCTAAAATTAGAAAACAGATAATAAATTTTCAAGCTTTAACAATTTTCTCCGATTATTACATACTCAAAAGTCTGAAGCCTTGCTTGAATTTGATAACTTGTACAAATCAAGAAGATTGTATCAACTTGCTGCTTTTGATTACCCTTTCCTGAATGTCAACTTTCGTTTCTGCCCCAATTATCGGTTCATGTCATGAACTTGTTGACCACTGTTCAGTGCTTGAAACTGATGATATCAGAGGTATTTCTTTAGTCCATGCAGATTACTATCATGGGTCCAAAAGAGCAAGTTTGAGGTATAAACTTTGCCGGTTGTTTAATCATGTTTTAATGTTTCACTTTCAGGTTTATTGTCTTCTGCTACAAAAATTATTACATCAAGACAAACTTTTCCATTGTTCTTGCATTAATGTCTGTCTCATATTAAGCCTTCACCTCCTGATCTATGTTAATTAATCCTACACATGAAATGTGTGCATGTCATCATATGAATTAACTAATGTATTGTAGGCCGAAAGGTGGGTCTGAGAGTTAATAGTTCAACAACTCCCAGCTGTTGATGCTGTTATTATAACATATATGTCTTAATGCCGCTTTTGACTACTCTACATTACGAGTTCAGCAATGACCAAAGTAAATCTACCGAACCCACCCGTTTTGCAGTCTGTCATTCATTGCTTATATGCTTAATAAATAACTAATAAATAAGTAAATAAATTCCCTATTCTAATCTGTGAATTATTATAATGTTTGAAAAAGATTAACAAAATTAATTAAATTCTTTTATCATTTTTTTAATTTATAAAAATTGTTCCAAAAAATTCAATTTTGACAGAATAATTAAATATTAATAAATATATTAAATTTTATAAGGTTAAATTTGTGTCTACGTGGAAGTGGGTCCTTTTATCTCTAACATTGGACCCACCAAATTATGAGATACTAAGGTCGATGGCAACAGACATTATGAGATGCTCCAAGAACTCATGTGTCTTGCATTGAGCGTCCACTTACTGGCGCTGCTAAGAGAGTACTGGTTCAACTTCAAGTGCTAATCTAGTGGGGGTGTGTGCTTTATTCTCATTTTTTATATCCAAGGGTACGATCGTCTCTACTCATCACTGGGTGGGAAGTGGGTTGAATCCCAATCACCGCAGGCAAGCAAGCTGTCCTCCACGTGGCACCTAATTCTTCTGTGATGATATATCCTATATATTATGCCCCTTGATCTTCCATATAATTACGCCCTTGTACTACCTGCAGAAGAGCCAAAATGAGAGGTAAAAGCGGAATGGAAATTCAAAGTGGACGTCCCACTTAGCTGGCAAGTGGGCACTATAAATTTATTATAAGTCTTTTAATGTTTCTTTTTCTTTCAAATATTATAATATATATTCAAAATTTTATATATATTCACAAGTTCTCTAAATTTGACTTAATATATATTCAAAAATTGATAATTCTCATTTTTCCTATTATTAAATTAAGATAAACAAAAGAATTATTACTTGAATATGTATATTTAGAAAAGATGCTATTTGGATGTTGTTTTTTAATTAACACTTCTTCGAACAAAAAACAAGTTAGTTATTTGGACATTGACTATAATTCAATACATTACCTGAAAATCGTTAACAGAAACTGATGTTCAAAACTAGGTTGTTGATCTAATCGAGTTTGATGAAAATTATGGACACGTGGCAAAATCAGAAAAGGAAGAGTAGTTAGAACAGGTGAGTAGGACATATAGTAGAGGATGAAAACCCCTTTTGTCAGTTGTCACAGGTTTGGGGAAAAAAAAAAGGCAGTACAAGTTCTTACAGTGCCGTATTCTGACACAATCAACCAACTAACCCTGCCAAAAAGGAGAGAGAAAAAAAGATTAGAATTAAAAACTAATAAAATAAAGAGACAAACGTTGCATATAATAAAATATAAAATAATTAATTAAGACAAGAAATTAGGATTATTGCATTAATAAAGAATGAATAATGAAAATATATTAAAACTACTGCAACGCCGACGACTCAACAGAACCGAAGTTTCCTCATTTTTTTGTTTTGTCTTTCTTTTTGGGCATATTTCTCTGGTCACAGCTCATATCCATTCGATCCTCCTACTTTTCCACGCTCCCACTTCTCTTCTCACCGACCAATTTTCTTTTTCCTCAACGATTTAAGCTCTCTGCTAATCTGAGTCATCATCTGATCTCTCTTTCTTTCTCTGGGTACGTGTTTCTTTTTCTGTTTTGTGTGTGTATTGGTGTGTCCTTGCGAAGTTCTTTCTTTCCTTTTTTTTTTGGTTTGCTTTTGGTTTCTGAACTTGGGTTGTTTTTTATTAATCTGGGTTCTGTTTTCTGGATCGATGTGTTGTTCACCAGTCGTAAAAGGTGGTGTCTTGAGTTTTGTTTCTGTGGGAAGTTTTGATCTTGAAGTCAGCTTGTTTTCGTTTGTTTTGCGTGCTTGCCTATGAACAAATCTCATCTTTATTGCTGGGTTCATTTCTTTGGTTTCAAATCGTTTTAACGCCCGATTTAGTGGTAAAAGAAGGTTAAATTCGGAACCTCTCTTTTGGTTTCCCAGTACCCTTTTGTCTGGATGATACATAGTTATTTGGATTTGCGAGTGGGACATAGCAACCAACTTCTTTTAGTGGTTGAAGGAGCGATGTGGCTACTGGTTAATGTGTGGCGACGTGGCATCTCATGAATCTATATTGATCTCCAGTTTGAACCTTGTAAGATTAATGTTAAGGGTCTAACCATGACGAGCTGTTGTTAATGATTAACAAACATTACGAGGATTGAACTGTTTCGCTTGGCGGGACTGAGGAGTTATTTGAGATAATGGCATTGATTGTTTGACGGGTTCTTGTAGGATTGTGCGATTAAGGAGATAGAATGTCAGGAGGTGGTACGCAGAAAAGCATTAGGAAAGCACTTGGAGCCTTGAAGGATACAACCACTGTCTCATTGGCTAAAGTCAATAGTGGTTATAAGGTACTAGTAATTGTACATGTTAAATGACCACAACTTCGTGATTATGCGGTAGTTGGTGTTTAATAATTGCTACTGCCTTTTGGGTTCTAATGAGTCCATTTTGGTTTCGACGTTTAATGTTGCAGGAGTTGGACATTGCTATAGTTAGGGCCACCAATCATGTTGAGAGACCTGCAAAAGAAAAGCACATTAGAGGTAATTACTCTGCATTAGTTTTGGCTCATGATTTGAAGCAGGATATGCTGCGCATCTATGATGCATCATGTTACTTAAGACAGTGCTGGTGAATGATTTCTTACATATCTCTTTGCAGCAATTTTTGTATCCATTTCAGCGACCGTGCCACGAGCCGATGTTGCATACTGCATCCATGCTCTTGCCAAACGGCTGTCAAAGACTCATAATTGGGCGGTGTGTGCCTCATATATTGCACACTTAATAATGAGATGAGAGTTTTTCCTTTATTGTTTCTTAGTCATAAAACTTCGAAAATTTGGCTCTCTTTCTGCACTATGATCTGTATGGACTTGGATTTGCCTACCCTCCTCTGTAACTTTCTTCTGTTTGTTTGATTGATTTGTTTCGCATTTAGGTTGCACTGAAGACTCTAATTGTGATACACCGTGCTCTGAGGGAAGTGGACCCCACTTTTCATGAAGAGCTTATTAACTATGGCAAAAGCAGAAGCCATATGCTTAACATGGCTCATTTTAAAGATGATTCTAGTCCAAATGGTAGTTTCTTCTTCTCTTGGTCAGATGGTTAATCTGAGTGAAAGATTGTAAATGATGTTTACTGCTGCTATATCTGGCCAGCTTGGGATTATTCTGCCTGGGTTCGCAGTTATGCCTTATTTTTGGAGGAGAGGCTGGAATGCTATCGAATATTGAAGTATGATTTGGAAACAGATCGACCAGTATGAACTTTTCTTTCAATATTTTAGTCTTCTTTTTTTTTTTTCCTTCTGATTTCTTATTGGAGAAAGTGGGGTTGCTGCTATCTGTTTTGTGATTTTGTTTCATCATGACATTACTTCAAGGCATGATTTTAGCTCTTAGGTTCCTTATTCCACAACGATGCATTTCTGAAGGCTCAAACTGGAAAGTTTTCTTCTTGTAATTTTTATCATAAAAGGTTTTCACACTCATGCGGCAAAAATAGTAAAGCTGCATTACTATGCACATGTGGAATTGAAGTTTTAATTTGCTTGGCTTGGAGAGATTGTTATAGTGTAATTTTAGTTTTTCTTATACTGATACAAGATCTAATCAGACCCTTAACTTTTTGAATCTATTAGATGATATATTGGCTAGATTATGATTGTGAAACTTGTTGCAGAGGACAAAGGAACTAGACACAGGTGAATTGCTGGAACAGTTACCTGGATTGCAACAGCTACTTTATCGTGTTCTTGGTTGCCAGGTAATTTTAAAAATAAGTTAAACTCATCTAGCATTAATGGTGTCTGCTGACAATTAATCCCCTCATTAAATTTCCATCAAGGCTAGAACTCTTTGATATACATTCTTTACTTTTCCTTATATTTTCAAGTTGTCTTATTGGTGGTCATTCTTTTGTATCTTGTTGCAGCCACAAGGGGCAGCAGTTAATAACTTTGTCGTTCAATTAGCATTGTCTATGGTAAGTTCTGTTCATGCCGGATCATTTTGACTAGTGGACAATGTCAAGATGGTTTATATTTTTTCTAATTTGTTATTTTTCTTCCCATTAACACTAGGTTGCTTCTGAAAGCATTAAGATTTATCAAGCTATAAGTGATGGTACTGCCAATTTGATTGACAAGGTATCCAATTGCACATATCATTTTGATCAGAAGCTAGATACTTTGCAAATTATTTACTGATGACAATTTTATTGAAGCCAGTTCTTTGAGATGCAACGTCTAGATGCTGTGAGGGCCCTGGATATATATAGGAGGTCTTGCCAGCAGGTTGAAAATCTTTTTAGAAAGTCGTCGTATTACTGTTTACATCATCTCTATGTGGTTAACAATTATATGTTTTGATGTAATGCTTTTGCACTCTCTTTGTAAACAGGCTGAAAGACTCTCCGAATTCTATGAGATATGTAAAAGTATGGATGTGGGAAGGGGAGACAGATTTATTAAGATTGAGCAGGTTTACATTCTCACTTGTGTTTTATGAACATGTTTTTTTCTTCCATAATTCCCTTTTTTCTGGTAAAAAATTTACCAAAAGTAAATATTTATTGCTGATGTAGCCGCCTTCTTCATTCCTACAAAACATGGAAGATTACATTCAAGAAGCTCCACGAATGTCAACAGTACGCAAAAATCAGGTATAGAAGTGCTTCTACTTCGTATCTTCTTTTTGACAAGATTTACAAAATAGTAATAAGTATATCATAGTGTTGACTGTCAGTAATAGGTATACCATCCAAATTTAACTACGGTTGTAATATGATAAACTTCACAAAATCAGTCTAATTGACAAGGAGGTTGACATCTTGTTTGTTCTTCCTCAGTCCATGTTATCATTTACTCTCATATACCCATGTTTAAGTTAGCTGAATTGATGCGAGTTGCATACGCTGTTAATATGAAACAATGCATCTATAAATCATAGTATCACCTTATACTATTTGAACATTTGAATTGGTTTTGGTTAGTGGTTTTGCATGCCTAAGTTCTGTAATTTTTCTAACAATGTGAACTTCTGGAAAGCAGGTTGCTGAAAACAAAATTGCTGCTCCCAAGGAAGTTCTAGCGATTGAATACAAGAAGGAAGAGGAAGTAAAGGAGGAGGTGACACCCTCACCGCCCCCACCTGAACCCACAAAGGAGCAAGCGCCTCCTGTTCAACCACCTGATTTGTTGGTAATGGTCTGAGACTCAAATCCTTCATTCCAATTATTGTTTCCGGATGCTTTGGCCTTATGATGATGTGCCCTTTCAAATCCTTTTTGTCACCAGAACTTGGATGACCCTGTGCCAGCTGCTTCAGAACTAGATGAAAAAAATGCCCTGGCTCTGGCTATTGTTCCAGTTGGTAAGTTGACCTTTCAAAGTATACAGTTCTTGCTCACAAGGTTGAGAAATCATGCTGGTTTTGGATTTTTGTGGAACAATATCAATATCCATATCATCTTTGAATACCTAAGCATGGGCCAGCCTGGCCCAGCCCAAGGATGAGCTTTGTTTCTTAGGTCAGGCCTGGCTGATGAAAAGCTCAATGTCTCCCAGTCTAGCTCTTGCAACATTGGACTGGCTATGGAAACTTGAGTTAACAAAACAAGACATGAGATGTTTTTTCAGGAAACTAAAGTCTCAAGAAATAACCAACCTTTTTCAAGGTTCAGTCCTGACCTTGAAGAGATTGCATCTCTATATCTACGTGGCAAACTAACTTTGCTTTCCAACTTGACCCAGAAATATACTGCAGCAACTGCTCTCATGAGAGGGGACCATAAATGTGCGAGTATTTTGTGATAAAATGACTCAGGATACAATGTTTGACTTTAGGAATCGATTCTAGGTTTGAAATCAAATACCAAAAGATGAACCCTCAAACATTCAGAAAATTTCACTGGGGTTGCAGAACTAAGTTTGATTGTCATATCCTCCATCTTAGTAGCTTGTTGCAACTGAGAGCTATTTTAATGCTATTGTGTTTTCATTGCAACAGCTGACCAAACTAGTGCTACTGTTCCAACACAAGTGAATGGAACTACGGGCTGGGAACTTGCACTTGTTACAGCTCCAAGTTCAAATGAAACTGCCGCAGCTACTAGCAAATTGGTATCTTTACTGCTATTGATTCCCTGTTTGCCCCTGTATTATCATGAGTATAATTTGAATGCATGATAACTATTGCTTGAGCTAATGCTTTTCATTCTTCATTTGAAAGGCTGGAGGTCTAGATAAACTCACATTGGACAGCCTCTATGATGATGCTATTAGAAGAAGTAGTCAACCAGTAAGTTACAATCCTTGGGAACCATCCCCTGTGGCTGGTCCTATGATGCAAACAACAACATATGACCCCTTCTTTGCTTCCAATGGAGTGGCTGCACCCCATTCTGTTCAAATGGCTGCAATGGCCAATCAACAACAGGCTTTCATGTTTTATCAGCAGCAGCAGCAGCAGATGATGATGATGAATACCCCTCAACAACAGCCTTCAAATCCTTTCTCGAATCCTCATGGAGCCAATGTTTATCCATACGGCCCACGGGCACCACCCGTCAATGCATACAATCCGTATTCAGGCCTTTATTAGATTCTTCACAGAACGAATACATTCTTCCTCCCGAAACAGTTTCGAAGATAAAGCACAGCGGATTGGCCAGTTTTGGGTTTGATATCTGCGATAGATTGGAAAGCAAACAGATTTGTACCATATGCTTGTATGTGCAGTAGCCAATTAGAACGAGATTCTTTATTGAATAATTAGCAAGAGGAAAGGCTTTGATTTAGTTGTAATTTACTTGATGAAGGTTAGTAATAATGAATTTGAGACAATTTTCTCACCTGCTTTACTGTTCATGTTTGCTTAAGCAGGAATTCTTTAAACTTTTCTTGTAACAGTATAATGTTGTAGTGTTTGAACTTTGGAGATTGTAAGTTTTACTTTATAGATGATAGAGATGATATTTAATTCTTTTTGTCATAAACATTTAAGCAATGAACAGAATCAACGCTCATTGTTCCAGTTTTATTAGCAGTTCCCTACATGGTATAGCTACGTCTTGTTTGTTGCTTCTAGCTGGTTTTGCCTACTCTACCAGTTTTCATTGGTCTTGCCTTGCTAGACAACAACTACTTTCTGATGTTGTAATTTACAGCGTTGTAGCTTTTACTTGCAGAACGAGGTAAGCAAACAATTCCCTGTGAGAAACAAAATCTGGTTTCTTGTTACCTTGGTTTAGTAAATTCCCTTTTAGAACAACTTCCTCCTACTCAAGCCACTTGGTTACAGTCACTGCACTTCTTGGCTGCGGTATGAAATCCAAACTCTTTTTGTGGCTTTGAAAAGGCTTTCTTTCACTTCTTGCAAAAGTGACTAAAGTGGAGAAGATGAGAAAGATAAAGTTTGTCCATGTACTTGTGTATAAGAAATTCTAATCTTAGAAAGTTTCGTACGAACTTCTGGTTAGAGTTGGTCCTAAACTACCCGTAGTTTGTTGCTTGCACGTGTTGAATTGAACAAG
Source organism: Erythroxylum acuminatum (assembly GCA_026284645.1). Classification (NCBI taxonomy): domain Eukaryota; kingdom Viridiplantae; phylum Streptophyta; class Magnoliopsida; order Malpighiales; family Erythroxylaceae; genus Erythroxylum; species Erythroxylum acuminatum. Next base: position 23,455,843 of record JANKOD010000007.1, on the reverse strand, counting down.
ATGGTTTCCTTCAATCACAATGACATGAAAGGACATTTATGATGTTACATGGCAATGCAATTAGTTAGAGATCCTTCAACTTGTCTGTACACAAACTTGACAGGAAGGAGGAAGCCCTTCTTACTTCTTCTTTCCAGGCAAACTTTCCCAAACTTATAAAGCAGTCAATTTAGATTTGTGTATGAGCTTTGATGTACATAACCAAATTTAACTTCTTAAAATCTACACTGATTTGTGAAGAAGGACAATGCCAATTATCAACACAAAGGCCCTCCTTAAGGTCTAATTTCATGGAGAGGAATTGTTCATGAATTTTTGGTAAAAAAGTTGATTCAACTCTAGTGTATGAAAGTAATCAAAATGATACCTTTCCAATAAACTTTGGAACTTGTCATTTAAAAAATTATGTATAGGAAGAAGCTAACAAAATAAAAGATTGTTCCATAAGTACACACTTAACTTGACGTGGCAGGACTAAACCAACTTGACTTTTGGGTCTCTTCTAATGATTAATTATTAATTGATTAATTAATCAACACAACTCCATAAATATCTCAATCATTACCAAATCTAATAACGCAAAGAGGAGTGAGAAGCAGCAAAGCTAATGCAAAAGCAAACTAAGCCATTGAGAGATGGATGCCACTGCCACCACTTAGCTAAACCTCGAAACAAAGATCAGAACTTTAGCCTCAAAACCCCTTCAGTGACCGAATACCACAAACCCCATCAACTCTTTTCATCAAATTTATAGAAAAAAAAGGAAGCTTTTGATCCTGATATCCACTGAATCTTTCCATTTCCTCTGTTTCTTAGTACATAGAGGAAGAGGGAAAAAGCAACAACAACTTCAGAAGGAAATGTCTTGGATTTTCAGGTCTCTTCAATCGAACGATCCGGATTCTTCCACGTCGTCACCGGGACGGCAAATGTCCGACGGAGAGCCGGAGGAGGAAGAAGAAAGGACCCCCGACAATCGTGGCGGAGTGAAAGAGGACTTTTCGGTGATTGGAGAAACAATCGGCAGGCAGCTCCGTGGCGTCGCCAACTTCCTTGCTCCGCCGCCGTCATCCTCTGTTGTTGAGGATAAGTCTCCGCCGATGATTTCTCCGGCGTCGTCGTCGCGAGCCCTTCTCGGGATCCGTAACGATCTCGCGGAATTGACAGGAAGCTTGAAAAACGGGCTTTCTTTGCTCTCAGTTGGCGAGATCTCGAAATTCACTTCCAATATTTTGAGCTTTGATCAGATTGATAAAGATGTTGAAGAAAAAGATAATGATAAAACCAGTGATGGTGACGGTGACGAGGAGTACGTGCCAGGGATAACGGAGGATGTGATTAACTTTGTTAAGGAGATTTCGAGAAGGACTGAGTATTGGACTGATTTTCCATTGTCGCTGGAAAATGGTAAAGATTCAATTTTGTGGGCTTTTGAGTTTTTGGTGAACATAATTTCATGGTGGGTGGGTTTGTTGAGTACGTTTGATGCGATTCAAGTTTGGCGGAAAATTTTGTAGCTTTTTCAAATTTCTACTCTGATGGTATCGGTTGTTGCTGCTAAATTGAATTTGAGGAATCAATATCTGTAATGTGTAAGCATTAGCATATATAGGCGAGTATTTGGTACCAAATTCTGCTCGAGTTAGAGTCTGTGTTGATGCATTAGCTGGTGGCAATGTGAGTTGGTTGGTTCATTACTTTTTGCTCTTATGGAGAAGAATAATCTGAATTGTACCCTACATCTTTGTTATCATGTCACATTTGCATGTGGGCCTATTGGAAACAGCCTCTCTACATTGTAGGGGTAAGGCTGCGTACTATCAGGCCCCCCAGACCCTGCTGCAATGCGGGAATTCGGGGTATGATGATGATGATGATGATGATGATGGAGAAGAATAATCTGAATTGTAAACATTGATGAGCATTTTGTATAATTCTCTTGTTTTCATCTTCTTGAGGTAGAGCTCTACCGAACTTGAAAATCTTTTTTTTCAAGCCTTTCGGTTCGGAGAGTTGATAGCTGTTGCTGGTTGGTTTTGTGAGAAACTTTGATGGGTAAATTGTTTACACCTAAAGTTATATTTGCCGGTCATGAATGAGAGGATCAGATCCATTGGTTAATTTGTGAACCTTCTTTGACATATGGGGGCTTGTGTTCTTTTGTCCTTTTTCAAATTCTATGGGAGGAAAGGTGTCAAGGATGTTGCTTGGAGAAGATAGGAAAGGGTTTCAATTCTGAATTCTTAACTTCCTGGTAGTATGATGTTGTTACTTTTCTGGTCGTCATTTCATGTTATGGCTATTGGAAATGTAGTCAACGCAATGTTTTTACACCGCATCAAGTAACCTTGCATGTTGGTCTTTTGTGTTGCAGATTTCAGATTGTCTGATGCTCAGAGAGAACATGCTTCAACTGTTGAACAATTGGTTCCTAGTTTCAGAGATCTTCGAACTAGACTTAGCAGTTATGTGGAAGATGAAAAGTTTTGGATGGTGTACTTCATATTGCTGCTTCCAAGACTGAATGAACATGACTTTGAGATTTTTTCAACTCCTCAGGTATGATTCTCATTATTTGCAACCTCTTGATTACGCTAGTCCTTTCCTCTTGTTACCTTGCTACTATTAATAATTTAATATTTATCAATCTCTCTCTTTGGGTCAAATTAAGGACTTCAACTTCTACGTGCCTTCCTTTTATATGTGATACAGAGTTGTGCCCTGATTCTTAAGTTATACATATTTTGATAAGTGTGCCATTTAATCATTAACCCACCAATATTTTTTATCCAACTGATGTGGATATTTTGTTAACTTTTCACTTGGTTGCAGATTGTAGAGACAAGAAATTTACTTCTGCAGAAGCTGCAAACTAAGAGGAACGAGGAGGACAAAATGGCAGAGAGTTCTAGTATTCCTAATACCTCTGAAGAGATCAGCGAAATCAGTGATGTGCACGAAGAAAATATTTCATCTAACAAAAAGGAGGCTACTGAGATTGTTAATGCAAATGAAGGGCTAGAAATTGGTGATGGCAACTCGGACCAGTGGTTGGAAGAGTCTGATATTGATACAGGCACTTCAAGTGACAAACAAAGAACACTTGAACACGAGGAGGATGTGTCATTTAGTGATTTGGAGGATGATGATAATGATCTTTCTACTAGACTATCCAGTTCTAGACGGGTGCCGCGAGTTCCTTCGCCTGGTGGATCCAGTGATTGGGTTCAGCTGAATGAAAATTCTGAGACACATGATGGAGTACAGAAGGTTAGACAGCCAAGTTCTCGTGATAAAGATTCGGATGTTGAATCAAGTGACTGGCTTAAAGTTGATGACTTTGATTGAATAATTCGATGACTTGGCAATTTCTGTAAAGTTCCTACCTCTTTTTTTTTTCCTTCACCTTCATTCGTTTTTGGAATTCAACCTTTAATATAAGTTTCTTTATCCAAACCAGCTGCTAAGTCGTTACAAGCTCACTTGGCAAGTTATGTTACTGTACTTTACATGAAAGTAAAGAAATTATGCAAATTACGTTGTTGTGTAAGGATGAGTTGTGATTATGACATTAGATGCAGATTTTCACATTTTGTTGCCCTTTTTCTGTCTTTGTAAGTTCATGGAATGTATGTTCTGCACCAAACCTACTTCTTCGGATCTTTGTATGTAATGAAGTCACACTGTTTCTATCGTGGGAGAATCACAAGATTAGTACTTTTTATTTATGATAGAATATATAGCTATCAAACTGCATTCATCCATCAGGAAGCTCTTATTTCTAGTGTCAAGGATAAGCGAGGATAGTAATATGGTTATAAGCCACAGTTCCAATACACAGCTCACAAGATAAGTACCTTTTATTTATGACAGAATATATAGTTGACAAACTGCATTCATCCATCAGCAAGCTCTTATTTCCAGTGCTAAGGATAAGCGAGGGTCGTAATATGGTTATAAGCCACAGTTCCAATCCACAGCTTCCCTTTTACCTCTCGAACTTCACTCGCCAACTTCATTGCTACACCTTTTGGATCCTCAAGAACTTCCAAGATTTCTCCATTTTCGTTGAAGAGTGATATCACCGTATACATTCTCATCCCGATGATCCTGGCGAGGAAGCTCAGTCGGGCTGGTAAGCGATAGTAGATACTCTTCATCCATGGATGATGCGAGAGAATTTCCTGTGCTGAAGTCCTGCAGCAATGTATTGGTACCCAGAATTGGCCTCTATCGTTAATTCTTACATTATCTGGAAAACCTGGCAGGTTAGCTACAAGCTCCACGCTTCCTGTTTTTGGACCCTCCAGCCAGTATTTCATCAATCTGCAATATTACTTAGATGTCATGAAAACAATCAAACTCTTTAGTCTGATATGGATCTGTGCCTATATTGTGCATATAGTTTCATCCCAAAAGAGACTCACACTGGTAATGCCTATGGTCATTTACTGGATGCATCCTTTAAATGACGCAGGATTTGGGTTCAATTACCTGCAATTGGTTCTCTGTGAACAATAGGAATCTTTGGTCACTAGATAGCTGAACTCCATTTGGAAATGCTAAGCTATCCAGTACTAGTTTAGTTGTTTTAGTTGGAGGATCATATCTAAGAAGCCTGCCAGTGGATTCTCCTTCCAACAATATGAAGAAGTGGTTCCTGAAAAAGGCAAGACATTCCTGTGACTGATAGCTTTCTGCAGATACAACTTTAGTAGAAAACCAATAACTCAAGAATCACATCTCCATTTAGAATAAACCTTTAGATCACTTACGCTCTGTCATATCTCCTACTGCTGTCCGTAAAAAAGATTGAGCCATTACTGTGTATGTCAAGGTCATTTGCGAAGAGTATAGGGTCCCCTTCTACATGAGTTGCCAAAGGAGTAGCAAGACCTCCTTCAGGTCCAACCACCAGCAGCCCATAGTAAGCATCTGCAATGTACAAGTTCCCAGTGACTTTGTCAAATCTTAGACCCAAGGGACGGCCACATTTTTTCTCATTCTTGGGTTGTTTTGGTGTGATCCAGTCCAATCCTTTAGCGCAAAGCTCCTCTGACCTTTCGGAACCAATCTCTCAATACAGTTAGCAAGTAATCAAACATAACTCGTAACAAAAATACCTAATACTTAAGACATGACTGACTGGTTTCATCTGCATAACTTTGGTTCAGTTTACTGCCCTGAAACCTTTTTACTTCAACTTCTTAAAGGTTATATATATTGATCATTACAGGAATTAACAGGTGCCCTTGGCGTTTTCACGTGATTAAGTGGTACCAAGTTCATTAATAAACAAGACGTCCCTCTCAATTTTTAGGGAAATGTGGACTGATTTTTGAAGGATTCTAGTCACTGATAGAACTCACCAACTTGTAGTAACAACAGCAAAAGATTCCCATCCCACATCTTGCCCCATCCATCTAACAATGCGTCCATCAGCTAACCCTGTGTAAGGACCACGTCCCAGGCTGTCGAACTCCAACGATTCAGGGCCGAAGACCTCATCCACGAACTCTAACTTTCCATCTTCTAATCTGCTCATATTGTCTCTTGGCCAGTTCCTCATGACAGGTTTGTAAGGTGCAATGTCATGCTTAACAGGCTTAAAATCACGGCCTCCAACTGGTCCCATTCGAAAAGGGTCCATCATAATGAAACCCAAAACTAAAATGAAGACAAGGAGGAAAGGGTGCTGCAGTGTAGTCCCCTCTCTGGATGTGCTTTTCTTCTCCAAATGAAGATCCATGTTATAATAGTGACAATGTGTCTGAAGAGGCTTAGGCCAGTGATAATGTAGCAGCCAACTAGGACGCAAAATGTGAGAGAAGTACCTAAATTTTCTGGACTGCACAGGTTAAGCAACTTATAACACAATGAAGTCGTGCTAAAAATTACAACTATAGAAATTCTGCTTACGATTTCTAGCTTGGAAATCACAAGTAGTGCATGGTCTCTTTTTGCTGAAGTAGAGGCTGTATAGTGTTGGCCATGTTTTTCTCGTTCTTGGCTGGAGACAAGCAAACTGAGAAGGAGCAATTTACTTTATAAGTTCTACAGAAACCGTGATTTTACATATATATTCTTGAAACAAATCCCACAAAATCTTCCAAACAGACAATGTAAAGCATGTTTGTCCAGTACGTAAATGGATGAATAGTTGAAGCTGTTAGAGAAGCATAGCTTTTTAAGGAAAACTTGAACATTGGGGACTTCATGAAAGCCAACCAGGATGCAATGTTCATGGTGATCTAGTTCCATTTGTACGAAACAGGTCTATTCACAGGTTCATCATTCAATGTCGTCATGCTTACCTGGAAATTTCTTTTACCAGATTGTTACTATTGAAAATGTCAGTAACAGTAGACATCTATGCATGATGTTAAGGAGCAGAAAGAAGAAAATTTTCTGTTTTCAATCTCGTACAATCCCACATATGCATCACCTTTTCATTTATGTTCTTTGTCATTTTGATTTGTTCCTCAGATTTTTTTTCCGTGCAACAACTCAAAGATGGCCTAGATCAATCAATAATTCGATACTGTAATGTTTTCAAGAGTCCTAGAAACAATCCATCTGCCATGATGGTCCATATGGTCAAAACCTTGGCCCTCCCGTCTCATAAGATGATCATTTTCAAAACTGAATCAACTTGGCATAAACTTAAAACCTGGAAAAAAAATATAACCGTATACTTTCCTCAGAAACCCATCGAGGGTAATCAATAAAATCTCCGAAAACATGCAAAGATCAATAATTTCATGGTGACATTATCTCCCAACTATGGTTTGGCTTTGGACAGCAAGAGAGAGTCTAGTTTAGCTAAGCGACAAACAATGGAGATTATCTCTCACGAGGCATGATCTCTCAAGTGGCATGCCATCTGGTATTAGTGCAGATAACTTTGCACCGGATTCTTGTGATCACCTCAAAACGATTTTGTTGCGGATGTACTTTATCCAACCAATATGATCATAGTTAAACCTCACCCACCAGATCATGATCTCATAAGAACACGTCCCAATTTTGGAACTTCATTGTGAGCCATTCGTTGAAGAGAGGATGTTCTGAACTGTTTTATTCTACTGCAGTCATTACAACCTCATACAAGACAAATACTAATAATTATTGCTACTTCGTCTCTTCTCTGCTTGCGAGCTTGTGTGGTTAAAAAGAGATGTGGGGAACTTCCAGTTGCAGGAATTTTATATTGTTTTCTCTTTGGTTACACCAGTAGCTGATCAAAGTTGATTAATTTTTTTCTTTTTATTTTGAACCATTCACATCGTTTCTCAGGTATGCTAAATTCCATCATCGTCCAAAGATAAAAAGACAGTAACTTGGTAGTGACAAGAGAATTGGAGAGAGAGGAATGAGCAATCACATCGAAGTGAGGAAAGCAGAATCACGGACTCACAAGACTACAAAACAATCCAGCCAAACCTCTCATAAGATAAACCATTAACCATATGCATAGTTGCAAACTCACCAAAAATTCTCTCTGGAAGAGACCATCTTTCTCAGAGTCCTATGTAATATAATACACATCTGATTCCTACCTCTGATGCCACCAACCAACCCACCATTTTCACATGCTTGCTTTGCTGTACTGTTTACTTTTGCATAACTCAACTTCTGGGACGTACCCTTTTGATTCTCTAAGTATGCAAGAGAAATATACGTAGTAAACTCGAACAATAATTGAAGAAAGAAAACAATCTATTGACAGCTTCAGCATTTCTGGATTTGTTTTATACACATTTTGACACTTAAGAATCTTCATGTGACGTCCTTTTTTTTCTTAATAATCTGTCTGATAATTGACTCCATGCTCGCGTATTGCATGTGCTGAAGGTGAGAAATCATGCTACAAGTAAAGAAGAAGCTAACTTAGACTGTTGTTTTTTCAATCAGAGAGGTTTTGTATTTGTCTTTTACAATTTTGTGAAAAATCTGCTTATTCTTATCAGTTTGTATCCACACAAATAGATAGATTAAGCGCATACAAACACATCTAAACTTCACCTTCGACACCATGAAAAAGAAAATGGTATAGAATCTTTGGTGAGACAACTAGACTGATAGGTCGCCTTTGATGTGGACCTAGTTTGAATATTGATCAATCATGGAAACCCTCAGAAACCTGGGTCCAATATCATCTTTTAAGCACTAAGAAACTGGCCCTACAAGCTTTTTGTATCAAAGAAGATGTGGGAGCTTTAAGATTTGTAGGAGCTTTTTAAGTAACCATAGATATTATGTAAACCTCTGAATAGAAAAGACACAAGCAATACTTGAGGAAGACATAGAATGTTGGATATTGATGCAAAATTATTATTTTTATTGATTATGTGGCCATGTTTATTTGGTTAGTTAGTTGTGAAGTTTGTGGGGCAGTGGGTCTTTTCTTGATTTCCATGTTATTTTCCTAGTTGTTAGTATTTAGGAAGGTTAGTTTATTTATATGTTTATTTAAGGCTGTCATTATTTTGAATTTAAACCAAAAGATCAGTAAAAGTTTGGCTTTTATTATCTTTCTTTCTCTTTTGTTCTTCAAAAATCTAACATGGTATCAGAGTCATAGATCTTTGAAGGACTGCGAGAAGCAAATATGGTGAAGCAAATATGGTGGCATTGGTTGGTGAAGAAACTCTTTTTTGAGAGTTGGTGAGATGTGTACCAAGATGTTTTTGAAGAGACGTGCTCCAATAATTATAGGTTGGTGAGAAGGGCATCAACAAGATGATGAGAAGTGCATCAATAGTTGAAGTTTGATAAAAAGTGCATCAACAGTTGAAGATTGGTGAGAAGTGCATCTTCCATTGAAGAGGAGATATGTGCTCCAACAAAATAACTCAATATCTGTAAGGGGAAATGTTGGATATTGATTCAAAATTATTATTTTTATTGATCATGTGACCATGTTTATCTGGTTAGTTAGTTGTAAAGTTTTGGAGTAGTGGGTCTTTTCTTGATTTCTATGTTATTCTTCTAGTTGCTAGTATTTAGAAATGTTAGTTTATTTCTATGTTTATTTAAGGCTGTCATTATTTTGAGTTTAAACCAAAAGATCAGTAAAAATTTGGCTTTTATTATCTTTCTTTCTCTTTTGTTATTCAAAAATCCAAACATAGAAGATTACCAAATTAGAGTTTTCCCTGGCTCATCGCATATCTGTCCAATATTGGCCATTCTTCTGTACAGTGTTCGCAATGAGGCATAAAAACGAAATTACTATCAAAAACAAGGCCAAGCGTTTTATGCTTTAGGAATTAAATGCCAAAATAAGTAGCAGATTTCGAAACTTGTGTCATGTTTGATGAATGTTCACAATTCTAGCTCAAAGATAGGTCCCTTGCTTCGCATTTGCCTTTAACAAGTTGAAGGAAGTCAATTACATGTCTGAATCTCATTCATCAGTTTCACCAATTTCTTGAAATGCTTTCGAACTTTTCCTGGAAAATTTTTAGGGAGTTTTTTGTGGAGTTTACGAGGCAAGAGATAAGTAAAGATTTCATGCAGCAAAAGGCAGCATTGAACATAATCTAACTTGTCTCTATTATTGTGCATGTAAGTCCCTCGTGATGGTTTCATACAATTAAAATTTGGTAGAATATCACAGAAGCACGAGATTAGTATAAGAATGATTCATTACATTAAATAATCACTAATTAGAATTTAATGGAACAGAAAGCTGCTTTAACTAACTTACTAACTAACTAAAGCTGCTTTGTGTCAGTTGGAGTGCTTAGCAGAATGATTAACCCAGACCAGTTAAGGAACTGATCTTTCAAACATATCATATTTTCTGCAACTGGGGCATATCTAAAAACTGTTAGTTAATTAATTATCAATAAGCATGCATAGTTAACCATATAATCAAGTACAGAGATATTGGATTGAACATGGAAACAAAAAACAAAAAAACAGTATGAATGCATGAATTTGTACGCTAGTTGCCAACTTGCAAAGTTTGGCTGCCTTTTGAAGCAAGCCCACGTTCACGTGATCTGCTTCTAGGGTTTTTGTTTTATTGCACTTGACAATGCAACTATATAATATCTCAGTTCTATATGAAGGCACTATCTCTACTCATTGTGTGCTTCTTTCTTTCTTTATAGACTGAGGCGAGAAAAGAGAACTACAGAAATATGGAAGCCTCCAAAATCTCAGCTCTCCTCCTCATTTGCATGCTATTCATATCCTCAGCCACCCCAATTCTCGGGTGTGGTGCTTGTAAAAAGCACAAACCAAAGCACAAAAGTCCTAAAGGGAAGTCTCCAAAGGGTCCCATTGTTAAACCTCCAATTCATTTGCCTCCAGTGACTGTTCCTCCCATTGTTAAACCTCCAGTTCATTTGCCTCCAGTGACTGTTCCTCCCATTGTTAAACCTCGGCCAGGTCATTTGCCTCCAGTGACCGTTCCTCCCATTGTTAAACCTCCAGTGACTGCTCCTCCCATTGCTAAACCTCCAGTGACTGTTCCTCCCATTGTTAAACCTCCAGTTCATTTGCCTCCAGTGACTGCTCCCCCCACTGTTAAACCTCCAGTGACTGTTCCTCCCGTTGTTAAACCTCCAGTGACTGCTCCTCCCACTGTTAAACCTCCAGTGACTGTTCCTCCCATTGTTAAGCCGCCAATCAACGTCCCTCCAGTCACAGTCCCTCCAGTTCTTTTGCCTCCAGTGACTGTTCCTCCCATTGTTAAGCCGCCAATCAACGTCCCTCGAGTCACAATCCCTCCAATCACTGTCCCTCCCGTGACTGTTCCTCCTGGAGCAGTCCCTCCAGTGACCACTAAACCACCAAAGGGAACTCCATGCCGACCTAAGGATACATGCCCCATTGACACTCTAAAGCTTGGAGCTTGTGTTGATCTTCTGGGTGGATTAGTGCACATTGGACTCGGTGACCCAGCTGTTAATGAGTGCTGCCCAGTCCTTCAAGGATTACTTGAGCTTGAAGCTGCTGTTTGCTTGTGCACCACTCTCAAGTTGAAGCTTCTCAACCTTAACATCTATGTCCCTCTCGCTCTTCAACTCCTCGTTACTTGTGGCAAGACTCCACCTCCTGGATACACTTGCTCTCTTTAGATCTATTATCCATGTTAAGTACTCCTCAACTCTATCTTAACTACTTCAAGTTGTCAGTGTAAAAAAAAGCCAGGCATTCCCAGAAAAAAGATCCTAAATTTATAGAAAACTCTTTTAACAATTTCTCATCATAAGCTTCCATGTTCTTCAAAGTTTTCACTAATATTTATATACTCCCTGATTGTTGTGTCTACAGATTACTAGACCATTGGTTAGTGGAAAGATGGAATCGACATGAGAGGATGTCGAGCTAGCCCCAGTTGATCCTTCCCCTTCCAACGTCTCTCGTTCTTTAATTCTCCGATTATTGTTGTTTTGCTCATTGTACACCATTTATTTTCAACTGTAAGATTGTTGCATGTATGTGTGGTTTGATCACTTTAAGACAAGGGAAGCAATCAAGAATGGTTTTCTATATCCTTGGTTTTCCAGATACTTCAATTTAAGCATTGTTACTGATTATCATAACTACTCTTAACTAATTTAACCGATTCTTCTTTCCAGTGTAACTTTTTCCGCTGAGACCCAGAAACATGATGATAGTGTTACTTATAATCTATCTTTGATTCCTTAAAAGCAAAAGAAAACAAAAGTGGATATGATCAAAGCTTATGGTTTCATCTTCCAAATCTACCAAATTAAATAAAAGAAAAGGTCACCTTTTACATTGTATTGGATCTTGAGTTCGTAAAACGACAAACATAAGAAACTCCATGCATGCAGACAAGAACATACAGAAGTTCTGGACCATAACATAAGAAACACACAGACGCACAGGGAGAGATGTTGAGGTAGATGGTTTTCAGGTTTCCAATGGGCTTATTATGGAAATCACTGAAACAGTAGTTGCAGCAACATGAATATGAATAGTACAGTATAGTAAAAGGCCTCCAAGATCAGTTCCCATGCGAAGGCAGTGTAACTTTCGAGTTCAACATGTCTTTTTTTTTTGTTTGAGGAAAATATGGTGTATATCATTGGTTGTCAAATGAAAGAAAATCTAAAATACTACTATGTGGTTCTGTCCAAACCACCGAATCTGCAATGGAACGAGAGGCTCGAGCCAGTAAGTGAGTCACACCATTCGCAGATCCACGAACATAGTTCAGCGTCACATTCATCTCAACCAAAAGAGACTTACAATCAGAAACTAGAAGACCAAAATAAGAAAAATCAATATAGTTGAGATCAAGAATAGCTTTAACGCAAAGCAGGGCATCTGACTCCACAATGATAGTAGACCACCCGTAGTTCAACATGTCATGTTGTTCGTAAAAACAAAATACAATTTTTATAAAAACAAATTTTCTTTATTTAATAATTAAAGTCATTAAAATTATTATATAATAACCATAAAATTGAATTCTTTTTAATAAAAAAATGACAATTAAATAGGATGTAGACTTTTCATTTCTCACTTCGTAGAATATCAATTTATTATGAATTTTTATAAAACATTATTAAAAATATTTTCACGCGAGTTAGTAATTTGATATCTAAGTTATTTTTATTTTAAAATGTTGAGATGCAATTAAGAATTAAAGATTGAAAATTAAAGTGATAACATATTCTAAAAGTATCTAACTTTTTGAAAAATTTTCATTTCAATACCTAAATTTTAAATTTTTTTAATTAAGTGACTAATTTTTTATAAACTTAATATTTGTGATAATATTTTATTGATTTTCACGCAAACGTTTATATGTAATGGATTAAAAATTTTCGCTAACCAAATCAATAAAATATTAATATTTTGAATTAAGTTATTAAAAAATATAAAATGTTAATCACTTAATTAAGATTTTTAAAAGTTTGGGTACTGAATAAAAAATCCTAAAATATTATACACTTTAAAAATTGTTATCCCAAAATTAAATTGTCCTCCTATCTTAAGCTCCCTTCTTTTATTTTTTGGTGTTTGAATTTTTTTTTTTTCCTACGAAGTGTCCAAGGAGGGTCTCAATTATAGGAAAATATTTTTAAGTCATCTATACTCAGACTAATTTTCGCTCGAGTCGGATCAGTCCCTTGCGGGAGGCAAAGCTCTAACTTTAAATTTTAAACGGCTGCATGCATGAGGGCGGTTCGAACTCGCGACTTTATTTATACCAAAAAAGCTCTTTACCAACTCACCGCGCCTTGGGTTTTTGGTGATTGAAATTTGAATATTGTCAGCTTACATTATGAAAAATGAACTTATGATTACCAAGTATTAAGCAATTATAATGAATTCACCCATAATTTGAGGCTTGATCCTCTCCAATCGCTCTTCAAGTGCTAACAGAAACCATAAACGAAGAATTTTAATTTATGCATTATCACTTCTGTGTAGTCCGAAGTGTCTGGTTGATTCATTGCATCAAATACTTGAATTGAGAAAGGAAGGAGGGAAGGCCTTCTTCTCTTTGTAAGTGGTCTGCTTGTCATTTCCTGTTTTCTTTACAACGTAATATCAACTGTCACTCAAAACAATTATCAGGTACGACTTGACTAGACCGTTAGGCCCAGTTTCATGGAAATTGTGTACCATCCAGTTTGTGTTGCGTCCATCTAGAACATGAAACCGTCGGTAGCAACAATCTTGAGACGCTTGTGAGTCAATAAAGAGTTTTTTTGTTTTTGTTTTTTTTGATTCTACGAGATTATGAGTTTAAACTTCTTTTATTTACGTAGTTGTTTAAAATTTGGAGTCAGAGTTTTGTCTCCTATAAAAAATCTACCCGGCTCGAATGAAGGTTAGTCTGAGTGTGAATAGGTTAAAGTTATTTTCTTATAATTAAGATCCGTCTAGAACACCTCGTTGGCAACCAAAAATAAAAATAAAATCGTCGATAGTAGCGTTAGTTTTGTCTTGTTCTACTGATTAAATTTTAGGTTAATAATTTAATTATTATTATAACTTTAGGTCCATCCCATTATCCATGGTTTTTTTTAACGAAGCAATTCACAAGTAATCTTTTGGACGCGCATTGAGTAAATCTTTGAATTAACGCAATAGTTTATAAATCACATTAATTGGGTATTTCACACTAAAAAGCTCTATACAATATGCTCAATTGAGATAACGTAAATAGAAGAAATTAAATACAAGACTTTTTGACCTCACACCCTTCCACTTGAAGAAGACTACGGAGAGCACAAGAAGAAAACAAGTGAACCCGACTTTATTTATTTTTTTAATAATAAAAAATGTGAAAATAGATTTACATGTTATAAATCTGATTTTAATGATTAATTAACTAAAAGTTTAGAGAAATTTATCTGTCTACGAGTAATATTTATTTTTAATTCTCAAATTTACTCATCGTAGCACATGTACTACAATTTTGTGAATCAAAATTGTATTTACATTTTTACGATTTTTAATATTATTTAAAAAAAAACTTTAGACTATCATTGGGTCAATAACTCTTTTTATAAATTAACTTAGAATTTTTAATCTCTTTTTCTTTTCAGTGCACTCACCTTAAATAAAAATTGAAAAATGAGATGACCAAGATTTTAGGACCACTTCAAAAGCATTGGCATTTAGCATACATGGAAAGTTAAATACATGCATGTCCAAATTTCCCCAGAAAACAACTTCCAAGGTTACTATTTAATGGGCCCAAAAGAGAACAACTTGCTTCCCAAACTCCACTCAGTATTGTTCGCAGTTCGCTTGCTACTAGAAGTAGATTCCAAATACAAAGATCATCAAGTGGGCACGAGCAAAGCAATACCTGTTTCCTGGTAATGTGGAGACTAGTTCGAATGCAAACAAGTAGGGGATATCTAAGAAACAATGAGAACTTACAAACAAATTGATGATTGATTCCTTTTCTTCTGTTTTCAATTCAAAATGCTAGGTAAACAATAACAATGTCAAAAGGCGGGCGTTCGCTCTATTCAAAACAATCAGCCACACCATTAGTGAACCTAGACCTGAAAGATTAAGAAAAAGAAGAACATTCTCTAAATTGATCTATATATATGTTACACATCCTGTTAAAAGGATTGCTGATCCACCTGTTAACTAGAACGGCGAAGAGGACTGAACACATTCACGTAATATAACCATCAAAATTTATTCAATTGTACACTACTTGGGAGGAATCTGACCCGACTGCACAGCTTTAACTTGTCAATAGCTGCTTGAGACTTACCAAGTGAAAGATCCACAAAAACTGCAGTCAAAGTGGCCTGTGGACTGTTCGGTATAAGAGACAATGCTTGTATCACAAAAAGATGAGCCCGTTCAATGTCACCTTGCAAAGCAAACATGGTTGCGAAATTTGCGTAAAGGGTTCCACGCGCCTCTTCTGGCTTGAGGAACATAATGCCTTGTGATTCCTCGGGTGAAGAATTCTTGACAGCAATGGGTTCTCCATTCAACTCTTTGCAATCGAATGTTTTCTGAACTCGCCATTGGTTGAAATCGTCCTGGCTGAAGGGCCAGTCTACATTATCTCCTTTAGATAGACAATGTGACAAATGATCAGCAGCTTCCTTAAGCTTGTCAAGCAAACAGAGAGCCTCTGCTGCATATACATGGCCAAGAAATGTATAAATCCTTGAACATTTTGGAAGTTCCAAGAGAGACTTTGCAGTGGACAAGGCCTTCTCGGGATTGTCCAATTCCAACTCAACGTATGCCAAGTTCGCCAGAACAGCTTGCTTCATCATATGATTTTCTTTCCTACGAATATCTTCATAGAAGGAGACAGAATTCTGCATAATCTCCAGACTTGTCCCACCCTTCGGCTCTTTTGCATCCCCATTTGCATTAGCTTGAGCTAAGCCAGCTGATGCAGTTGACTTGTAATCAAGGTTTGTTAGGTTCATGTGATTTGAATTCTTCACAGATCCTGCTTCACTCAATTCGTTTTCCTCCACAGACAAATCAGTAGGTAAATCAGACTTCAAGTGATTCAAGACCGAAGAGTCTAGCAAATGCAGTGCCTTCAATAGACATTGACGGGCAAGGGGCATGGACAGCTTAGATTGGCTGTCATTGCCCAGAATTAAACCGTCCCTTTCAAGTAAATTTCCACATCCATTTCTGGAAATCCCATCTTCAATTGCAAGATGCCTACTTTTCCCCTTGCCAATAACACGAACAGTGATTTCTGTTTTGTCTGAAAGGGCCCGACCCGCACTTATAAGCCCTTTCTCTAAAGCCATCAGACAGCACTCAGCAATCCGCAGCCACAAGATGGGTCGATTGTAAAAAATTAAACTTGCTTTCTGGAAACAGCGTGCAGCTAGCAAGGGTTTCCCACACGCTAATTGCTGCACTCCACAATTATATAAAGTTAGAAGAGATTTATCCTGTGAGAAAGTTAGCATCTTTTCAGGTTTGTCCTTCCTATGGGATGAACTACTAGTTAATGCCTTCGAAAAGAGGACAGATGAAGTGTGGTATTTCCCAAGCTGAAAGTAAATGCACCCAAGGTTGTTAAACATGCTTGAAATTCCCACCTCGGTCCTATTACTAGATGCCATCAACAGCTTGATGGCTTTACGGTGATTTCCAAGAGCATATTCAAGCTGAGACTTTAAGAGGAGAGCCATAGATGAGTCTCTTCCACGAGCAATGTTCATGGCAAGCTTGACTTCACGTTTAGCTTGTTTAAAATTCCTGGTGAGAAGTAGAAACTGCACCTTATAAAGTTGCAACTGAAGCTTCAGATCAACATTAGACATAGAACTGTCAACTGGAGTCCTTGATAGATCATGTGAAGATGAAAGACCAACTGGCCTTGCCAAGTTCTGTCCATCTATTTCTAGTGAAAACATTGATCCATACTCAAGTGTCTCTTCTGATAATGACAAACTTCTAGATAAAGAATTCTCCAATGTATTCCCACCAGGAGATAAATCTGAATTAGGAGCATCCATAGCTGATGAGCTGCTTGGAATCAAGGACTTCCCGACTAAAGTTGCTGATTGTTGCTGTGCATTGCTTCCATTGTCACTTTGAGTCACACCACTAACACCAGAATCCTTTTCGAGATACATCAGAACATCCTAAAAAATTGTATGTGTCCATCAGAGATACATAAAACCGAACGACACAGTTGTTTGATGTAATCAAGCATGAAACTAGGACAACTATCATCACAAAGCTTAAATGTCATTAATTGAGCATACCACAAAAAAGGCAGCAAAAAGAACTAGAAAGTAGAAAGACTGTTTTACTTTAACTTACAGCAGATTTTGATGCATCCTGACACACAAGTGCCACATCTAGCAACAAAAGGCAAACATGAAGAGCAATTGTCTGCACATCAATAACAAAAACATCATGAGACAAGAATACAACTGCACACCAAATCACTTGCACACAAAAAAAATTTGCACCTCATCAATAGGTTTAATGTTGTGAAACAATGGTTCCAAAACTGATAACGACTTGGTATGTTCATGAAGGTGAAACCAGATAATCGCCTGTAAAAGTTCAATTTAACATGTCAATCCATGCCAGAAAAAATCACCAAGAAGCAATAAGGCAAAGTAAATATTAAAGGGCCCCTCACAATGTTGAGCGTCACTACAGCTGGGTCAAATTCATCCATGTAGACAAGAGTTGCACTATTTGAGGCAGGAGATTGACGTGTTATCAATCCACTCCCTTTAGCCCCTGAATTAACTTTATTGTCAGGATTGCTAGCATTGTCCAAGTGGTCTCCTGAAGCACGTGCGACATCTTCGCTTTTCTTCTGAACAAACACCACCAAAAGAAACACAGAAGTAAAGTTCACAGTAAACCCCAATACAAAGTGTAAGCCTTGATGCAGCAAAAACATCTTGAAATAGACGCCAAAATTTTGCTATCGAGATTGATAGAGACTAGTACCAGACAAAGAAACGTTGAATGTCTACTTAAACATGATTCCTGGCATGTAAGTTGATGATGCAAATTCAGGTACAATTTAAGTGAATAGAAAATAGAAAGATAGTTTTCAAAGGTCTACAATAAGCACCGTCAAGCCAATTTGATGATGGAAAAAGGAGGGATGCTAAATAAAAAAACTTCATAGATGCAATGATCATGTGCAACAACCCAGTTTCAATAACCTCATTTCAAGTCACTTGCCCACCTAGGTTTAATGGACAGTAAATGCAACTGTCTTGATTATTTCAGAGTGGGAAAATGTTGCGCTGCACCATTGCAGAAACTGCTGAAAGGTCAATCGCTTAATGTTTCATGAGCACAATTACCATAGCACACCTGAAGCTATAAATCCACCAAAAACCATAGAGGTGAGAACAATACTATACCTTAATAATATTAAGAACTTCAAGCAACTTCTTTGGGTCTGAACAACCATGTTGAAAGTATTCAGCAATTGCAATATTATGTAGAACCTGATCAGGAATTCATTCTTTAAGACTTTGAAAGAAAGCCAGAGAAACAGGAAATTTGATAACTTAAGATGATGAAAAGTATTCAAGTGTGCAATCATGAATGCTTGTCACCATGTTCGATAAGTCAATGCTATGGCTTGCAGATGTGGTCAGGGTAGAATGATATAAATATCAGGAATAAACATGCAGGACTTCTAGAGAACTCTATGGAGTTAAACATCCAGTAAAAGTCATACAAACAATGGCAAATTGATAAGCAGACACATAAATAGATTAGCTTTTAAGTGACAAATGACTTTCATAATATGCATTAACCAAATTAGCATATAACTTGATATGAATTCCCCCAATAGGATATAAGAAATAACAAATTTACCTGATACAGTACACACTTAACAGAAATCGAAAATTAATAGTATGACATTTGTCTCTTGATTGACCGTATTTCACTTCATGACAAACCAGATCCAAGATTAAACACATTATGCAACATATGTCACCATGCAACAAATGGAATTAACCCATCCAATCCTCTTTTTCATTCCATACATATATTTTTGCATCCCAGAAAGTCTAAAAGGGAAGAAAAAAAATGATGAAACCTCTAAATGACAGCAAATAGCAGAATTTGTCAGGTAAAAAAGTAGAAGCCACACAGAGAACACTGGAATCCATACACAGAACTACTTAACTCTTGCCTTTTTTCGATAAAGGAATCAGTAAAATAACTCAACAGATAATCACTTCAACAACACTCGATATCGTGTCCACCTGGCCCTAGTGTCAAGCATGACCATCCTAATCCAGAGCACTGACAACTAGAAAACATGTCCATCAACCCTAACACACTACATCCAAATGATCTTCCTAACAGAAGTGCTCAGGCTCAAATCATTACATTTGGCCTATCTAGTTTTACTTAAGTTACCCTAACTAAAATCAGTATGAAACAGAGACTCAACCTCCGCGCCGCAATATCACCAAACAATTGAGCAAATTTGAAATCAATCCACTTCACGGCAAGTCAACAAGACCACAAGCAAAAGCCAACATAGATTAACACTCAAGTTCGAAACCACCTTTATCCAGCAAAGTAACTAATCAATTCGAAGACAACCCACACAACACACAAAAATTCACCAACAACTAAACCACATGCAAAATGCAGACTATCCAAACACCAAAGAAGCAATATGTACATTAGTTTATATATTTACTTTGGGATCGTCCTCCTTCATTTGCTTGAGCTGATGCAAAAGCTCAAGGCACTCAGCGAAACGTCGGGACTGGAAATGAAAAGCGGCGTCCTTAGCGAGTGCAGCAGTGACCGAGAGTACGATGTCGTCTTCGCCGCCTCCTCCGCCAGGTGACGGTTCTCGAGCATCGGCGGTGGAATGGGACGACGAATCTTGGGCGTCCATGATCAGATCCGACGAATCGCACGGTAGAGAAGCTATTTGAGACCTCGACAAGAATTAATATCCAAATATATTTAACCTATAAATCTCACTTCACTATCTAGTTAACGGAGGAGAAATTGCGGCCTTACCTGATAGAAATAAAAACTTTTAGCAGTGAAAATGAAGAGAAAGAAGTTTGAATTTTTAAACTCAGTTAAAGAGGAAAGAAAGAAGAAGCCCTGGATTTTCTCCGAATTTGCAAACAAGGACTTTTTCTTTTGCGATGCACTCGAGCAACCACGGTGCGTTTGCCCTTGTCTTGAGTGGGGGTTGGTTTGCAATATTCTAGAAAACTTGATTAAATTTGAATCCTTAAAATACGAATTTGATCAAATCGAACATCATCTGTTGACTTTAAATCGAATTGAGCATATAAAGCATTGAAAGCTTGAAGGGGTTGGTGAGCTTTTCAACTTCAAAAGGCCAATTTTATGTTACACTATTTACAGCAATGTAACACGATTGTGTCACATTAACCCTTAACTATACACATTAAGATAACTAAGCAACTCTTCTCAACATCTCCAAGATGGAGTCTGTGTTCCTAATTTCCTGAGACTCCTGTGAATCCTCATTACCTTGTGAGAAATCGACAGTGGTGTATGTTCGGATTCCAGGACCATGTCCATTGCAGTCCATCTCTCTTCCTTGCTGTGCTCGTCTTACTTCTTTTTGGTGCTCAGTTAGTTCTAACCGTTTCCTTTTTGAAAATGAGCAATGCTCATTTCCTTGCTCAGAATGATCCTTCAGATACTCCATTAACTCGATTCTTTTTGAGCTTTTGTGTGCTGTTGTCACTCTGTGCTTTTGAGCACTTATGTCACTTGGAGATTGACATTTGACCAGAAAAGGCAAGTTTTTCTCCTTCAGTTTTATTCTTTTCTTTCTTGATAGCTTGTCCAGGAGGTCAAGTAAGCTCCGAGGATACTCTAAATCAAACTGTTCACCATATGTGGAATTCCAATATTTGATGGTTAGGTCTGCAATGGCTGGGTTGGGGTGATCGAGAGTCTTTTCTAGGAGACCTGCCTGAAGTTCGAGAAAACCAGAATCGTATCGTATAGGTGGCTGGCTCATCATCAAACAATTTAGTATTTCACCCCATAAGTGTTGAAGCTCATTAAGGATGCTCTCATGCTGTATCTCCCTGTGTGACAACCACTGAAGTAGGGGAGGGGACATGATCTGCAATTATACATAAAATCATTAATAGTAAAGTCAATGTATAAATATGGATTCCCAGGACATAAATACAAGATTTTGGTTTCTGTATAAATAAACTGTTTAGCTAAAACGATAATAAAATGTCTTCACAAGTTCATCACCAGCCTGAACTCTAAATCACTGTCAGAAAGATTGATTTCAACTTAATACCTGAATAAATAAGAGAATACGTTGCTCCAAATGAAGGCAGCTGACAACGCGAGTCAGTACAGAAAACACCCTGCAAAATTGTAGATAGGTATAACTCAAAAATTATCAGAAAAAGGTAAAGTTAGGCATGACGATAAAGGAAAAAGGTTTAGGTCAACCTTGAAGTTAAAAGAATGTCTATAGGTGGATTTGCTCCTAACATCGTGTGCGACATCGTCAAGAATCTGTATTGTATTACGTCGTGAGCAAGTGCAATTCACAATCAATTTAATTAAGGGAATTTAGAGACACGGTATAATCCATGAGTGATACATGAAACCCAATTTTGAATCGAGACGATCCTCATAGTTGACATTCATTAGTTTCTTTTCACTTTTCTAGACAATTTGATGAGAAGAATACATTTGGGATCTTTGCCAGCAGATATAATAGAAGATAAAATACAACAGGATCAAAACCAGATAATTGCACTTAATCGCAACTTCTCAAATACCTCATGTAAGCTTAGGCTAAGCCCATTAGAATTGAATAGATATTTTAAACATGGATTCAGTGTTTAAAACCTGAACTAGTGATTGAGTTTTCAACTACTTTTGATCTATCATACCAAGCAAAAATCCTGGAAAAAAAAAAGTATGAGACAGAGCCTATTTCCTGGTAGCTAACTTGGTCCTTACTCGTTTGCAACAAATGCACTTGGCCACAAGATATGTTATGATTGAGGAATGGTCATGTATCTGTCTTTCAAATCAAGTTCACTCAATCTGAAAACAGATGCTGTTACCATGTAAAAAGCATACGAGGGGGCCGGAGTTAGCACCCCATTTATGTGCACTCTGAATAGATGAACCAACCTGGCAACCAATTCCAAGCTATTATTGATGCCGTTGAGTATTTGTGATTCACCAGTATCTTTGTTTTTGTTTCCATCTAAATCTGCCGCCGTTAGGATTTGATCCAGGATAAATGTCACAGCATTGCTGCATAAATAAAGGAGATCATGAACCTTTTGGCTCAAATTCAACTGCACGCTGTAATCTTGTATGCCAATGTTTTCATCCAGTAGCCCATTTAACGTTAAGCATAGAACCTCAGGGAAACTGTCTGTTGAGAAATACTTCGATTCTGAAGCAACCATAGCACCATAAAGTGATTTCCAAACCTCCATTGCCTCTTCAAGATCAAACTTTCCATTTGTTGATACAAAAAAATCCTTCAAGGAGATACTAAGTTCTATGGGCTTCAAATTTTTAATGGAGTAAGAGCATACATAAAATGGGTAGGACAACAGATGGCATGTGGCAAGATTACTAATGCTGTTGGAATCTAGTTTCAACAGTGAAAAGTTCTTTCCATCAACAATGCAGTCATTCAGACATTTAGCTATCACTATCCATAAAAGCAGGTACTTATAGTACACAAGTTTATACAGTAGACATACAGTGACACGAAGACTTTCAAGGTGGTTGCCTAAAGAAAGTATGGATTTGAAAAACTTCTGCAGTCTCTGTAAAGCTAACTCCATCGTGCATGTCTGTGAACTTGATTGAATCACCATGCAAATATAGAGAATGACTATATAAGCCACTGGTGAAACCATATCCGTAGGGGCTATATGGCAGAAGGACGGAAGTTTTTTGTAGTTATCGTCAGATACCTGTTGCATATTCTGAATGTATCTGATGTCTAAAGCAACCATGTAGAGAGGCGAACCCAAAATAAAAGGCTCCAACTCCTCAGTAACAGCCTCTAGAAACTGGAGGGGAACAAGGCACAATGCATTAGCCCTACTAGCATCGAAATTGAAATCTTCACAAATCTTCTTTATGAACTTCAATATTGAGTTCAAACAGAACATGACGCCATCATAGTTGATGGATGAACTTCCTAACTCCACCTGGACCCCTTTAAGAAGTGATCGGAATACCCTCAAAGACGCATTATATGCTGAATACCTATTCTCATCGGTTAATGTTGCATCACATGCATGACTGTTTATCTTGTTAAGGATCTCTATGAAAAAGTCTAACCTGCTTATATCCCACGGTAACCATTTAACGGGATGCTGTTTCCATAAGCTTTTCACTGATGCTGGAGGTTCTTTGGATGATATAAATAACAAATTATCGTTTTCCTGGCTAGTTGATTCATGGTCTGATTTTCTACACTTTGCGAGTATGAAATCGTCGAGAAGACCTAAACACGGATTCCATAACCAAAGAGTTTTTGCAGTAAGGCTAAGTTGAAAAACTGCTCTGAATATAGGAACAAGTGCCATATCTACCACTAATGGATGATTAATGACGGCATCAAGTTTATGTCGCAGATAATGCCATGTGCTCAAGCAGGAAGTGTAGACAGAGAGATCGCATTTACTTGACATTACTCCTATTAGAGGAGTCATAAGGAGCTTTATACTTTTTGAAAAGCCACCTTCTGGACTTTGAGATGTGTTTCTGTGGGATGATTGCACATGTTGACTACCATTATTCTTGATTGCTTTATCAATCTCACAAGTTGAAATAGGAGGATCAAGCAGAGAATCAATAAGGCCTTCCCAAGCAACCTGTGCATAAAGGAGACCATAAGCATTTCCTAAGAAAAATGAGAATGAACAATCTTAGATCCTTTATTTTCCCGACAATGCAGTAAGGGAGAAGTGTGTCTCCATGAGGACAACCGTCGGAGAAAACAAGTCAGGCCCATGGGAAGAAGCTCAAAGTCCAATTCCCTGGATCAAACATTTTCATAGGTGGAACAGGTTTTGCTACTTAACATGGCTATATCCGTGATAATTAAAAAGTTTTTTGACAGTGACAAGAAGAACAGTAGCCTAATTTTATTAAATGTGCAAAGTTCCAGCCATACCAGTGAAGCGATTTGGACTTGAGGATTGTAATCAGAGAATGTCTTCTCAGGAATTTTCAACATGTGGTTAACCAAATGCTTAATCTTGACATGAGATCCTAATAGACGTATAAACCATTCCCATGCTTGAATTGCTTGAACTTTGAAGCCCTGGTTGAGAAGATCCATCATCCCATATAGCATATTTTGTTTAAGATCTTCAACTAGTACCTGTTGATGAAGACAGATGTATGCCTGATAAAGTTTATATTGCAACACTTACCCTAAAGTCCAATTAATTTATATGGAATTCTTATGCATTTTAGCACACTAAAATGAAGTAACGTAAGGCAGAGATGCAGTTATAACAGGACAAATCCTTTTAAAAAAAAAGAAATATCTCAATGGTGATAGTCTTATTGAATTTACTTGCCATGAATAAACAATGATCCCTAACCTATTAGCATTAGAAAAAGAAAAGGTTATTCAAACCTTAGAGAGTGGTGAAGGTGGAGGAAGTATAAGAGATCTAATCTTCAGCAGACACCTTTGTGAGATATCCCTCTCTCTCTTATCAATGCTGAGAAGTCTCCTATATATGGGAGGGGTCCATATGTGCGAAGTCTTTTTCATCTTCCCAGTTAATTGATCTGCCAACTTGATCACAGCCTACTATAGTAAAGATGAAAGAATTAGTACAGGAGTCAAATGTCGTATTTAGAATATGCCAATAATTGAATACTGTAATGTAATAGATTACAAGAATGATATGTATATTATTCTTCTCTCGGATTTGTTCTAATTTCTGAAGATCACAAGAACATTATAATAACTGCAAAGTATCATAGAGAAGGCATAGGCAAGCAATAATGTTCAGAGCACTTTAGAGAAACTTGACTTCAATGTAGGTCCTAAATCAATCAACTTCATTGTGTACCCAGAATAATCAATACAATAGCCACTATGCTCAATTGGCAATCAAATGCATAAGATGATTTTACCTGCATAGCCTCAAATGTTGTTGACAACGAACCCATAGGATTGTCAAGTGCATGAACGGTTGCCCTTAAAAGTGCATCAAAGTGAGAAGCCAGAACCAATGCATCGAATTGTTGCATAGATATACACCAGACCCCAAGGTTGCAAACTGACTGCTAGCATCAAATGAATAAGTGCAAGCGAAAATACCCTTTTAAAAGTTACGTAAATCAGACATGTACATGTTCACCTTTATTTTTGTGGCCATGATGACTTCTGACAATGCCTCTACAATATTACTTGCATCATCTACTAGAGTTCCCAAAAGAAAAAAGAAGGAAACGAAATAAGTAAAAAAACACATTTAATAAAAACTACTTCATCTCGGTATTTAACCACGAAAAGTTGAGATCAATTAAGCTGAGAGTTGAGGTTGCTACCTGTGATTGTAGAAACAAGGGAAGGATGATACAAAATGAATCCCAAACACTTCAATGCCTGTGCAGCTCTGAGAATAAAAACATACCGATTAACCCATTAATAAAATGAACCACCACACGCAAATGAATCGGAACTTCCCTACATGAGACTTACATTTCTTCATCTTCGTCAGATACGTCGACGGAGATTGCAGAAACCAGAACCCGACAACTATCAGCCAGGATTTGGATCGATGACGGATCGTTTCCTGATTGTTCCTGAAGATGGAGAAGATGAGAGTACGCGAACGATTTATTTCCTTTTGACCTTGATTTGATTAGGGCCTTTGCTTGCTCGAGCTGATCGGAGAAGCTCGACATTGTCGACGACGATCGGAGAGAGTAGAAAATCGAATAAGAAAACCCTAATTTTGAGCGGGATTCATCTGAGTGCAATTTTCGCGCCAAGAATAAACATACAGTGATGAAGTCGCTGAGTGGCGGGGGTTTTAGCGAGGGTCTGTTTGTCCAAGTAGCTTTCCTCGCGCCAGAACGCGAATTAGACTCTTCCTTGTTTGGTTTAGGGTGTCCTAGCGTAGAACTACTGTCCGTTGCATAAAACCTTGTGCTTAAATAACAAATTAATTTTTATTCAATTCCAAATTAACAAAATAAACTTTATTTGACCTAATTTGAATTTAAATATTAAAATTTAGCCAAATTTCATTAATTATAACAAATTAACATACATTTTAATTTAAACCAAACAGATTTACAATTAATAAATAAGTTTTTACTTATTATAAATTTTATCATACATTTATTTTGCAAATATTTAAAAATTGTAATTATAACCAATATTATTAAATAAAATTTTGTTTTCACCGTGTAAATTAATAAATAAAAAGATTAAAAACTATTATTTTAGAAATTTTTATGATTAAAATGATTTCGTTATTTTTAAATTAAATTAAATAGTTTAAAATTAAAAAAATTAAGTTAAAACTCGAGTCATAAGTCTTGGTCCTATTGGGAACTTGGGCCGGTCTCAGGCCCTTATAAATATTTTCAGAATCCAATGCCACCTCTATTTAGACTACATTAATCACAAATTCTTACATTGCGTCTTGAGTTTAGCCCCTGTGTTGGAACCTGATTCGTAACTTGCGGGAGAACCGGGTTCACGTGAGCTAGAAAAGGACCGTGGCCGTAAGCGTCACATTGGCCTGTTGAAGTCGCGCCTCAAAAATGATATTTTTGTCGGAACAACCGTTTTAACCGCACACGTGTCCCAGTTATTTTCTTTTTTATTACTGTAACCTCTGTCAACGGCTTTAAATCTGCGCCTACTGACGCGTGCTGCAATTCTGGACCATAATTTTTCACTGGGTACGTCTGGTTTGTCTTAACTTCAAATGATTAAACGTAATGATTTGTACGAAGCTTCGGATATTCGGGAACCACGAATCTATTCGCATTTATTATATTTAAATTGATATAAAAATTTGTTTAAATTTAAACTAATTTAACCTAATTTTGAGCCAGTCTAAAAACATAAATTTGTATTGAATATGTTATTATTATTAATTTAATAAATAATAATATATTTATAATGAATAAAATATATTATTCAATAAATGATTTATTTAAAATACATAATTTATAGATTATTGTAGATATTTGATAAATACATTATGTAAAATTAGAATTAAAAAAAAAGATCTTAGGTGGGAAGTGCAATAATTGCATTGAAGACAACAATTACATGGCATGACACGTCTCAAAATTCGTGAGTGATTAACTGACTGATTGAGATGTCAAAGAATTTTGAATCCCAATAATAGAGTTAGTTTTTATCTGATTGGACACGTCATTTGCCAGAGTTTCCGTCCAGGACCAGACTATCTACAACAATTAAGTGCAAAAGTTCGGATTCGCAATCTATTCTTAAGGCAGAATCAAATTCTAGAATTCATTCATTGTCTGCTCAAAAACCCATTTTCGTTGCGTAAGTGCGTGGCCACTTGTCCCTCCAAGCTTTCAAGAGGTCAAATCATTTTTACACGTATATTTTAAATAATTTATTAAATCAAAACGTGTCTGTTTACCTACGTGGAAAACTTAGCAAATGCAAGTAGAGAAATCACACATATCTCAAAACTTGAAGAAAAGATCCGACGTGGCATCTCAATCGTGGATATATTGAATGGTTAAGACATGACGTTTATGGCTTCAGCTCAACTTCACGAGTGAAGCTACAACAATGGTGACCGGTGTATAAATAGTTAACTACCTATCGTCTCTTTTGCCAACTGCAAGCGCTCTCCACTCAATCACTAACCTCTGTTGGGTTTCACAACTTGCACAATTAGGAGCTAGCTCTCTTTCCAAAAAAGACGATGACGATCAAACCAGTGGTTCGGATTTCGGAAAGGAACCTGGTCGTCAAGGACCGGACTATCCTGACCGGAGTTCCGGACAACGTGATAGCCACAGCTGGCTCCGGCCCCGGCCCCGCGGAGGGGATCTTCATCGGGGCGGTATTTGATGGCGAAAGCAGCCACCACGTGGTGCCGTTGGGAACACTCCAAAACGTTAGGTTCATGGCGAGCTTCCGGTTCAAGCTCTGGTGGATGGCTCATAGGATGGGAGACCATGGACGAGATGTTCCTCTGGAGACTCAGTTTTTAATCGTCGAGACCAAGGATGGGTCTTACGTGGAATCGGGCGACGGAGATCAAGATGATCAGATCGTTTACACGGTGTTCCTTCCTCTGATCGAAGGCTCTTTCCGAGCTTGCTTGCAGGGGAATATTCACGACGAACTCGAGCTTTGTTTGGAGAGCGGTGACGTGGACACCAAGGCGTCGTCATTTACCCACTCGCTTTTCGTTCACGCCGGCACCGATCCTTTCTCCACCATAACGGAGGCGGTACGCGCCGTTAAGTCACACCTTAAGACATTCCGGCAACGTCATGAGAAAAAATTGCCTGGAATTACTGATTACTTCGGATGGTGCACTTGGGACGCTTTTTATCAGGAAGTGACTCCAGACGGCGTTGAGGCTGGACTCCGAAGCTTGGCTGCCGGCGGCATGCCGCCGAAATTCGTCATCATCGACGACGGGTGGCAGTCCATTGGCAGCGACCCAGTGAACGATCCGTCCAGCGCTGAGCAGAAACAGCAGCTTCTTATGAGGCTGACTGGGATTAAAGAGAATGCCAAGTTTCAGAATAAAGACGACCCAACTGTGGGGATCAAGAACATCGTGAGCATAGCGAAAGAGAGTTTTGGGGTCAAATACGTGTACGTGTGGCACGCGATAATCGGGTATTGGGGTGGGGTCCGGCCGGGAGTGAAGGAGATGGAGGAGTACGGGTCGGTGGTGAAGTTTCCGATGCTCTCAACAGGGGTTGTGGAGAACGAACCGACATGGAAGACTGATGTTATGGCCCTACAAGGATTGGGTTTGGTGAATCCAAAGAATGTTTACAAGTTTTACAACGAGTTGCATAGTTATTTGGCGTCCGCTGGTATCGATGGGCTCAAGGTGGATGTTCAGAGCATATTGGAGACGCTTGGCAGTGGTTTGGGAGGTAGAGTCGAGTTGACCAGACAGTATCATCAAGCTCTTGATGCGTCGGTGGCGAAGAATTTCCCTGACAATGGCTGCATCGCTTGTATGGGCCACAGTAACGATGCATTATACTGGTAATTATACGTTCTCTAATTCTTACGACAAATCTTTGCAATGCTTTCCTGAAAATTTTGAACTTGGATTGGATTCAATGGAACAGTTCGAAGCAGACAGGGATGGTAAGAGCATCTGATGATTTCTTTCCGCGAGACCCAGTATCACACACAATCCACATAACAGCAGTTGCATACAACAGTGTCTTTCTGGGAGAGTTCATGCAGCCTGATTGGGACATGTTTCACTCTGTCCACCCAGCTGCGGAGTATCATGCTTCTGCTAGAGCCATTAGTGGTGGCCCTGTCTACGTGAGGTGAGCTTAAGCCATCTCTTCGAGCTCTTGCGGAGAAGTAAAAGATCACATTTTGTATCTTTTTATGCTTCGTTAGTTGAAACTTCCTTATATGACTATGGTGTTGCGTTGAAATGATCAGTGATGCGCCTGGAAAGCACAACTTTGAGCTACTCAAGAAGTTAGTTCTGCCTGACGGGTCTATCCTCCGAGCTCTTTTGCCTGGCCGGCCTACACGGGACAGTTTGTTCAATGACCCTGCCAGAGATGGTGTTAGGTAATTTTCTTTTTTTGGTTGCCAAATTGACATTTTTACTCTTATCTCAGTCATGTTTTTAACTAGTTGTTGGCTGATTTTTGCAGCTTGTTGAAGATATGGAACATGAATAAGTACACAGGAGTGTTAGGCGTTTATAATTGCCAAGGAGCAGCCTGGAACACAGTTGAGAGAAAGAACACATTTCACGAAACAAAAGATGAAGCCATAACAGGCGCCATTAGAGGCCGCGATGTCCATCTCATTTCTGAAGCCGCCACTGATACGAATTGGCCTGGTAACTGTGCTGTCTACATTCACCGGACCAGTGAACTCATGACCCTCCCTTATAATGCAGCCATGCCTGTTTCACTCAAAGTCCTCGAGTACGAGGTTTTCACTGTGACCCCCATCAAGGATTTAGCCCCTGGATTCAGCTTTGCACCTCTGGGTCTTATCAGCATGTTCAATGCTGGCGGAGCCATTCAGGGACTAAACTATGAATTTGATGATGGATCCAAAGGTGAAAATAGTGGTGTTAGTAGCGAAAAGAATAGTAGCTGTGAATCAGTGGCTAAGGTCTCCATGGATGTGAAAGGGTGTGGCAAGTTTGGTGCTTACTCATCTGCTAAGCCAAGGAAATGTCTGGTGGATTCGAATGAAGTGAATTTCACTTATGAGACAGCCTCGGGATTAGTCACTCTTAATATAGACAGCTTACCTGAAGAAGGAAAACTTCATGTAGTTGAGGTCGAGTTGTGTTAGGGATATGGTGAAGGTTTAAAGTTTAAACGTATGCCAATTGATCTAAATAAAATTCTGAATAACATTTGCTCCTTTGTATCTTAATCACATCTTACTTTTTTTCTCCTGCATAATCTTTCACACCCATGTTTGTTCGAGCATACAACCCCATCACTTTATGAGGAACTGAAGTATATTAAATTGATCAAGACCAAGAGCATAACAAAACAACTTTTAAAATGATCTAAAGTTTCTGAGTGAAGAGATTTTGCCAATCCTGAGTCTGACTGTGTAAGCTAAAATAGGTTAGAGAGTAACAAGATGCATATATAATGTAGAACTCCACTATGCATATGATAAATCCTGATGCTCAAGTTCCGGAACTTCTTTCTAATGGTACAATATTACCCTAAACTGAGTTATGCACCTAAAATCCTAAATGAACAGCCTATAAATAAGAAATGCAACTTGTAAGTAGACAATTTGCATAGAAAACTAAAAGTCCATCTTCACAAGAGCGTTTGAAACTTCTGCGGATCCAAACTGAAGCCAATCCTTGGCACAAACAAGGGCCTCCAGTGTCTCTGGTCTTAAGGAACTCCGATAACTATCCAACTCTTTTGCCATCGTATCAAACATAGATTCGGGTCCAACTGTTGATACAGGAATGGTTAATATATCACGCGCCATCTTAGAAAGAGTTGGGTACTTCAGCTTATTCAGCTTCCACCAACCTAAGACATCGAAGTCTTGTGCACGGGGTAGCAGAGACTCGTCCAGATATTGATCCAGCTCTGATTTCATTTGTTGACTGGTTGTCTCCATGATGTAGACATCAAAATCTGTAAGTCCATTGTCTGAAAGAAGACTTCCCTGGTGTTCGTCGGTTTTCATATTGTCAACATTTCCATCATCGTCATAAGTTGGGGTAAGAGGCAGAGGAAGGGTATAATATTCGACAAAGAGCTCATGGATCCCATCGTCAACAATCTTGATGTATGTAGGGGCATCTTCCTCGTATATCTTTGAAAAACTGAACTCAACAAGTTTCATCTTAAAGCGAGGATCCATGGCCACAGCAATTGCCAAAACCAGGCTGCAATCCTTCCAATATTTGTCAATCTTTTCCTTCATTACATTAGCAAGGCTTTTGACAAAAGGATCCTCAATTGTAGTTGCACAGGCCAACTCGGTGACGATCTTCCATACTTCATGAAAGCATGTTATTGCAGTTGGATTGGTAGTAGATGCTAGAGTATTGGCTGCATCAAAGAGAGGTTTCAAGTATGTGCATATAGTCTCAACCTGGTTCCAGTCTTCCATGGATGGAGCCTGTTTGTAATGAGGGTCGGAAGTGTCCAGGCACGAAAATACTTCTTTTAATTCTGAAGCAGCAACAAGCATCTCATACGTTGTATTCCACTGCCTTTGGTTGTCAAGAGATAGGCTTTTTTCACTGGGCACTTGAAGCTGTTCCTTAAGCTCAAGAAACTTTTCCTCATGGGATTCCGAAGTTTCAACATATTTTACACTGTCCCGAATTTTACTAATAATATCCTTCTCTAATGAAAAAACATCTTTTGCAACACTGCTCAAAGTGTGAGCAATGCAGCTCCCTAGAAGGAACTGACCATTTAGAACAAGTGGATTTTTGAGGCAGAGAAGAGATCTGAGATTTTCAAGCCCAGGTTCACCAACAGGATGGCTATAGGTAAGAGAAAATAACTTGCCCTCCAAACTCCAGTCAGAAAGACAACAAGCAACTGCATGGCTGAGAGTGCTATCCGAATCAGGATATGGTTCCATCACAACGTTAAGAATTCGCTTATGCAGCGTCCAGTCACTATCAATGAAATGCCCTGTTATAAATACATAACCAAGGCCTTGACTTGATGACCATATATCCAGTGTTAGACAAATGCGTCCAGGTATCCCCTCAATGAACTTCATAAAATTTTGCTTTTCCCTCAAGTAAGTTGCAACACAATCCCCTTGGACACTGTTGAAGCTTACCATTCCAAAGTGAGGTTGAAGATTCTGAACAAAGCTAACAAATCCAGAATGTTCAACCATATGAAGTGGGTAATCATGCATGAGGATCATCCTGGCAATTTCATGGCGGGAGCGATCTGAATCAAATGGAATGTAGGGTGCATTGGGGGATCTGTAACGTCGCTTTGGAGGTTCAGAACTGTCATTTCCTCCTGTCCTTGGCATATGGGGTGCCATCAAACTCCTCCTATTACGTAAAAGTGCAAGGCACGTTCCCTTGGCAATATGCCGCTTGAGGTGGCTGGTACCAGCTACTTTGGAACCTGTGCTGTATGCAAAACTTTGCTTGCACTGGTTGCAGCATGCCCTTCTACATCCAGGACTCACTGTTTCTATGGTGAAGTGTTCCCACACTATGGACTTCTTCTTTCTTCGCTTGTTAGGCTGTGTTCCTGGTGTAGCAAATCCATTGCTCTGCTCCTGATTTGTCACAATCATTGCATTGTTTTCTTCAGGACTGGTGACAATTGTTCCATTGTTCTCTTCCAGGTTTGCCTCAATCATTTCATTGTCCTCCTCAGGGTATATCACAGCCAATGCATTAGTCTCTTCAAGGGTGGTTGCCATTTTGTTTTGGAAAGCAGATTCCTTTTTCACAAATAAATGAACCCAACAGCAAATTCAATAAATGATTTAATCCAGCTATTGGACAAAAAAAAATTATGATGCAAAAGCTAGAATGCTGTAGCAATCTAATATTGACAGAAATTTAACTTTGAGTAGCTGAAGTGGATTGGAAAAAAAGGAGGATGGATAAAACCAAAATCTTTGACATTAAGCACATCAGAGCTAATCAAGGGCAAAAACTTGGACTTAACTCGTCCTATCTATGACTTAAAAGGAAAATTATTAACACACAGAAGGTGAACAGACATTTAAGGCAAAATTCAATTCTTTCTGCTGGTTTTAAGACAATAGAACAGGTAAAGATCAACTGAAATCTGTCAACTGTCCTACACATAATCTATTGGGTATGGATATTACAACGTCAGCCTTTCAATTTGTTTGACATTATATACAATAGCACTAAGAGAAACAACAACTTATCTTTCTTTCCTCAACCAATCATCAAGGACATGATGATTGTGTGCAAAAGAGAAATATTGCAGAAAAAGCAAGATATTGCTATCCCAAAAAGGTAGTTGCATGTATAATTAAAAAGATAGAAACAAAGAAACAAAGAGGCAGTAAAGATAGAAACAAAGAAACAAAGAGGCAGTGTCAATCGCAAAAGATCACACTCCGAGGAGGCCCAAGCTTAGTCTTAATAACAAAAGACCTGACGTCAGATGTCATGGCTAACAGCTAAAGACACCAACTAAAGGCCTTAAGTGAAAGACACAACAGAGGAAAAGCTTCACAGGATTTAATGAACCAACAGACCATAAAATGAAAATATCCATGGGCCAAGAGTCCCAGGACCACAGTCTACCAAGTTATGCTACTAACGGCTATAACGATCTTCAGTTACCTATGGAGGACCCACATATCTCAAGGGCAAAATTGATATTTATCAACCAAAAAACAGGCTAGAAAGGGTCAAAAGCAGGAACAACAGATCTGGAGTTCGATTGAGCTCGCATGGGCTTCGAACAATTCACATAAAAATCTACAACAAGCCCAGATGAGATCTTATTAACGAGTAGAACTAATTGAACAGACCACCAACATCTAAAATTCAAACATGGCGCCAGATCTCAGAGAACCCAACCACTGAAATCACAGACGGCCGGACGTGAGCTTGAACAAGCAACAATGGAAACTAAAATTGATATAAACGAATAAATAAACTCGACAGTTTCCACAAAATAGGACCATCGAAACGAAGGCCAGAGACACAATAACAAGCAACATGAAGAAAAAAATAATCCCGAATGGAATAAACAAAACTAATTAGGGTAAAATCCATCAATCAGAACTCGAGGAATTAGGGTTCGGATAAGAAACGAAAAGGGTATTTACCGGGTGCGTGCGAAGAGCAAGAAAGTTGCAGTTTTGACGATGAACAGGAAGCTCGGCGTCGGAGCTCCGACGTCGCAGCGACAAATCTAGGGCTAGTTTTTTTTTTTCAGGGAAGGAGAGAGATTGGGCTTAGAACAGACGAAGAAACCAACCCGAGAACCTAATTGGACCTGAAAGAGAACAAAGTTGGGTGTTTCGGTTCGAAAATAAAAAAGAAAGGTCTTTTGGGCGTTGAAGAGAAAGACAGAGAGAGATAAAAAACTCAAACCTAAACCTAAAGATGACAATTTTTCCTTTGGACTTGGACGAATCGGTCCAGTGTAGTTATCTTAATTATATATATATATATATATATCTAAATTTGAAGTCTCTGCATGAAGGGAAGCTTGTTTCCTAATAGAATACTTGACTTTGTACCCTGCTAGTGCTAAACTGATTAATCTAAGCATAGTTGACCATGAGTCCTAAAACAAGTTGCAAATCCTCCCAAAATTTTGTAACATAATCTTTAATCTGCTTAAATTCAAGTTTCATTAAAATTTAAGTTTTCCGATTTTTGATGTATAAAACACCATTTAAGCTTGTCTTAAATATAGAAAGGGAGACAAGTGCAATGTGCGTATATATATATACATTAACTGTAATTTCCTCTGAATAATTTAGAAGATGTTAATCATTCTGAACATGTCACAACTCTTGCTCAAAAGGGTTATCTTTCAAATACTCAGTTTTAGTGTTTCCAAGATAATCGCCGCTCAATTTCATGCATGAAGTCTTCATCCTCTTGCTCTTCCTCCTCTTGTGACCGTTCTTCATATAATTGCAGTTCCAAGTGGCGACTGAATTCACCATCATATTCTAGCTGTTCATATTGTTTGTTTTGTACTTCTTGTTCATGTTCTGGTACAGCAATGGCCTTGTTGTTCAATCCAGTTTGTTGGCTGAAAACTTCCTTTTGGATGCTCCAGTTATCCACTATCTTCTCCACTGCATCCCCAATCAATTCACTGTCCTCTGCTATGTGCTCTATGTTCTTGACGTCTACCACATTACTGGCCTCTGTATGAAAAAATCAAATACAAAATATAAAATTAATTAGTTTAAATAAGTCAAGCTGGAAGACAAAACCAGTATCTCAACAAAAGGAATAATACTATAACAGAAAAACAAAATGATGAAAAATAAATGGGAAGAGAGGGTGGCAAGTTTTTGATGAATGAAGCAAAGAGAGCCAAACCAGCAGGTAGCATGTCAGAGATTCTAAAACAAAGAATAGCTAGACAATCTGATGATTTTCTGTTCTATACATACCAACTCTGAAAGCAGAGGTAAGAACACCTCGTAAGAGATTCAAAATTTTTGCATGACTCTTGACTCAATCACTTCCACCACTTAAATTCTAGGATAAGACTTTTATGGTTTATTCACGAGTTAATGCAAGAAATGCCATGTTCATCAACATAATATATAAGCAATTTTCAACAGATATATACAAGTTTGAGTATGTTTAATATCATTCAACAAGAAGATTTTGGAGCATTTTATCCATAAACGTACATATTAAGTTGAGAAATCATTCTAAATCAGTGCAGAACAGCTTGAACAGAATGAGAAAAACGAGAAGTCTACCTCCAATAGCCTGTTTTTTAGCCTCTGCATATTCTGTTGACATTTTTTTAAGCAAATCCAGATTAAATTCCAGACCCTGGTACATGAAAATACAAGAAACCATGATCACTCCAATCAACAAGTTTCTCAACTACAAATTTATATTGCATCATATAGCCAATTTTGACCAGTTTTTAAGAAAAGAAAGCATGTGAAACTCCGACTGACTTTGTGAATGAATTGTCAAGCAGCCCATTTTAAGGAAAGACTACTAACATATGATAATAGGTACTTTCAAAAGAAAACTAAAGATGAGAAGTAAAGAAAGGATTCGTCAGAGCACAAGAACAGTAATAAACTAGTTTTGTGTCCAATAAAAGTTAAAAGTTCAGAAAAAAGCATACAGATAAAGTTTACAAACACAACAAAAAAGATCAACAGAAAGTATTATCTCAGGTTTAGCTTCACATAATAAACTACGCAGTTTTGAGCTATGTCAGTTACCATATCCATGTTGAGGAATTGCTCAATCCGAGTATCAGCAAATAACCTGTAATACAGATAAAA
The DNA here is from genome assembly GCA_026284645.1 of Erythroxylum acuminatum. Taxonomy (NCBI): domain Eukaryota; kingdom Viridiplantae; phylum Streptophyta; class Magnoliopsida; order Malpighiales; family Erythroxylaceae; genus Erythroxylum; species Erythroxylum acuminatum. The sequence continues at coordinate 23,419,146 of JANKOD010000007.1, read as the reverse complement.
AGACAATTCAATATGATAAATATATAGCAAGAGTATCTGAAGTTAGATTCCCTGGCAGGAGATGTACTTCTCATTCGCAACTCTGACACGAGTATTCTGCAATTCTTTTAGTTGATTCACTGTCTCACAAATGGAGCTTTCATTTAAGTCAACAGCCCCAAAGAGAAACATGTTCTTTTCTAGCATCCTCTGAACCAAACCAGGTACAGCTTTTACACCCAGTTCTTTTGCTTCAACAACAATGCTCTTTATCTTCTTCAACTCACCTGTTAGATAAAAAAGAGAATTAAGATAATATAAGTTCAGTAACATCATCACCTACATGGTTGAGATAGATTTCACAAATCCTAATTGTTAAACATGTCAGAAAACATAGATAACCAAGTCAATAATAGGAGGAAAGCGTGAAAATACCAAGAGAGAGATACACTTTAAAAGGGGGCTTAAAAGGCTGAGTCTCATAAAGACAGTAGAGACAATATAACCCAGCAAGCCTATGCGAAGATGATGAAGTAGTACTGATCATGTAACCTACAAGAGAAAAGATAATCCAAAGATCCCAAGTTATCGTCGTGGCAAAACAATGAAGGACATCTGCTGAGGCAAAGATAAAGAAAAGCAAAGACTGGCTATGTTATCTAAAACCAAACAAAATTGGAAGATCTTCACATAGTCTCGGTCCCTCCACTTTGCCTGTCGGTACAATTGTAATAACCATCATAGAGACGGATAAAGCAATAACACCACAGTAATAAGCACCAGCACTGCTCAAAGAGATAAAAGAATTAAGTACCACAAACAAACGATCAAACATGAGAAAGCTATACCAATGGCATGAGCATAAAGTGACTGCATTAAGAAAGCCAATTTGGTGGGCGGACTAGCATCATATATGCAGGAAAACTTCCTCTGCTTCCATAAATTCTTCCAATCGGCAAAAGCTGTTGATCCGCCCTAACAAAATTTTCAAACAAATATTAAAGAAATTGAATGCTATCAAATATATAAACTGAAAGCTAAGCAGCTAATGAACAAAAAGAGACGAACAACACCTCAATAAACTCGTTGATAAGCTCATCGATGTCAAGCTTGAACGGGGACAAATTCAAACTTGTGGGCATGCTCGGGAGCACAGGAACAACAAAACTAACAATAAAGCTTGGAACTTTGGATAGATTTTCGGATCAAAACTCTACAAATTTAAGAACGGAGAGGTGAGACGTAATAAAAAGAGGAGTAAATCGTTGATTGAGGGAAATGATAAGAACCCGGAGGTAGAACACAGTAAAGTTTGGAGCTTTGGATAATGGAATTTCCTGGGTTTCATCAAATAACTCTTCAATCTAAGCTAAAATGAAGCACGTGTATCGCGAAGGAACCAGTGTGCGGATAGGTTGGCCTTTATCGCAACACTATCAAGCCCAGGAGTCCATCCTCTGCAGGAGCCTCCACTTACAATCATGGCTCAACTACAACAAGATCAACACGCAGTCTTGTACCGCAGATCCTTGTATTAGTTAGGGTGGTTGTTTAATTATTTTGTTGTATTTCCTTTATCAACAAAAAAAAAGAAATTCATTATTCACTGAGGAAAGGACAAGATTTTACCACAACGCTGCGATCCGGTGCCAGACAATTGCTATTTATTAGCAGCTGTATAATATTGGACAATGCATATGGGCACAGGTAGTACATGAAGAGATAGGAAAGCCCTACCCTACTTAATGTGGACCTCTAAGCCCACCCCCTATCCTATCCTATACTCAAAGTCATATGACTTTTTAACTCTGCATCAACACATGGATCTGGGCTTCAAATCCTTGGAAGAAGAAGAAGAGTAAAACATGACAAGTTTGGAAGAAAGTATGACAATGTCAGATTCATGACTGCTAAAAAAATACAAAGGGGAGAATGTAAATCCAATGATACTATCAAAATGGGGATTGCAAGTTATACTAAGACTGTGACTGATGCAAGCGTAATTAGAAAAAGCGTATTGCAATAAAATACAGTAAGGATCCAAAGTATAATCACAGTATAATAAACCATACGAACGAATGATGAATTACACGGAAGGTGGTTCCAGAGGGGCAGATTTGCTCCAACGTGCAAGGTTCGAATTCCACGCTTTGCAGTGTGGGAGTAACATTCTTGAGCCCCTTGTGTGCTTTGAGGGTGGACTCCTTGTAAGCCTGTGGGTTGCTCACCTCCCCCTTAACGGGCCGCTGAGTACCTGATTTACATCCTCTCAGTTGCTTCGTCGGGCCGGGGTGTGGGGGGCCCTGTAGGTTGGGGATTCAACCTTTTTGCTCCAAGATAAGAAGTACTCACATGTGTTAGAGGACATGTAGGTGGCCCAGAAGTGGTCTGGCTTCTCAGCTAGAGCGTGATGTTTGCCAACTCATAGCTTGTGAAACGTTTTCTTCACTTGCATATCCCACGCTTTGTCTTCACAAAAAGGGAGAAATATTCTTTCCCTTCATAAGCATCTTGTGCTGATGCAATCTTCTCAGTGTATAGACAAAGCAATGAACCTTCACATTCAAATGATTTATCGTATATGCAGTAATTACGGATGATACGATTGTTATTATATGGTAAATTCATAATTGTTCTAGTGCTGAACCATAGTCCTAACTTCAGGAGTTGCTTAACACGAACATTGCAACAAATTAATACTAACTGTGTTAACTGTTCTTGAGCTTCTACAGTCTAAACTTTTTACTATGTTCACAGTTCTTGAGCTTCTAAACTTTTACAATATCTCAGGTTGACCACAGGAGTTCCAAGACTCTGTGATCTGAGCTGACCTTGTCAACCATCGACTCAATTGGAGAATAACTTTAAGAACATACAGAACAAACAAGTTAATTACAAGAAACATGTAATAAAAGAAGTGTAAATGGGGACTGAGGCGAGCTAATTGGGAAAGGAGTAACGACAGAGTTGTGGGTTAAATCAAATGATCAAGCCTTCTCTCTGAGTTGTGTCGGGCATGTGGTTTTTGTTGTGTAGAGTATGTAAGAATGTGCTCTGTGATATAGTGACAAAGAGTGCATGCATTTCCATGCAACTGTCGCCACAGTTCCTACACCTCCCAAATAGTTTCTGACTGTGAAGCATTTACCAAGGTTCAATTCAATCCTAGATAGATTCGTTGACTTAGGGACTTATGGTTCATGTCATTAAAAAAAAAGTATATATGAAATCTGCACATTGATCAACTACGGTGAGTAAATATAAAATTTGATTTGATTAAAAACTTAAAGAAAATAAGAATTTTGTGTTAAGAAGAAGTCATTTGTGTTAATTTTTTTTCATATTGAAGGAAATAAAAGTATATTTCATTTATAAGAATTAATAAATATAGAAAGTAACAAACTTCGTAAATATTTCAATTTTTATATATTAAAATTGAGATAAAAACTTTTATGATCTAAATTGATAAATAAGTTCTGCTAAACTTTAGGGGTAAAATAGATTAAGTGACTATTTGGATGAGCTTTTAGGAAGTCAATAAATACTTTTCTCCACCACAAAAACCTTTTTTTTTAATGAGAGTTTGACTGTAAAATAAAAAAACACTGGTTTAATAGGTATGATTTTTTTGGCAGCCAAAATATAACTTTTTAAGAAACTCAAATTTGGAGCTTCTCAAAAAACCTTTCAAATGATTTTTTTGGGATAGATTTTTCAGATCAATTGATGAGCCTATTTTTTAGTCTCTTTTGTCCTTATGTTTTACACATAATTCTCACAATACTCACAAACTCTTTTTCACGCTTATCTTGCAAACCTATTATTTGGCTTTTTTATATGTTTTAATATTTATTTTTTATATTAGTTTTACTTATGTTATAATCCATATAAAAGATTTGGTTAGA
>JANKOD010000007.1:23403072-23415162 GCA_026284645.1 Erythroxylum acuminatum | reverse complement strand
ATTTACTCAACTTGAATATTTATTTTGAGATTTATATAATATTATTTGGCTTTTTTATATGTTTTAATATTTATTTTCGATATTAGTTCACTTATGTTATAATCTATATAAAAGATTTGGTTAGATATATTTTCATTTATGTTTTATATGGTTTAAAATTATATAATAATTAATATATTGTACTTTACATATTGTTTAATATACTTTATATAACATTTATATGCATAAATAATTTTTATTACAAAATAAAATATATGTAAAATTAAAAGTGATTTTATTTTTATATTGCCAAACAGTCTACTATATGAATTTTTTTAAAAAGTTCTTTTTTAAATAATAGTCAAACAGCCAACTAGCTTCTTAAAAAGGTTCTTCTCATAAAAGATTTACAGGAAAAAGCTCTACTAGCAAAAGTTCTACCGGTATAAGCCTAATCAAACAGAAACAAGCTTGTTATAATCAAATTAGGTTATGATAGGATCAATTAGAACAAAGTAGACTGCAAAAGAAGAAAGTTGTATGTAATCGATCGATTATAAAACGAAATTAATATAGGTATATCAAAGCCAGCCGATTAACATAATTGATCATAGAGCTACAAACCAGAGATAAATTTACAGACTTGTGAAGTTTTTAATATAGAAAAAAGATTATTAGTGTTGTATATAAAAAATCACATCAAAATGAAATAATTAAGAGGAGATTTTGTTAGTGAAAAGATAGATGGGGCCTAAATTAGTGATTGCCAGCTAACTTAAACATGATGCCACTAACAAGTAACACCACCACAACCTAAAAGCACTTATTTATACTGTCACATTATTTAATAAAAGAAAAATGATTAACTAAATCAATTTTAAATATCTAGACTCGTCCATGTTTATATAAATTTCAATTTACTGATAAAAATGATCTATATATGTTGATATTGCTCAATTTAATTATTTATCTAATTTAGGTCAATTAAAATAAATAATTTTAGTTGATTTAAAAATTAATATAAACTACTACTTTTATCAAACTTAAATCTATTTGATCATTATATTTAAAATTAATATATATGTATATAAGAGTTGAGGGTCTATTTTAAATTAATTACTAAATAATAAGAGTACAATTATCCTATAACTTAATTTTCCAAAACTATCAATTAATTAATTGAAACATTTTATTTTATTTAAAAGAAAATGCTTTAAAGTTTAAATTAGATTTAAAAAGCATCAACAACAACGACAACAATATTCAGTAAAAACTTCACTAAAATGTAAAGTACAGAGAAGTCCGATAATATAAAGAATTATTTTTACTTAACAAAAAGATTATTTTTTATAGACCCGCGTGTAAATGCATTATGATGATACTACTGGATTTAAAAAAAGTATCTCTAACTAATAAGATTACTCCTTAATCTTGACTTTTTAAATCCAATTTAAGGTTTAAATTGGATTAAAATAAATTGGATTAAAAAAGAGCAACAACAAAAACGACAATATTTAATGATAGTTCTACTAAAGTATAAGGTACAGAGAGATCCGATAATATGAAGTCTCATTTGTGAGGTGTTTATAAACTAGCGAAGGGATTAGTTACTAGATTCGTCGGTAGATACCTTGGTCTAAGGTATTAAAAAAAAAACTATTTATGATACTTAACCAGTAAAACGCTAATGGTATGGAAGTGGGAGCGTAACTCTTCCTTTTTGTTTTCTTTTCCTTTTGTTGGTGTAGTGTGTAAAACAATGAGGATAAGAAATACAAATAGAAAGGGTCCAAAAAGCAAAAAATAAAATAGATATAATAAAAAGATAGAGGACAGGTAAACCGACAAAGAGACCTCAGTCCCAGGAAAAACGGGTTGTACTGTCTACACGTTCACCAAAAGCTTGGGTCCCACTTCTCACTCCCCACATGCTTTCATGTGAACTTAATTATAATGTTTACGGTTAATTCTCATTTCAATCTTTGCTTAATTACTCCTTAATTTCACTTGAATTTCCAACTCTCCCCTTCCCCACTCGCATGTTTGTTGACCGTTCTCTCACTTTTATTTTTGTTATTCTAAAAATAAAACATTATAAATTCCTTAGCATTCCAAAAACGTTTTTTTTTACATAAGGGAAAAAAACAAAAAGTCAATTGCAAGTTAATTAGCGCTGATTTTGGAGGTACAACGAGCCTTGTTTGTCCCGTTGCATACAGTCCAATAATGTCATCGGAGGCTCCTAAAAAATGTGTAAGCTTGGACTGGCTAGGGTTGCGATTGAGGCGAGTTGGTCCACACATTGATTCCCTTCACGATGAACATGTTGAAGTTGCACCTCCCACCAAAAGATATTCATCAGTTACAGCTGGAGTGGAAGAGGACAAGAAGTTTATAACTTCAAAGGAGTCCACTTCAACGATGACTCGTCGATATCCCAAGGTCCAGGTTAGAGTGAGATCTGAATGAATGCCTTGGAGTTCTTAAATGAGCGGTGATCCCCTTGTAATGTGCTGTAAAAACTCACCGCACCACCAGGGATGGAGCCAGACTCAACTTTAAGAGGGGGCCGAGATTTTTAAAGGTAGGGATTTTTTTTAAAAAGGGGACCACTTATATTTGTAATTTTAAAAAATTTTATTATATAATTAATTTTAAAAAAATATTTGAAAGGGGGGCTACATGGCTCCGTCCCTACTTACCGTACCAGTCTTGGATTAACCCCTAACGCTAACAGTAATAACACAACTTAAGCAGTCAATTGATTAAGTATGATAAATTAGTTTAAATATAGTTTTATTAAGTTAATATAAGTTGATTTATTTAAATATTCGTATCTAATAAACCAATAGTTTATATTTATATTTTATAAATTATTTCAAGATAAAAATCTTAAATTTATTGTGAACTTTAATATATAAATTAAAAAGGATATAAATTAATACGTTATTTTTAATTTTTAGACAAATAACTTAAACATCCATCTATAATTATATAATAGGCAACTAATGAATTGTGTGCCTCTAGGGATAGTCAAGTTGGTGAAGTGGGGGCATAAGGTCAAAAGGTTTTGCGTTCGAATCTTCTTATTTACGCTCTTTTGATCGAGTCTATCATACAAAACTTGCCTAGTGTGAAGTACTTGATTAACGTAATTTATAGACTGTTGTGTCAATTTAAAAATTTACCCAATACGCATCCAAATGATAGCAATTACGAATTCATCGATTGTCACCTCTCACCAACCAAAATAATTTGGTATAGTAAGTAAGAATTTTATTGAAAGGTAAGCAACAGTAGAGAATATCTAGTTTAAGTAATCATATGCAAACTTAAGAGAGCATGCTTTGTGGATGTATCCGAATGTTCCCAAAATATATCAATAATCACGTATTAAGCTAATTAAAACATTGACGATTAAGATTTTCTTTTCTTTTCCTTTCCTTTAAATTGAAGTAAGCCAATCTCCTAAAATCATGTTTCCGATTACAGATTTTTCCCTTCCATTAGAAGTAGAACCACGAGATATTGTCAAATCAAGTATGAAACTATGAGCGTGAAGTTATAATAACATATAAGGCGCGTAAAAGTTGGACTTTTCTTTTGCATGCATGGACAGATCTGAAGTGGAACCCAGTTTGTGCCCCCAACTAAGGTAACCACACCGTTAGATCCGGTAGGTTGCATCAGAGCCGCACATAAATTCATGGAAGATATTTTTTAGTATAAATGTTGAGAACTGAAGCTGTTGGTCCTAGGGTTAATAGGATCAAAAGGTAGAAGAGGCGGTCAGCTTTTTAATGGCATTAGTACTAGTAGGGTAGAGAGAAATTGTATGAGGAAAAGGCCATATATTCTCTTGGGATTGGTGATAAAAGAGACTCTTTTTCTTCTTCGCCCCTATAAATAACCTTTCTCATCCGATCCCTTAAACCTACACCCTGCAAACACACACTCTTCTCTTACTCTCTTCCTCTCTACCTTAGTACCTGACCCTCACCTTTGACCGTGTTTTGTGGATTACCCTTTTCAGTTCTCTAACCCTTCTTGCTTAGGGCTCGATTGCAAGTGCTAGATAGGCTATGAAGCTTCTAAAGCTTCCATCTTTTACTTAGCCCATCTGGGGTTTCTTCTGTTTTTTAGTACGTGACCCTCTTTGTATTCTTCCACAGCTTTCTTGAACTGCATCTAATTGGATTTTCTTGTTGTCGAGGCTTCACAACATGTTTGTTGCGGTTCAATAAAGCTGTGGGAAGATACGGACAGGGTCAAGGAAAGGTTGTTGATCGGACGACATATGTTGATAACCATGTTTCGATGCTCTTGATCTCATAATTGGAGTACAGTTTCTTGCGTTTTTTTTTTCTTTTTGTAGTTTTTGTCTTGGATCCACTGAATTGAGGTTTTGAACTCCTTAAACTTTCTTCTTCTTTTCTCTTGATTAATCATTACTTGCATGATTGTGTGATTATGGCAGTTCTCTGGACAAGTACAGGGATATGTCTGTCGAAGTGCCGCCTTTTCTAAAGGGTTTTCTTTGAAGGACAATGATCTGCTCGGATCTGCCTTCATGAATCGATTCGTGTTGTAATGATTAGTTACTCTCTTGGATTGATTATTATAAAGAGATTTTATCGAATTGTGTCGCAGTTTTTGATGCGAACAAGGTTTAGTCGAATTCAATTATCTTCTCCTTCATGATCCATGTCTGGTTTTCTCTCTAGCCTATACCTCTCCGTGTTTCTACAGGAAAAAAAAGGAATATGTCAGATCAGTAGTTTCAGGCCGTATTCTGCTCTTCCATTTGTACTTCAACCACAGACGTCCTACAAAGATTCATTCGCACAGTTACTTTCTAAACAAAATAATTTTCCTTTAGTTTGGAAGTTTGTCTCTGACGAATATCTTTTACTTCATCAGAGAGTGAGTGAGTGAGTGAGTGAGTCCGGTGTTGTTTTGGACTTTCTTTGTTTTAGATGTATTCTCTAACTTTACATGGCACCCCCATGTGTAGGTTTCATTTGCAGGGTAAAGTTGAAGCCAGATGTAGACCAAAAGCCCCATCACTTGAAATGTACATGAAATGATATGATATAGGCCCATCGATCTTGTGTATAACGTATTTATACTACTGTGTCGGTTGATACAGTAACAGCTAATCAAGTCCAGCTATGTATTCCTCTCTCAGATTTTTTCTTTCTCTGACCTGTTTTCCTGGGAACTTGCTAATTTATCCTGAACAATTATCCTGGATTTGTGGTGTTGTGTATAATCCATGTCCACTCAGGAGTTTTAAAGTTTAACCAAATTAGGTTTTGTTTTCAGAAGATATTCTCTAGTGAATGGTCTCTTTTTCTTTTTGACCTTATGAAGAAGGATTGGTAATAATTAAAATTTATGGACCACAAGGGTTGCCACTCACTGCTTTTCTCTCATTTGAAGTTAAACTCTCACCTAAAAAAAGCTGATTTTTAGTGCTAATCTGATATTTTGGTTAGGTGAGACTTTAATGGAAACCAGAAAAAACCAAGAGACATATCCAACCTAATACTGCTTTTAAGAAGATTTATTTGGTTGCAAATTGTTGAAAGTTGGACACCAAAATACATATAAAATTTGCCAAATAAGCTTGTGGAAGTAAAAGCCAGCTAGCTGGCTAGGGTTTTCTTTTCCCTAAACTATTGAGTTAAAAGACAATGAAGTTGCAAGAAAAAGCAGTTGAAGATCACCTAAAAACATTATACTGTCTTTTCCTGTAATTAGCTCTTACATGTTATATTTGAGATGTTTGTGTTCCTGTGCTCCAGTTATGGATGGCAGAAACTAGAAAGAAAAAGCTTTGCTCTTTCCCATCCACAAGTGCATCTTGCATGACCAAACTAATCATGTGTCATACAAATTGGTGCATAGTACCAAAACCCAAATGTTCTATTTGCATAATATATTAGTTTACAGATTCTGATCATATTATAAAAATAAATGTATGAAATAGGGTTTGATCTTCTCTGCAAACTTAGCTGGAATATTGAGACATTCACTGAACAGAAAACCCATTTCCAGTTACTAGTCCAATTCTTTATAGATGTTATACAGGTCATACTCACGTATTATATATACCTGCATTGATGATACATTTCTGTATATGGCCAACTAATTAAACACATATTTATATACTTTTTCTTCATATACTTAGGTTTAATTATATGGCTGTTCACTTTTAGGAACATGCTCATTATTTCCACTAATGATGCATGATTAAAGGAGAACAAATGGGGTTAGGTTTAATTATCAATCACCAATCCAAATTTAAAAATTTCAAAGTCTATTTATCTGATGCTACTTACTTTGTTGAAAAAAAAGAAAAGATGTAGTTGGAAAGGAATGTGGTCTCCTTGGTGCTTTGTGTGTGTCATCAAAAGGGAGGTGGGTAATAAAGTTTAGATCAGACTGAAGAATCTTAATTTACAATGTTGATTGACTATTTGGAGGAGCTGGTGCTTTAGTTTTGTCTTATTAATTGGTTTTAAGGTCTTGATCAAGCATTAGTGCGTGTCTTGGTTTGAAACATGAAGGGTAAAAGAAATTGAACATGACGCTGATTTGCCACTTGATAGACATTATCGTGTTGTGACTTGTGAGGTTTTCCAGATCTTAATAACATTTTTTTTTTGTACTTTTATTGATTCATCAAATTAAAGTCTATCACACAATAATTTAATAAATGTTTTTAAAAAATAATTTTATTGGATTATTATAAAATTTACCACTTTAATATTAGATATACATTGTGTGATTTTACTCTCTTAGAACAACTTAAAGAAAGTTATATCACTAATCTAATTAACATTAAAATAAGAAAAATACATTTTTTCATTTTATTTCAAAGTAAGCCTTACAATTAGTAGAAATTAATTATACTTAATGGCCCTGTTTGACAATCAGCTAATTGCATTAGTTGTTAGCTGATAACTGATTTGATCAGCAGATTATATTAGTTGTTTGTTAGAGATGTTTGATAAAATTAGCTGTTTAGCATTAATTGTTTATGTGTAAAATGACTTATGAGAATATGACTTTAAAAAAATTGAATATTCTTATAAGAATTTAGATTTTAGAGAAGTCATATATGATGAAAAATTTATGCAACTCTTTCTATTTTCATTTTCGTTTAAGGTCAACATTTTATTTCTCATAAAACAATTACAAGAACAAATATTGTTCCTAAAACATAGGTATTTAGAAACCTTAATTAAAGGTACAATTGACTTTTGATAGTTAAAATTTTGGCTGATTGATGAAAACACTCTTATATAGGAACATTTTCATTTTTGGCTGTTTATCTTAAATCAGTCATCAAATTTACTACTCTCCAAATAGCTTTGTAGCTGTTTGAAGAGTCAAACAGCTTAAAAAATTAGCTGATTGGTTATCTACCAAACGAGACCAATAGATGACCCACTTTTCCAATACCCTTATGAAATTCTTCAAATTACTTATATATAATTTAATCTATTGAACCGTTGAAATAAGAGATTGATGCTTTTCATTTTTCCTGTTTTAGTAAGGTTGAACTTGTAATATAATTGAACATGAGAAGAAACCAATCATCATGCATGCCAAGTCTCTTCACTGGAGTCGTATGTATTATATCTATATCGAGAGAGGACATCTAGTAATACTTTATATATGAATTCGTTGTTCGTATGTAGTGTGGTACAACTATAAATTCCTTAGATGGTCAAGAAATTTTCCATTTTGTGCAAGTCGTCGTGTACTCTTACATGGAATAAAGAAGGGGAAGGTTTTGTGGTTCAGGTCATAAATCATAACGTACCTTATTGTCGAGCAGTAGCAGTTCCATATCATCAAAAGCGACCTCACTGCTCCATTTCACTGCCACCCACATGGAAGCCCTAGACGTTATTGCTTTCCTCTGCCATTTCCCTTTCAATTGCTTGTAGCTTACAGGGATCTTTATTGTTTCGTCTTGTACTAACATCAAGTTGGTGGGTTCCGTATGGATGTGTCCTACTAACTTTTTAGAACCTTTTACAGCTCTCAGAGATGGTTTCATCCCTTTTGTCTACATACCCCTTGATTTGATTCGTTTAAATTCTCAATAACAGATTAAGCAGGAGAGTTCAGTTATCGTGGACGATGGCTTTTTAGACTAGAGGAGGTTTTCTGTAGACAACGTCAGAGTAACTACTGATAAACAGACACTCGATAACCTGAAGCTCTTTTCTGAAAGCTTTAATTGTCAGGAGTCGTGAGGTTCAGCCTATTGTTTGGATCGAACTGTAAATATAGCAGCATTTGTTTGGATCATTAATTTAATCACATTTCAGTTCCAAGTTCTGAGCAATGTCTTCCAAGAAACTTTAGCCAGTACCATCCTTTTGATTATTATCTCACAAATCAGAGTTGAGTGCTTAGGAATTGATTCCACAATATGCATATCAATTCTGTGGCTGCGTACCTTTTTCTTGACAAGGACTTCTCTTTGGGGATTAGCATGTTCGTCAATCGAAAGGTTTCTTCAGAATGCTCCATTATTAAACATGAACTTGATGTTTTGTTGTCTACCACCATATATAGGTGCTTAATCTTCATTGCCATGTTATGGTTATGCTAAGTATGGTTTTGGCAACTTAGTACACACACATTCCATAGACCAACTTTTCCTTTCAGGTCTTAATCACTTCTAATATTGTATATTAATTGCATAAAGAAATTGATAAATTTACGTTACTAACTTGAATTTGGATAGAATTATGGACATCTGTGCGTGTAAGAACAACTGCAATTAAAATTTCGATTTTTGAGAAGTGTTATGACATCCAATAAGAAGGGTCTCTGCTTGTTTAAATAAACAACTTGATGATTTATTGATTCTAATGGTTGTAGTTTATTCATATCATGATAAAATCTCAGTTTATATATGCATGGAAAAGGGGTTACTCAGCAATTAAAATCGATATTTGCAGCTTATTAAGGCCATAGCCATAAGAACTCATATTCAGAAGTTGCTGAATAAAATTATGAAATAAGAACAGAAAATCAAGTCCAAAACTTGGTACTCCACATCTGGTCAAGTATCATTGGATGCCAATGGATTGGTTTGTTGGTCTTAAGAGTCATATTCTCCTCATATGAGCAATTATTCTCAGCACATTTAACAGCTTGTCTACTATACTACTACTTACAGACCTGCCATCCCTTTCTGTCTGACCTGCTAGAAACTAGTTTTGATGGTCCTATACTTGAGCATTGATGCATATCCTTGGCTAAACAATAAAATACACGGGCTTTCACTTCATAACCTGCATTAGTTAAAGATTCCTTTAACAAAGCTTTATTAGTCTACACTAATGATACCTTTTTCAATTAGTCTACACTAATGATACCATTTTCAACCATTAGTTATGATTAATCATGACACCTGACTTTCTCAAATTTGTTCGAGTCATCTTTCGATTTTATGATGAATCTTCATTAAAACAATATGTGCCTAAAGTCTATTGTTAGTAAGTAAGCAAACCATATTTCATCTTCAATTATTAGTTTGCTACTTGCCAAAATATAGTTGTGTGAATCGTTGGAACCCAAAAAGGGGGTCATAAAGATAAGCCAAGGATAAAATAGTTGTAACGGGTACAAGGGACTAAGGGAGTGCCTATCAGGCACCTACCTTTTAATTACTTTGGCTGTTATCATTCAAGGTGATACTAGCAAGTTGGTTGTCCTGAACTAGATACACCAGCCAGATAACAACTTGCCAAGGTGTCATAGTAGACTAGAAACAAAACTGGGAGTCTATAGCTATCTACTGAGTATTAAATTGTGTACAGTCACAAAAAATTCCTGATTCCTGAAACAGTTTTGAGAACAGTTATGTAAGAGTAATTATATATCTTCTCATTGGCTGCTAAACATGAGAAGGAAAAAGCCTGGATTTGTTGGGAAAATCTTCAAACTTTACTTGACAGAGTTTACTGGTTTGAAACAAAAATTTTAAAGTCAAATCTGTCAGGATAAATGCACAAGACAGGAGTCTCAACTCTCAACAAACCTTGCCAAGTTGCATAACTTCTCTGCAACTTCGAATAGAAGAAACACAAAAATTAAAGACAGGTATCAAATTAAACTAGCGAACAAATTCTGCAGAAGGATGGTTTTGAATTAGATTAAGGAAAGGTTGAAATTTGTTTGAAACTTGAACAGAAAGAGAAAAGGAAAAATAGCTACATAGGTAGGGTAGCCACATTTCATCAGCTAGACAGCTAAGAAAACGTTGCGCAACCCCAATTATGTGACCTAATCAGTATACTTTGCACGTATCTTCAACTACCACTGCGGAGATCCCACCAAAAAATGGACAAGTAATAGAGAGGAGGAGACAGCGAAAGATGGGGGTAAGAAAAAAAGCATAAAAACTGATGTCAGATTGGGACAGAGTGGTTAAAGATGATGTCACAAAGTGACCAAGTTTAACCTTTTTCACTGAAATGTAGGAGGAGGTCGTATTAGAAGCAAAACCAAAAGGACCAATTGGAAGAACCTGTCATCATCATTGAAAATAGAAGGAAAAGAGAGGGAATCTTCCCTGCACGCAACTCTCTTTTCACAGTTCTGGATTGATTGAATTAGAGTGTAGTTGTTAATAGAACTCATCATCTTAAAACCCAGGAGTGTAGTTGTTAAAGGAGTACTGTCCAGACGCCAAATTTGCATTATCATATACATGTGCGTGACTGTGCTGATACTCTCTCCATGCATGTTCCAGTAGATGAAGAAAAGATGAATTTACCATTACCAATCATAAAATTGAACTTGGAAATGCTCATCCATCCATGGAAAGATGAAATCTTTTTCAAGAAAAGTTCAAGAGTATGAAAACCCAGATCGTAATTCAGCACAAAAACCACTACCTCTCAAACAAAATGCATAACTTTTCAGATATCAACTGATAAAATAAATCAAAGAATAGATGGAAAAATGAACGATTACTCGAAATTGGATCTGGGGTAAACAGATGATCAGAGTTCGGACACCTCACTGCACGATGACGGATAGAGAGAGAGAGAGATCAATCTTGCCCAATGCAGCAACACACAGAAAAACAAAAGAAGAGCATAAAAGTCCCCAACTGCCATGTTCTCCCACAGCTTTCTTGAGCTTCCATGTACGGTGGTTGCCGATATAATTAGAAGCTACAGATGGATTTGTACAAGAAAGTTCAAGAAAGCTGTGGAATAGCATGACCGGGACTTGTGAGCATCAATACCCATAATTCTCTTCAGATCTCACATCTCCTTGCGAACTTTGTATTAACTGAACTGAAAAAATATTCACAGGGAGGGAGAAAGAGAGAGAGAGAGATGGAGAAGAAGAGAAGTAGAGCATGGCCATACAATCTCATGGACCACTCTACCATATATAATGTTGGTGGCAACTTCACTAAGAGAGAGAGAAGCCGAGGAGGGCTAGTACTCAGTAGGGTTCACTTTCACTTACACTCACACGAACGTAATTTACTCACAAAAGCCCTACTTGCAAGTGCGAGGTGGGGCACAAATACAAAAATTAAGGGTGTGTTTGTTGAATTCAGATCCTCTGTCTAATATTATTTTGTCTTATAAAATTTCAGTCATTTATTTTGCAGAACCCACGCGAGACCCATGTGGGATCCACATAAATAAATGGTTGTGATTTATTGGACAAAATAAGACACCATAATATTGGATAGAGGATTTGACTCGTGTTTGTTTGAGAAGTATGGGAAAAGGAGTTATGGGTATAAAATGAAAATTGATGGTTAGTATGACCCTATCATTGAAGACCTAAGAAATCATTCCTTGATTTTGGGCAATCCTTCATTCCTCCCATAATCTAGAGGAATAAGAGTGATTGCACTATAATTAATTAAATATGGTGAAATCAATTAAATAATTAATTAAAATATAATTATTCATTAATTAAAATATATTATTATTTATTTAATTAAAATAGTATAATTAATTAAAATATAACTATTAATTAATTAAAATATTATTATTAATTAAAATATTATTATTCATTAATTTAAATATTTTAATTAATTAATTAATT
>JANKOD010000007.1:23381205-23392902 GCA_026284645.1 Erythroxylum acuminatum | reverse complement strand
CAAACTGTGAAGTCTGTATCACACTTCACAGTTTATGGATGAAAGTTTCGAAGAATGCCGTACCTGAAGGAGTACTTGCTGCTGGTGTATATGGAGCTTCCGGTGATTCGGTAGGAGGAGAGCCAGAATAATAGTTTTGATGTAACATTAATACAAATTTCAACGTATAGAAAGAAATCAAATTAAATAAAATTAACCACAACAATACCTCATTATTAAACTACAAAAACCAAAAACCCTAAACCATAAAAAAACACAAACACCAAAAAACAAATTATACTAACAACAAATTATTTTCTCATTTAATAATTAAAGATGTCAAAGATCAATTCAATAAACACAATCTAAGATTTTAAAACTCTTAATAATTCGTGAACAAACTATTCTTCACATACATAACCATAATTAATAAATACGTCAACTGAAAGATCATTAACAAGTGTGATAGACACTCACTCTACTTTCCATTCTCTCGAACATTCAAAGGTCACAAATTTTCGTTCATTATTCATTTCATGTAAAGCATCAACCATAAGCTTGCTTACTAATCTAATCTTCACTACTAAATATCTAACACAAACATTAATTCGAAGGTCTTTATTTTAGTTGTAATGTGGCAAAACTCAAAGTAGGTAAAAAGATAAAGCTAAGATTTAAACCATAGGACTAATTGAGCATTTAAAATGATACAAACTAATTAAATATAAAGCATGCAATTTTTTTCAATTACAAGCTTAACCCTACCAGTCTCCCTTGCTTTTCCCTTCTCCCCTTTCTTTTCATTTTGTTTGTTCTTCCTTTTTTTTCATTGCATTTTTTTGCTTCTCTTTTTTTCTTTTTCTCTTTTTTTTACTTGATATGTTTTGTTTTTTTTCCCAATATATAACAACATAAATTCAAAAAGGAAAAAAAATGTAAACAACAAATGCAAATTATTACAATCCAACCCACCCTTAACTTATAACCTAACTACATGATACCCACAAGTATTCCCCGCAATTAATTATACCTTTTAAATGCTCAACTTGCCCTTACGACTAATGTAATCAAAAGAGATAAATAATTAAGGCCAAGGCTCATATTTTGGGTTTTAACCAAAAAAATGTTTCATCTAAGCTCAAGGGGGCTCGCTAAAGATAATATCATGGTGACTTTTTAAGTTGTCAAGATAAATCCTAAAATGCCTTTATCACTTCAATATTTGCATAAGATTATGTAATTTCGACTAGTATTTGCAAGCAAGTTCTAGATTTGCTTAACTATGAAACAATACTCTCAACAATAAATACTTTTAACTACTATATAATATCTCAAAAAAAGCTTAAATTCTTACCAAATGAAGGTCATATTCATCTATCACAACAAGCTAATACCCTTTCAGTTGAAATCTAAGACAATCAGTTTATGCATGCACGTATATTAATTCACTCATATTATGCATTTATAATCCCCGTCGATTTTATTTAATAATCGAACATCTCTAACTATTAAACAAGAAAACAAACACGTAATATACACTATCAACATCGTAAGAAATTAATTAAAGGATTTAAGATACAAACAACATTAATCAAGGCAAACAATAAAACTAAAAATAATTTAAAGACAAACGATTAAAATAATAAAAAGAAAAAGATAGAAACACAATACTAAGATAAAGGTGGACGTTGTCTCGAACGAGGATTTAAATTTGCTAAAAAATTCCTCATCTTCGCTATGCTAACCTTAATCTTGTCGAATCTATTATTTGTTCGCCGTTTAAATACAATTAGTTGATTAAGCAATAATTGATATTCAATAGAATTAGGTGCAATGTTCCAACGTGTAGCTTCGGGTGGCAAAACGTCATCCCCTTGTTTACCTTCACCTACTTCAACCCAACTATGGTTACTAATTGAAGCTTCTACCATGTCGTCATTAACAAGAACATAACAATCACCTTATCACCTAACAATCTTCATAAACGCCAACAATTGGAAGTTTAAACTAGAGTTCCCTGAAACTAACTGCATAACTGATCTCTTAGTTAGTAAACCAAGATGCATAGCAATTTAAGTCACAAATGCTCCAACTACTATTTTCCCGACCTAGCTTTAGCCACATCCTTAGATGTATATTCAAACACATACCAGCATTAAAATGTTTAGCATGTACCATACACCACAACACAAACAATTCTGCTTTAGAGACTGTACCTTGGCTATCTTCTCTGCCAAATATCGTAAAAGTTAAAAACCTATGAAGATAACGAAGACTAGGGTCCACTAAAGCAGATGATTTAGACCTACTTGGAGAAAAAATGTTTCTTGAATTAGTAATTTCATTCCAAAATTCTATAGGCATAAATTCATCATGGTAGCCATATAAATCACTATATGAAAATCCATTTATACTATTCAGTACATCTAAACTAATGACATGCGGCATAATATTAATCACGATGCCATCTTCGTTCAAGATCACTTGTTAGTCAAAAATTCTAAAGTTAATTCAACGTATGATTTTTTTTAGAACTTATCTCATCCTCTGTTATGCAACAATTCATTCACTCGGTCTGCTATTCCTAATTCATTAATAGCTCCATGATTGATAAATATGTTTGACATAATCGGACGATCTTTCAAAGTTGCATACCTTAACTGGCTCTTACAACTGTCAAATTGAAGATAAGGATTACCTAAAATAGGCATATCATCCGGTTGAGAAAGTGAAGATGTCGACAATCTCACACGAGGCATAACTTGAGTAGCAATCAAGAATGAAAATAATTTGGTAAATCTTAGACCAAATAAAACACTTTATTACTTGATTAGGTTTGGAGCATTTTAAAAAAATAAATGGTCATACAAATAACGAATATTGGGATTGTTTTCTAACAAACATATGGCACAATTCTAGTGGTATAGAGAAAATCACGCTTTAGAAATTCATTTATTTAAAAAATTTTATGTTTAAGAATATACACAAGTTCTATATACTTTTAAACTTTTTGATAGGCCATATTTAAGTATCAACAAAAGTTAACCCCACCCACATGATAACTTATACCTAATCACTTATCCGAGACTTGTAGAATGGAGTTATACTTTGTACGTTTTTAAAAAATCTAACTTAAGATTCATGAAGCAACATTTTTTAAAGTTAACTAATTATAAAAAATAATTCAAATTTAAAATTTTAATTCCAATTTCGGCTTAAATATACAAGCTTTAATAAATAATTATAAAGTAAAGGATTAAAATGAATAACACAATTAAAGAAAAAAAATGACTTCCCCTCATAAACCCATATTATACCTTATCTAATTGAACATGTTATACTAACATCATAATAGCAATTAACTTTGTCTCTCTACAAATGTGACAAACAAACTATAAAATGAAAAAAAAATTAAGTTTTAAAGAAAGTTATTATCTCATCGACAGTTGATAGTAAACGACATGTTGGAGCAGAAGTTAGGGAAATCAAGATCACAAAAGAAGGCGGCGACAGATGAGAGGAAGTCATAGGAATCACCAGAGAACAAATTTAAGGTCGAAGAAGAAAAGGCTACAATAGACGTTATATTTGCTTGTGCGGCTCAATTGGATTAGGTTAGGTTTAGGGATTTTAATACCAATCACGGGTATGACTTAATAACTCACACCGGTATCTTGTTGTTTTGCTTATAGGTCTGCGAATGTCGCCGCGCATACTGTTGCTGTGGGTGCTCATTCCGAGTCAGGCTTAGGAGAGTGGTTTGATATACCACCTCCTGCTATTCTGAATCTTGTCTGATTTTATGGTATTTCATTATTTTTTCTCAAAAAATTAATAAAGAGTTTGTTTCTTAATAACTCATGTAAAAAAAATATATATATATAAATAAATATTTAATAAATAAAATATAAATCATATGCAAAGGTAAAAAAAAAGTAAATAAATAAATATTACAACAATCAGAACTTCAAACTTTTAAAACATGTACTCTGTTTTTATGTGCCTGTACCCGTAATGTCTGAGACTGATATAGGCCTATAAAATGAACCCACAAGCAGAGTTGGGGCAATGGGTATCTCCTCTTTCCAACAAAGATCTTGTCAAGTTGTGCAAGAAATGAAAAAGAGTGGGATATTACATTGCCCTTTGTTTTTTCTTTCCTATCTCCCCATTTTTTAATGGTTGTTGATGAAATGACTTCTCACCAAAGCACTCCTCTCCCTCTGTTTCCTTTAAAAAGATACCATTTTCTTATGTGAAGCCCACCTATGATTAGATCATATTGTCCCCATTTTTATTTCCTTGTCTAGAGAGGGTTTGTATGGGTGTGAATGTGTATGTGTGATGGGATTGCACTCAAATATGCTCTTTGACCATCTTTCTCCACTTAGTTTGACCAGAGAATAATACAGAGCTGACCATGATTTTCTTATTTTGATCCTCATTAAAGAAATAAAATTATCCTTAAGCTTGAAAGCTAAAGAAAGTAACTTTTATATGCTGATCATCACATTAATTTTCTTTAAAAGATAAGATCTTTATTTATCTTACTAAACAATTTTTATGATATATAATACAGAGCCACAAGATCTTTTAACCCTGTTCCTAGTTTGAAATGAAAAATTATTTTTTAATATCTATGCTGGATGGAAAATTATAGAAACATATATGGTTGGTTGTTTTTCTGTCTTGTTTATCATCAGATCCTCTATGTCAGCAGGAATGCCATTCTGTTTTTATTCCCCTGTTTTTTATCCTTTCTTTTTGGATTCAAAGTGCAAAACGTCAGTTCTCAAGATTGGCATTTGATCTTTCCACCATTTCTGGGTCATGGAGGGGTCACTGCTCTACTCTCTACTTTTTTTCTCATTAGTTGAAAGTTAAGAAAATGGAAGAAAACTAGAGGTAGGAATAGCCTAATTCCATGCATGAAGGTGCTTGACATATACTATCTATTCATAAGAGTTAACTCATGTTTTTCACTCTAATGGTTGCACCTTAGGACATATCAGGTTAAGAGTATATTTCAAAATTTCATAACTAAAACTAAAGATTTACTAACAAAACAAGAAAAGGATAAGTTCTTCAAAACAAATAATGCTATATTTTTAATTGTGGAGAACTATATACATTCATCATTTTCAAGTTAAAACAAATGCTCTTCTACTTAAATTCTGAGTCATTTACTCGTTAAATCATTTACCAAAAAATACATAATGGGTTGCTTAAGTTAACACAATTACTTTCTAAATATTAATGCATCTGATATTTTTGTGAATTGAAAACTGTAGAAAGAGAGAGAGAGGAGGGATCCATTCCCTATCCCCACATAAAAGGTGGTGGCAAAAAAAGTTCTTTTTGTACACACTGTGATGATGGTGATGATGATGCCTGCAATCTCCTACAGCTGCTGAAACAGACAAATAAGAAGAGGTAACGACACAAACAACATTAACATTTTCACTTCCTGGTTTTATCCCCACCGGTTGTTGGCTCCTCTGTTTCTTGCTCCCCTGTTTTCTCTACTCACTCATCGCCATAACTATGACCAATCTCTGCTCGTCTCTCTGTCACATTCCATGCAATTATATTGATAACACATGATAGATATATAGATACAGAACCCAAAGATTAGATCTTTATGGAGAATAAAATTGGTTGCTGGGCTGTTCTCAGAAGAGGAGCTAGAGGTGGTTGCAAGTCTTCTGCCTCCACCAGAGACTCTCCTAACTCTATCCCTCGTACTAGTCTTGTTTACGATGCAGGTATGTCTGCGTTGGGCTTACGCTCGGAGTTTTTCCTTTTTCCTCTGATATTTTAAGTGAAAAATTGGTTTAATTCAGTGTTTCGAACGCATCTGCAAGACGGTCTCACTCTGTTTTCTCATACGTCCTCTCTATTTGTCTCTCTTCCATCTATGCGTCCTGTTCTTCTTTGTCTGTCTCTCACTCTGTCAGTTCCCACCCCTGGTTGAGCCTAAATGTGGAAGAAGTTCCTGTTTCAACTCCCTATTTGAAGCTCGATAAACTAGAGTTTCAGACAAGCTCTACAGGTGTTTTCTTATAAGAAATTACAGCGAAGTTGATGGTTATGTAGATGATCTCAAAATCATGACTGTTCATCCTTTTCTGCAAATTTTTAGCTTCTCTTTCGTGCAGGAACCTGAAATGCATTCTCTTTCGTTAATCAACAGAATCAATTGATAACTCGAGTTTATGTTTCTATATCTTCATATCCTGCTTAATCTGAGCCAGGGCTAAAGCCAAGTTTCAACCTTGTTAAGAGCGTGTCATTTTATTTGCGAAGTTGTGTTTTTGCAGCGACCGAAACTCGTTATCTAAATGCAAGCAACCGCGAGTTATGTCCTAATGATTCAGAGCTGTCATCGGATAATACTGATCCTCCACCAACAGCCAACAAATCTCCATGTGAGTTGCTCCAGTTTAGCTTTCAAGAACTGAAATCAGCAACTGGGAATTTTAGGCCAGACAGTATTCTTGGAGAGGGTGGATTTGGATATGTGTTCAAAGGCTGGATAGAGGAGAATGGGACAGGACCAGCAAAGCCTGGATCAGGAATCACTGTTGCTGTGAAGAGTTTAAAGCCAGATGGTCTTCAAGGCCATAGAGAGTGGATGGTTAGTGGAATATCTACTTTGCTTGGGTTAGTAAATTTATTAGAACGAAACTATTTGTAATAGTTTACCTAATATTGCAGGCAGAAGTAAATTTTCTTGGACAACTACACCATCCTAATCTTGTTAAGCTTATCGGGTACTGCATGGAAGACGATCAACGGCTGCTTGCTTATGAATTCATGACACGAGGAAGTCTGGAGAATCATCTATTTAGAAGTGAGTTCAATTGCTTTCCCTTTTGTAATCAAAGTTGTTAAATTTTGTCACTGACTGTGATAATCTTCCATCAAACATTGTCATCAGTTCTATCATTGTCATAAATCTTGATTTGTTATGCTTCGAAAATGAACTTTTTGTCTGATGATCTGAACTTTTGAAGGGACGATTCCTCTTCCATGGCCCAACAGAATCAAGATTGCATTAGGTGCTGCAAAAGGATTGGCATTTCTACATGGTGGTCCAGAAGCTGTAATCTATAGAGATTTTAAGACTTCCAACATATTGCTCGATTCGGTATGTGATGATCGAATATCAGGCAATGATCAACCGACAATATCTTCCTCTAACAGAATCCTGAACATGGATTCCTTTTGTGCAGGAGTACAATGCCAAGCTTTCAGATTTTGGTCTAGCAAAAGCTGGCCCTCAGGGAGACAAAACTCATGTTTCCACAAGAATCGTTGGAACTTATGGTTATGCAGCTCCTGAATATGTAATGACAGGTATGAAAAAGTTTGAGATATAGAATACGTAGCATCATGTTCCTGATCCATTTTCTTTTACTCAGGGCACTTGACATCTAAGAGTGATGTCTACAGCTTTGGAGTTGTGCTGCTTGAGATTCTAACAGGTAGAAGATCAATGGACAAGAAACGTCCGAGTGGGGAACAAAATCTCGTTTCATGGGCACGCAATTACTTAGCTGACAAAAGGAAGCTGTTTCAGCTGGTTGATCCACGCCTGGAGTTGAATTACTCTCTTAAAGGGGTTCAGAAAGTTTCTCAATTAGCTTACAACTGCCTCAGTAGGGATCCCAAATCTCGTCCGACAATGGATGAAGTTGTGAAGGTTCTGACTCCATTGCAGGACCTCAGTGACCTTGCCATATCATGTCACTCCCGCTTAGCACAACAGGGAAGGAGAAAGAAGAAATCTGAAGGCGGAGCTCAACTTCACACAAATGCTTCATCCAAAAGCATAAAGGACTATCCCTTGAATAAAAATACAGGAAAGCAGCGTTGTAGATGATGACTGTGATCAAATGCACTCATTCACTCTCTTTGATTAGAACATTTCAGGTTTTTGGGGTGTTCAAAGACTGTTGGAAGCCAGAGAGTAACTAGAAGAGGAAAAGTAAATCAGTTCCTGTAAGACCTTACATTAGAAGAGATAACAGCTGATGATGGAACTTCCTTGCGATTTGCTTGTAATGTAAGTGAGCTATGTACTGTGATTAGATATAAAAACTTCCAATTATAAGATTGGTATATGCAACTTGCTTGGAGTTCTTGAGATTGCATTCCTTAATCTGTCCTACTTTCGGTTCGATTAACTCGGTTTTCGTCTTTCCACTCCTATCTGAACAAGACTATGGAATAGGATTATTCCAGTACAGAAGTTTTAGAATCTCATCTAACTTTTAACTTATTCTACAAATCACATCGAGAAAGAACACAGTAAAGATTCCTTCTGGGATGAATTTCATCAAAGCATTGTTCTTGTCACATTCATTCTAGAATCCAATTCAACTTTAACTCATTGTGAATTAAGAGATATTTATGCGATTAGTACAGCATCAATTCCTTTCCGAGAATGTGTGTTCGTCAGCAATGAATACCATGACTCTACCACCAACCTGTCTGCTATCCTTTTTACTGTGCAAGAGCAAACTTTTCAACTAAAAGCAATCATTCTGGCTACAAAACAGGACTTGACAAATTGAGAACCTGACATAGCCAGCCAGGATGAACATTAAAAAGGGAGATTTTAGCTGTCAGGATGTGACCAACAGAGATCGAGTAAATTTTGTTTCCTTCACTTTATTCACATCATCGAAGCATTGCTGATATTTTCTTGAGATTCCAATTCTTTTTACCTGGTTCCTGTTGAAAACTTGAAGCTGAGGGTATTTTGGCAATTGTAACTTCTATTTCTTTGACAATTGCTTATCTCTATGATACTTGTGAAACTTGGATTTTTAAGCGATCTCACTTCTACTGAAAGCATGTGGATTGGTGAATTACTCTAAATTCCTTCAGGGAAACTTAGACCAGTAATATAACCATACACAACCTTTCAAGAAGAATATACGTAAAAGTACAGACATTTAAGCTCTTAAATCTATATTCTGTAACACCTTTCTTCATCTAAGTACCAATTCCCTATTCTATTTAACAGTGGGACACGAAAGTTCTCAACTTTTTTTCATCTATGATCATCACCTTCACCGTTAAGCGTCTCTTGCAACTTATTACTCATTACTTGAACAATAACATGTAATACATCATTAATGGAGGTGAAGATTGCATATATAGGAACAGCCTCTTTTTTTTTTTTTTGGAAAAATGAATGAAGTAATTTATACATGTAGGAACAGCCAAAATTGGTGCATATATATGTATAGTCTTCTCTGAAAAGTAATTCGGAAAGTTCCTTTTTCAGTTAGCTTCAAAGTTCAAACCTTTCTACAAATCACTTATGCTCGTAAAAAGCACTCCATAAGCAGCATTCTCTTCCTCTGCAATTGCATCTCGTGGGTTGTTTTCAACGGTTGAACGGCGGACAAAATGGAGCTGCAAACGTCAAAAAAGGCTTAAACTTCAATGAAAGTTCCTTTTTTGTTTTATGATATGTCCTATATATGCATTAGTGGTATGTTGAAAGTTATAAGTTAAAACTTTTCAGCACCTGATCGCCGTCTTTGATTCCGAAAGATCGAACGTAAACATTGTCATCAACTAGCTTTTGACCTTCGTAACACAAGAAGAAATAACTCCATACATGCGACCTGCGGATATCAGCATAAAAATCAGAGAAACCTTCTTCACCTACTCTTCAAACTCTTAAATTTCTGTAGTATATAGGATAGATTAACAAAACATTTACTCTAAAATAACCAGGAGTCTAGGCAGTTATGACATTCCGCCATGAATAAACACTGTACATGTATATACCATGAAATGTCTATTTGATCCTCTTCTGTCGAATTCGCAAATACATTCTCCACCGCCTGTTTAAGATCTCGCACGGTGGCCTTCAACACAACTTCCACCTCTATGTTGCATGCATTAAACGAAATCAAAATACACGTATCTTAGCGATTACGCAGATAAGCTTAGCATAAACTGCTTTGACAAACATGATGAATCATTACCAAAAGAAGAACCGTTCAATCTAATTACAGAAAACTTGAAGTGTTCCTGAAGCCTTCTGTATCTGAAAGATCGAGGCGAGAGTTCAAACCATAGGCATTTCCTTTCCAACCCCGTCTGAATATCATCCATGTTTAGGTAATAATAACAGTTTATGCGTGTCAGTATCTTGATACGAAGAGAATCTGACACCCTTTGCCTCTCTTTTTACCTCTTAACGTTAAGAAGAAGCACAACGTATATTTCCCAGAACATAGTAGAATATTGAAAGAAGAAGCTGTGGTGTTGAGTACTAAAATTAGGGTTAGGGTTCCAAACCTAGATCAAGAAGTAGGTTGTGAGGCAGCCAAGTAGCATATTCCTATATTAAGCGGTTGGTTTATCGTTAGAAACGGAGGTTGTTGGTTGTTATGCTCTACTTAGAAACCAAAATGGTCAAAATGGTGGTCTGTAAACCGATTCCTTCGTCTTCCTTAGATAACAAAGTGTGTAAGTTGAACATATACAAGTTAAGTGAAAAAATGTAGTTCAACAAGAGTTAGCTCCTCATGATTTTGTTAATAATATTTGGTATTTTAAGAATTACAAGATCATTTATAAGAATGGAATCAACTTTTTCCAAGTAAATATTAAAGAAATTTTGTTATTTGTATTAAAAGAAGGTTAATCCATATATAGATCAGTCTATAATTAAGCTATCTTAGGAAATAATAACCATTTTGTATATAAATTCAAAGGGGAAGATGTGTTTATTCCTTCATAAAAAGTAGTTTCCATGTTTTAAGATTGATCTTATAGCTATAATCAAACTGCAATATCCAAAATTGCACATTATTTTTTAGTAGATAGGTAGAATCTATCCCAGTATTTCGAGTACATATTAGAATACAGAAATTGCAATTGGGAAAGAAAGACATAGAGTTCTCCTAGCAGAAATTCCCAAAAACCAGGAGAACAGAAGACGGTCAAAATTTCTGCAGCAGATAGACAGGAGAGTAAAGAAGAACGTATTCTGATTGTATATAAAACTGTCTATAAGGTTTTAAACTTACCATCAGGACTAAGATAATAGAGCATAGAGCAATGGAGAAGAAGCTACACTGATGATGACGACGATGATGATGCGTGACTTTGAAAAGGAAAGTAGCTGCTAGATAAAGTGATATTGGCGCGGCTCAATCTGAGATCGTACTATACAACTGTATCTGTAAATCCGTCTTCGGATTGAACCTCACCAATATCGCTTTTTTCCTTTGGTTCCCTTATCCCCAGCATCCACCACGTTCATTTCTGCACAAAGCAAAAAGGGTTCACTGTCAAGACCAAACCTGAGACTGAAATACCATGCATGCACATGTTCATCAACCTCATTTGATACGTTTTAAAGCATTTGAGCAGAAGCGGCCGTGGCTTACTTGGTACCACTTACCAACCAAAAGAGGATTGGAAAAGTGTTGTATATAATTGGATATGGTCCATATGTTGCATCGAAGGGACTATCTCTTGGTGGGGAAAAAGATGGTATTAGCTGTGGTTGTGGCTATGGTAATAAGTGGGATCTTTGCAATTATGAAAATTTATATTCCATGAACTGAGACCATAACGTCAAGCGACTTTAAGGACAATTATAAATAACATGTTCAATATATAGAAGTCATCTCATTAATACTAAAAGAGAAGGATAATTAGACACATAAACACACAAGAACC
>JANKOD010000007.1:23363568-23381105 GCA_026284645.1 Erythroxylum acuminatum | reverse complement strand
CTTTATTTTCTTGGATTAAATCTGTATTATATGTTAATTTGTAAGTATAGAATTTACGTTTTGTTAAAAACACGATTTTAAACCTATATAATGTAATAATGCAAAGTATAACAAAGTAATGACTCTCATCCCTCTCTTATTTGAGGGGAATGAAGCATTACCTTAAACCTAAGAATGAAAACATTACCTATTCAATGATAGCATCTTACTAAACAATATTTTTCATTTCATACTCATACCTATTTTTTCAAACCCCTCAAAACAAGCATACCCTAAATATAATTGAAAACGAGCCTATCGTTACCAGCAGTCGCCATATAAAAAATGGCAAGCGTCTTTAAGATCCATAGGATCTTCATTTCGCGCCTTAGTAACTGTCTACGTCTTCTTCTTCTTCTTATTGTTCAGGAAATGATCGAAGTAGTTGCCCAATTTCTTATAGTAATTTCTCCTCGCTCATATCTAATACAGTACTACGAGTACTCTCTCCTCGCTCATATCTTGTACTACCTTCAGCTTCCTTTTTCGGAAAAGCTTCAGACTCTGTTTGCCTACACTTTGTACGTGTGCGTGGCTTGTTACTGAAGGTACGTAGCTCCAGGAACGCGGAGCCTTCATTCAGAGTGCAAGATGAGAGAGGAGAGGGAGGTACTGTCTGAGTTAGGGACACGTGGATATATAAATTATTTTTTTAATCTTAATGTACCTCCAATTTAAATAACTTATAATTCTTTTATTGTAATTTAAAATTACAAATTTAAAATTAAAAAAACTCTTAAATTATTGTGTTTCAAATAATTATATAATTGAAATAATTTTAATGTTATGACACTTATTTTTTATGAAATTCGAATAAAATGTTTGTAAAAAATTATTCTATATCAAATTATTAATATAAAATAATGTATTAGGTTCCAGAATTTTTATTTTAGATATTAAATTATGTGAAACTTAATTACGAAGCAATAGATGACAAGTACTAAGACCTTATTCAATATGGTAGGCCTTTATGTCTAAGCACATAAGACAAAAGACGATTGCAACAACTCCTTGGCAGCCTTGCTCTTAACTGGAAAAATACAAGTATCATTTAATGGGGACTTTGAATTTAAATTATTATTTTATTAAATAATTTACCCCAAAAGATATTGTTTATAAATTATAAAAAAAAAAATCTGAAGAGAAAATAGGTAAGTGATAATAAAAGTGTATTCATTTCTTAGTTCACATTAAATGAACAGCGAGGATAAAATATAAAGAGTAAAGGAGGCAAACACGGAGTTAACGACTCTCCGTAACGGCCCATAGCTTGCACTACTCCAAAATCCAATCTCACTCTCTCGCTCTCTTTCCATTCCTTCTTCGCTAAGAAAAATAAATAAAATAAAAAATCAACATCCGGCTCTCTCTTTATATATTTTGTCGATCTCCGGCGAATTTTCCGGCGATGCAAGAATCGGAGCTCCACGATTTATCAGACGACGCCGACTACGCAGCCTCTATACAGCAAGTGAGCATTCATTTTATGGAATTTGTTATGTTGTTTGTTCGATATGATAGACGCAATCTGTAGGTTTGAGTGCGTGTCTGATTAGGAATTGAATGAACTAGAGTATTTGGTTCCGATTTTATGGCTGTTGTTTGATTAATTGATTATCGCGATTGCAGGAATCGGCGAGCGTGATGATGACTAGGACCGATAGCGGTAAGAGAAGCGAGCCGGACGGCGCAGAAGTGGTCTATTTGAAGGATAATGTCACGATTCATCCGACTCAGTACGCGTCCGAGAGGATCAGCGGTAGATTGAAGCTGATTAAGCAAGGTTCTTCTCTCTTTATGGTGAGACTTCGGCTTTGACGGATTTCGCGTCTCTCTGTTTTGGCTCTTTCCTAAAACGTGCTTTTCCTTGCGTGTCTGAAAGTTTTACTTACATTTTTTCTTCAGACTTGGATTCCGTATAAAGGTCAGAGCTCCAATGCGAGGCTCTCGGAGAAAGGTTGGCTGTTCTTAAACTTCTGGAAACCGATCGAATTATTCTGAGTTTAAGAAATGAGGAAATGAATTGACCTTACTCAGTGCGGTAATGAATTGGTTCTGAAACTTCTTTCTTTATTTTTATTGTTTGTTCATATAGATAGGAACCTTTACACAATCAGGGCAGTGCCATTTTCGGAGGTGAGGTCCATCCGTCGTCACACTCCAACTCTTGGGTGGCAATACATAATTGTTGTTTTGTCCTCAGGTATCCTATTGTTTCTTTTAGCTATGGTGTGTTCGTTGCGATTGATCATAAATAGGATGCTGACGGTAATATTAATGCTACACTCATTTTGAAGTTTGTCTTACATGGAGAAACACGTAGTAAATGTTTGATTATTTCGTGATATCAATGACAGTTGTTCTCGTTTGACGTTAAGGGATATATCTGGCAATAATTGAATATCTGCACGTCTCAGTTGTTCCTTGAAATCTGAACAACAGACTGTTAGTTATTTCCTTTCTTAAATAAATGAATGTAACTGTTTAAGGTTCATTAAAACATAATTACAAAATTGAATCAAACTAACACGAATTGAGGTGTATACCTTGTTGTTTGTCCATCAGATATATTAAATTAGAAAATATCTTGCAGGACTGGCATTCCCTCCTCTTTACTTCTACAATGGAGGAGTCAAAGAGTTTCTTGCTACAGTAAAGCAGCATGTTTTTATTGTGAGGTTGGTTATTGTTTAGTTTGCATTGCCTTCATCTTCAATCTCTACTTCTTTCTTTTTCATGGATTCTTTTGAGTGGATGGTTGTTCTATGGATACACTTTTTTGTTGCATGATCAATTTATACAGAAAGCACAGGAGTTGATCAGATTGTTAGTATTGGTACTCTGAGCAAGGGGAAAATTTTGGACTAAGTTGCTGAGAATTATTGTTTCACTACATTATATTTTGAGTGGTCAGAAGACTAACACTCATGGTTGTAATGATTATCTTATCAAAGGTTCAAGCAGCTGTGTAAATTTGGTATAATATCTTGTTCACATGTTACAGAACATCGTCATACTAGCTATTTTGTCATTAAGTGTAGCTTTGATGTCTTTGTTATGACCATTTTGGAAAATCCTTTGTTTGAATAATTTTGAGTGCAAGGATGATATTGCTGTTTGTGCCTACATTTGTATTGAGCAAGTCAAACATTACTGATGCCACTCTTTGTAATCTTTTTGTTTCATGTCTCTTCCAGGTCAGAAGAAGATGCAAATGTATTTCTTGTAAATGATTTTGAGAATCCTCTCCAGGTGTGTGTCTACTGAGACATTTGTCTGTTTTCTTCAAAGAATTGTTGTTTTCCTTGCTTTGTGATAAAACTGGCCATTGCCATTCATTAATCCTCGCAATTGCTTTTCAAAGTTAATTGGAACACTTGTACACGTTCAAACATTTTTCACCGTTTGTGGCATGGTTCCTCTGGTGGGTTATCATAGTTTTTCAGGAGCTGACTTGATTCTTTTGGTGAATTATTGTGTTTTTTGTTTTCCTTGTTTTAGAATTCATGTGTCATGCCTAATTGTTTGTTGCAGAGAACTTTGTCATCTTTAGAGCTTCCCAGGGCTGTTTCTAGTGCTAGTGTGCCATCCTCAGTTGGTGGATCTCCATCTTATGAAAGTCAACGGAGGAATGACGGTGTCATATATGATCAAAGTCCTGCTATTCCTCGAGTTGGAAGACACAGGCAGAAGGCTCAAGATCCCACTCGAGATCTATCTATGCAAGTACTCGAAAAATTTTCTCTTGTGACCAAATTTGCCCGGGAAACATCACAACTATTCCGTGAAAATCATGAATTTGATGCTATTGAGAGGAGAACCTCGATCAATTCTTTTGATGTTCCAGAGAAGTCATCCAAATATGCAGAGAAAATACCTGATGGTAGTTCTGTTCCTGCAGATCCTCTGGAGGTAAGTATTTGTGTCATCTAATAGATTTTCTTCTATTCTTAGGGGGCGCAGGGAGTTAAGATATATTCAATAACCCTTTGTCTTTGATACTTTTTTCCATTTGTCTCAGTTTTATATGTAGGATATGTGATTATTTGAATGAGTGTGTGTTTAGATAGGTAGAAAGTACTGGTACACATTTGCATATAATCAGTTGCTATCACATCGCAATATGCATTTTACACTGCCTTGTTATTGGCCTTAATGTGTGAGCTTGTTGACATTGTTGCTGGCAGTTAAAAACCACGTGTACAAGCTTTTTCTCTGGCTTTTCTTTTCTGTATCAATGAAGTTGATCTTAGTGCAGCAAATCATTCTATCCTATAGAGATTTTAGATTTTGCAGGCACTAATGAAGGATAGCATAATTATATTGCTGATCTTTATTGTCAACAGGATTAAAACATGATTGTTTTGCTTGACTCTTGTTCCGTTATCTTTTTCAATTCTCTTCTGTCTCTCTTTGAATGAATTACAAGATGGAAATAGAAACCTTGATGTAATGAAGTACTAATAGTTGAACCAAATTTGTGAACTTCAAAGAAAATATGTGTTTACTGCCAGGTCTGTGGTGTTGCTACAATAACAGTGGTCTTATGGATATGATTGGGGCACGTGCAATAAAATTGTTTCAACTGCTAAATATTAGGCTTTACATCTTTGTAGTGCTTGCTTCTACATACATTATGATTGGTTTTCATTTTTTTCTTCCAAATGATTTACATGAACTTAATATTAGTATCACCATAATAAAATAGCAGGTATACATTTTCTTGTTTATTACTTCATAGTTCTCAGCAGCTAGCACAACTAGAGAACCTTTATTGTTAATATGTTTTGGTCTTGATGAATGCATGAAGAAGTTTTCTCTCTTTTCTGAAAACATGGGAGTAATCTTTCGTTTATCTCATTTTGGCAGTTTGACAAGGTGACACTTGTATGGGGAAAACCGCGACAGCCACCCCTAGGACCTAAAGAGGTAATTGCTCTTTGTCTGAAGATGATTTATTTTGCAGCTATTAGTTGATAGGAGTATCAATTGTGAGTCCTGATGCATTCACTACGGACATTTTCCAAGAAGATATCTGCTGTACTTTTCATATCATTTCCTGGACCCTCTGGTCTATTTGTGTTATTATTTATGTAAATGAAATTTCTTACCAGAAGTGAAGAGCTTCACATTTATCATATTGTAAAACCCTCCTTTCTCTCTCTCCCTCTTCTCTCTCTTCCACCCCCATGTTTTGAATTCTTCATTTTCACTCCCTAGAGGTAAACTATTCACGAAACCATCATCTTCCTCTATTCTTCACCACCGACGACTCTAACTGGCAACTTGGTCTCGTGCCCATTCAGGTCGTGACACATATCCACCCCTTCTCAAGGCACGTGTCTGTACATTATGTGCATTGGTTTGTTTTACATATGCAGGTTCAATTTCGGAAGTGGCTTTCATAGGAAAAGTCTCTCCAAGTTCATGAGATATAGATTTTATCTTAACAAATGCTGATCATTTGTTTGATTTCAAACTGAACTTGACCACTGCTATTATGAAGCTATTTCTAAAAAAAAAGAATTTTTCTAGTATTTTTTGAGGACATACTTCAAAAACTATGCTCCATGATCTGTTCTTCACTCCTTTGTGTGCTTGTAGTGGGCAGCTTTCTTGGACTCTGAAGGACGAGTCACAGACTCGAATTCCTTGAGGAAAAGAATATTCTATGGAGGAATTGAGCATGAATTGCGGAGAGAGGTCTGTTGTGAATAGATATGGAAAACCATGTTTTAGAAGGTTATGGTTTTGGTTGGGTATTTTTCTTATTCATAAAACTTGGGTATTGATTCCAGATATGGGCGTTGTTGTTGGGATATCATTCATACGATTCAACCTATGCAGAGAGGGAGTATTACCGATCCACTAAAAAGATAGAGTATGAGACAATAAAACAACAGTGGCAGGTTTGTTTTAATCCTTGAGGTTTTTTTGCTAACAGTTAAACTTCTGTATCAACTCGCTGATATTGATGCAAATGGCTCCATCTTTCTATTGATTGTTTAAGAGTACTTTACATTGAGGATTAGCGCATTAATGGCTTTTTGTTTGTACATTTCTGTCTGTAGAGTATCTCTCCTGAACAAGCAAAGAGATTTACAAAATTTAGAGAACGGAAAGGCCTCATAGAAAAAGATGTGGTATGTATGGAGTATCACATTTATCCTGCAATTTCAGATTATTTATCATTGGATGGAAATTTTGTGCTTAAAAGTTATATTAACTCCATAAATTTGTTTTTATTTGTCTTTAAGGTGAGGACTGATAGATCGCTATATTTCTATGAAGGCGATGACAACCCTAATGTAACTATCTTACGGGACATTCTATTGACATACTCCTTTTACAACTTTGATCTTGGTTATTGTCAGGTAGTTTCTTTGTCATCTTTGATGGTACATCTAACATGAGTATATGCAGTTGTAATTTCTTTAAAGTACATTATCATAATTTTTGATATCATAACTTTGGATCTGGTCCATGTTTCTTATAGAGTATTTTGTGCATTTAATAATTTAAGTTACTTGTTTCATCAAATGCTAGGAGAATGCTGAAGTATTCAATGTCATATGCAGACCCTTTTATTTCACCTTCTTTTAGGAATGGCCTCTTTTTTTGGTTAATTGTTTTGTAACCTTGTTGAGCTGATTAACATTAAACGCCACCATGAGAATGCAAACCATGATTAAAAGCTAGCAAGTGTTTCAGAACATAGAGCCAGAGTTCCTCCTACATAAAAGTGAAGATCTATAGTAACAAAGAGTAGCTCCCCTTTATTGGATATAAGTTCTTCTGTTTCTTTTTTTGTCTTATTGATCTTTTGAACTCTTCGAAAAGCACTGATGTTTTGCTTTTGATTGCTTAATACTCAGATGCATGGTGCTTAACCTTCCTGTTTTGTGTACTTTGTTGGGGTTGAAGTTGGGATTGTGTGTTATATTGTGTCTATATCTTGCAGGGAATGAGTGATTTACTGTCCCCAATTTTGTTTGTGATGGAGGATGAATCCGAATCATTTTGGTGTTTTGTGGCATTGATGGAACGGCTTGGACCCAACTTTAATCGTGATCAAAATGGAATGCACACCCAACTTTTTGCATTGTCCAAGGTCTCTCGTTTTCTCTATTGGTGCTAGATCTTCGTGCTTTTCTTGGTTAAATTAGACACCCTATTGATGGAACTATTACAGCTTTTACTCTCTGTCGTCACTGAAGTATTCTATAATTTACATTGTATTTATTAACAAATTCTCAAACTTTATAAATGATACACTACCAGAAGTGGTGTAGTATCTTAAAAATGGTAGTCAGTTTTGTAAGCTGTATCTTAATATAAGATTTGATGGAAAGACTGGTTAGGTCTGAGTTCCTACTTTTGGCTTTCCTTATTGCAGCTGGTGGAGTTGCTAGACAGACCATTGCATAACTACTTTAGCAAGAACGATTGTTTGAATTACTTCTTTTGTTTCCGTTGGATTTTAATACAATTCAAAAGGTGAGATTGCTTTATCTAGAGATTCTCCTTAATAGTTGTTAACAATTTTGCTCTTATGCTATATTTTCTATCGTAGATAAAGTACATCCATGTACTTGGTCTAAGGCATCAACTTATGTAGAAGTTTAAGGAAGAAAAAAAAGAAACAGAAAATAATAAGAACAAGCCTTTGGGAATTACTTGATGCCTGTGCACAAAAACTTAAAACGTTTTATCGCTAATGCTGTTTACAACTGGTATTCCAGATGTTTGACGTCATTTTGATCCTGAGAATTTTCTGTTTAATCAGCAAACCATTCATTTAAAGTTTCAGATGGATTAACCATACTTGGATCCTTTATTGTTATCGTCCGTAATTTTACTATTTCTTCGTTTTTAACATCTTTTTGTGTTCTGATGATGTGTGCAATGACTTCATCCTTTTACAATATAATTGCAGGGAATTTGAATACGGGCAAACAATGCGTTTGTGGGAAGTGTTATGGACCCATTATTTGTCTGAGCACCTGCACCTTTATGTATGCGTCGCAATCCTGAAACGTCATCGACATAAGATAATGGAGGAGCAGATGGATTTCGACACCCTCCTGAAATTCATTAATGACCTCAGTTGCCACATTGACCTGGATGCCACACTCAGGGAAGCAGAAGCGTTGTGTGTATGTGCTGGTGAGAATGGCGCAGCTTCCATCCCGCCCGGAACTCCTCCTTCGTTGCCTCTTGACAATGAGAATAGCCTTTTGTATTCTCAACAGGACGAAGTATTGTAATTGAGAAAATTTGTCACCTAATATTTTTTAGGATATAGATCCAGTAATAGATTGTAAAAAGTTCTCTCATCTTTCAGTATAGCACTAGTAAGACAACCAATTCTTCTTCTGTCATCTCCTGTCCTGCCATTTATAGCACCATAAGGGGAATCTGATGAGCTGCGATGGCTCTGGTATAGCAGTGGGTAATACAACCTTGGCAAGAACTGCCGGAAGATATGCGACACGAATTATATGACTCGTGTGCCTTTAGGTTCGTTTTTCTCTTTAACTGTTTAATCAAATCTTTCTATCTGAATAGTAGTTTTTGGTTCGCATTTGCCTTGGGTTGTCTCAGCCTGCAATGTATGCCTGTGACGGTTGTGAGACTTATCATTTTCAATTCAGTGTTTGTTGTAAATTTCATGTTAAGCAACTTCTCCTTTCCATTGAATTGACTCTTCTTATTCTCTTTCATAATCCTTTTGAGTGATTAATTTTGTATTTACCTTACTTTCTTAGCTTTATTATGTTATAAATATTTTATCATTAAGCCCAAAACTCTTGAGAACAGTGCTTTCAACTTGTTTTAGAACACACACACACATACATACAGACATATATAGCATTAGTAAGTAAATTCGTATTACTTCATTTAAGTTTTTCTAAAAATTGATGCAAAAGGAACTGGTAATTGATTCCCATAACCAATTGTCGACCCAAGGAAGGCTTATTGACAGGTACTGGAAGCCTAATTTTCCTTTTTCTGGGTTGAAGTACGCAAAAGCAGTTCGTAGACAAGAAAGATAAGATGCCACAGACCAATAATTGATGGACAATATTCTTTTGCTTTCATGTGAAATAAGAAGTTAAAAAGAAAAGTTGCACTTCAAAATGTCAATTTGTGTCCAAATCAATTTATATGAGTCACAAATTTTGTATAAACCTACACCATCAATCTGAAACACAAATCCTAAAATAATATATATTTAAAAAGTCAAATTAAAACGATACATTACTTGAGCTTCCCTGTAATGGGGATGGTGATAGAGCATCATTCAATGTCTCCCTGTAATGGGGATGGTGATAGAGAATCATTCAACGTCTAGTCTCTGTCAACAAGTGGTTGCCTGACAAAATTAATCATAGGACCATCCGGACTGCGTGTGGTCCTGCTCGCGCTTACAATTAGAGATACATACAAACCCACGTGTATATGCCCTGATACCTCTCCACATATACAAACCCACGTGTCATTGGACCAACTCCATCCCAATTTAAGTTTAAATCTTTTTAATAAATTTGAGTTTAAACATAAAATTTAAGCATATTTAAAAAGTTTTAAGTATGATCATTATATTGAATTGGCTAAAATATATTTAACCTTGTATTTTATTCTTTGGTATATTATGGCCTCTCTATTTAAAAAACAGACTTATTACTCAGCTTTGATCATTGGTTTAAAAAGTTTAGAATTTAAAACAACAAATTTTATCCTTTTATTATGATAACACCAGTACAATTGTACATGTTGAATTGTTTTTGGGGTAAAAATATCCTTTTAGTTTTTGTTGATTAAAATATATTAAACTCTTATATTTTTTTGCTTTATTTTATTATGCCCTCTATTTAAAAAATATAAATTATTTTAAGCATATATTGCATTTTGACTTTTAATAAATAAAAAAGAAAAATTTAACAAAAATATCATTATCTTCACAGTTGTACTTTATAATCATTAATTTATGGACAAAAAGTAAAAAATTTATAAAACAAAATTAAAAAAGGAAAAAAATTTATTAAAGTTGTGATTTTCTCATAATTTTCCATTCTAAATGTTAATTTATTGGGGTCAAAAAAAGAAAAAGAGAGAGCTTTAGGTGGAGGGGCTTTATCGAATTAAAATGAATGATCACTTTGGTGGGATAAGTACCACTTTGAATATTGAAAAAATAGAAAAAGGTTTTGGTCTTTCAAATTTAAAATCAATGGCGTTTATCTCTAAATATTCATCTTTTTTTTTGTTGTTTTTCGTTTTCTTTAAATGTTGCATTTGTTGTTGTATCTGGAATCTGAATTTTGAATATGTCTAATTTCCTAAGAAAATTAAGGAATTAGATTGAGTAAGTAAGTAGAGAATAAAGACGTTACATTCTTTAATTTTCACTTGCTTGTTTGTATGAATAAGATAAAAATTTACAACTCTATAATAAATTTCAAATAACTTTAAATTTTTATTCCTAGCTTGGATATAATTTGAAATTAAGTATCAGAAATAACAAATAAATATTCTATTAACAAATAAATATTTCTCTCACATTCATTTAACTTTGTCTTTTTTCCTTTTTTATGATTTGTATTAAAGATACTCTCTATTCAGTAAATTTATATTATAAAATAAGTTTATTTTGTTTTTTAATTTTATTCTTATAAGAAAAATCATACACAATTATTTCAAATTTAATAACTTATTCAATCATTTAAAATAATTTAAATTATTTATTTATTAAATACAAATTTTTTATTAAACAAAAAACTAAAAGGCTATTTTTGTAAAAAAAAATGTAACATGTACAATTGTGATGATGTCATCATAATACAAGGATAAAAAAGTCTTTTTAAATTTTAAGCTCTTTTGACTAGTAATTAAAAGAAGTAATAAGCTCATTTTTAAAATAGAGGGGACATAATGTACCAATGAATTAAAACACAAGGGTTAAATGTATTTTATCCCCTTGAATTTCATTGCTTAAATAGATTCATATTTAACTATATATAAAGACAATTTAAATTAAATTTAAGGTAAAATATTTTGTTACTTAAATTTCGAATGCAATTTATTTTTAATTTAATATATTAACTCCAGATAAAATTAAGATATGAATTTAATTTTGAATTGGTGGAACATCCTTATTTAAAGAAGTCAAAATCAATCCACTGACAGAGACCTTCATCTCACTACTATCCATTCCATGCAAAACCTTCAAAAGCTTTACAGTCAACATTATCTTCACCACCTGGACCAAAGCCTAGCTCGAGGGCTAGGTCCCCTGGCTACAGCCATTGCAGTTAAGAGGAACTGATTAATATCTAAGTTAGGACCATTAACTGGTGGACTATACATAGGGTATGATCCTGCCTCTAAGATGCTGGATTTGAGTGAAGCTACTTCGCAGAGACCTTGTTCGAATGTAGGTGGCAAAAGCCAAGGTGTAGGATGGTTCCAAGAGGAAGAGCACGTGACGGTCGGTCGGTTGGATGGTTCTGAGTTCGGACCAAGCCAAGCTGCCAGTGACAGGTAACGAAGAATTGAGAGGACAAGCTTTCGTAAGAACCGAGCAATAAACAAATGCTAACATCTAAAAGTGAGGAGGCAGAAACCTCACAAGCTTGTCTTCTTCTTATCCTTTTAACCTTTTCTTCTTTCAAGGTTTCGTAAGAACCAAGCATGAACAATTAATACAAGGTTGTACACAGGGAACGTGTCTTCTGCTTCAACCTTTCCTTGTTTGTATGAACATAATTTAAATTATTTAATTATAATTTTGTAGATTAATAAATATGAAATCACGTTTTTAACTAAGTTAAGCACGTACAAAAAATAACAATATTTAACAGTATTTTAATATTCACGATTTTTCTAAAAAAAATCAATTTTGAATGATTTTTGTATCTTAAAATTATATAAATAGAATTAAAATCACAAATTTCATATCTAAATATTTAAATTAAAAATATTAATTTCCATAATGAAATATAATTTTTTATATTTTTTGGTCTATTACATTATTTGTTTTGAATGAAATACATTTTATAAAGTTATAAAAATTATCGATATGGTGTCTTGTATGTAATATTCATTAAAAAAAACATTGACCCTTAAACCTAGCTCCTGAATTAAATGGTTACTCTTAAAAAAAAGAAAAAATCTTTTCATATATTTATTTCATTCTGGCCTATAAATTAAACTGTAATAAAAATTGAAAAAATGATTATGATAAATTTCAATGATTAAAAAATCTAACTTATTTGATTGGTTAAATCGTAAAAATTGATAAATTTATTAATTAATTAGCAAATTTTTATTAGTTTTTATAAACTAAAATAAATTGATAAATTTTATTTAGCAATATTTTTTAATTAAATTTCAAATTTTTTTAATAAATAGTCAATCATATTTTAAAATTTTTAATTTTATTAAAATTTTAGTTAATTTTATTAAAATTTTAGTTAATTTTATAAAAATTTTAAATATTGAATAGTTTATCTCATCTATTTAATTTTTTATTTAATTTTTAAAATATTTTAAACGACGTTAAATTTGAGTTTAATACGAAATTGTGAGTGAACAACGAAAGTTTCTTTTTGGGATCAGATTCTCTTTTTCTGTGAACTAATTTTAACTCTATCATTAAATCTCATCTACACGTAAATATAAAACTCATTTAAATACACAGATGAAATTTAATATTATTATTTAATTTCATCCATTTATAAATGTAAAACTCATTTAAATATGTCGATAAAAATTGAATTCAACAACAGCAAAGGATTAGGTGTGCCTAAAAAGACTTTAAAGCTGTTTGTTGGATCTTTTGGGCCCCACGTGTAGAAGCTTGAAAGATATTCAAATCCCACGCACTTTAGGGATCGCGTGTAGTACAATCTCATCAAAATTAGCAACCTATTCATTAGGGAGAGAATTCCGGTTTTAATCATATTTTAAAATATTGATCTCAATCAAAAGTATAAACATAAATTAGTTTAATTTATTTTAATTCAAGCTTTTTGTCATAATAATATTTATTTTAAAATTAAAATCCAATTTAATTCCTCATTTAAAATACCACATATTTTCAAATATAATTTTATAACCAATTTATATAATTAAATTATCTTAGAATGAAGTTAATATATTATTTGAAAACTCTTTTTAAAATTAAATATTATGGAATCTTACTCTTTATTTTATTTAAATTAATAAATTTGTAGTCATTAAATAATACTTAAGTAATTATTTAAATACTTAAGCTATATTTTTAACAAATCCGAATATTTAATTGGAAATACTCTTTTTTGTAAGATTCCTATAACTAGGCCAACAAAGTGGAGGAGAGAGTACGGACCAAAGCTGGGTCGGCCAAAGCAGAGACATCAAAGCAAATGTTGCCTACACCTTGTCTCCTCAACCCCACTCCCTTCTCTGTTCTATGTCCCTACCACTACTTCTACTCCTAACTACACACTCCTCAAATCTCTCCCTACTCCTCGTTATATATGATATTCTACTTTACTTGATTGTTTCTCTTGTTATATTTGAGATTTGTTCTTATTTTTGATTGGTTGTTGTTGAATGGAGCTTCAACTGGAACTAGCTCTTTCAACCCTCAGTAATGTCAGTCCCGTTAAGGGTCCACTCGATCGTCTACCGTTGTTTGAG
Organism: Erythroxylum acuminatum; assembly: GCA_026284645.1. Lineage (NCBI taxonomy): Eukaryota > Viridiplantae > Streptophyta > Magnoliopsida > Malpighiales > Erythroxylaceae > Erythroxylum > Erythroxylum acuminatum. The sequence continues at coordinate 23,367,380 of JANKOD010000007.1, read as the reverse complement.
AGAAGTAGCAGTTGTTGCATTGGTGATGATGATCATAGCAGAAGTAGAAAACGTAGTTTTGGTGATGCTTTCGAGGACTTCAGGGACGTTCCAAGAACCCTGCCTCTGTTTCTCTGGGATAAGCAACTTAACGACGATGAAGATGATAATGACCCCCTTAACAAGTACTTTAACCATTTCCCTCTGTTTTTCTTTTCTAAAGGAATAATCTTTGGAGTTGGTTTAGAAAAGCTGATAATTGTGATGCGTTTGAGTGAACAGGTTTGATGATGATGATAAAGGAGAGGAAATTGTTGCGTGGCCACCGATTAAGCTCCGGCAAAAGTTCTATCACAGCCAATCCAAGAATAACCGAACAGAGGGTAATGGCTGCATTGATTGTCGAAGAAGATCATCAAGTTCGAAGTACGTGAAGGTCATGATGGAAGGAGAAGCTATAGGAAGGAAAATTAACCTTAGCCTCTACTGTTCCTTGACGACGATTAAGCAAGCCTTGTTTCGCATGTTTGATATACGTAATTTTTTAAAAAAAAATTGATATACGTAAATATTACCTGCAACTACTTTGTTATGTGCTGTTCTGAATCAAGATAGTCTGTAGTTATTCGATTCTGACTTGTTTCTTTTTGTTCTGTTTTTGAAACAGGACATGAAAAGTGGAGCAGCTATGAAATAGTTTTCCAAGATACAGAGGGTGATTGGCTAATTGCTGAAGATGTTCCTTGGAGGTAACTCAAAAAGAGTTCCGTTCTTCAATTTTCAGGAAATGAAAATGGGCAAAACCCACGTGAGATTGGACTTGGTTCATTTTACTGATCCTGGAAAGGGTATAAAAAAAGACAAGAATTTTCATTGATGGAAGATGTTAAACTTTTGCAGGAGTTTCCTCAGCTCAGTTCAGAGACTTAAACTGGTGAAAAAGTAGCAGCTGATGATTAGTTTTTGGCAATTGGAGAAGAGCAACAGCTTGTTTATTTTTTCAAAAACTTCTTCAAACAAAGCACTATCTGATGTAGAATCAATTCTTAGTTATTGGAAAGAATTGTATACTTTACTTCTTAATAGCTTTCCTAATCACTGTGTAAAGACTTTTTATGGTATGATTACTCATCAAGAAAAAGGTTATATTACGAAATGAAATCGTAATTATGGTCTAGATCGTAATTACGTCCGTAAAGGATATAAATATGTTTCCATCTCCAAAATTTAAGTATCTAATCATGAAGCTCTGCTTCTACTCCTTTGATTCCCTGTAGATTTACCATATCTGGCAGCCTGAAACCATGCTTATGGCCCCTGGTTTGCAGGTTGTTTGTTTAGTTTCAGGTAAATTCTAAAGGTACCATTCACAGTAGGATCAGAAAAATTACCAACTTCAATGTCTTGTTGGAGCTAAGAGATGGGCCCGAGAAATAGTCCAAGACTCCCCGAAACCTGACAGGGGCCCGATAACCCTCCCTGAAACCTGACAGGGGCCTGATTAGCCTCTAGCTCCAACAATTCTTCAGACTACCGAAAGGGCATTTCACAGATATTTTTCCCTGAAAAGGAAAGTTCGTACAGAAAACGCCATTGCCAGTAGGTTGGTTACATTGTCGAATCAGGAAAACAAACGGAATGGACAGTTTCAATGTATTTTCAGTTTGATCTATGTCAAAAGTTTCCATCTTTTCTCCGTTTTTTCTTATTTATCTGGATTAAGTACATAAAGCATGAAGTTACTGAAATTGATTGTGCTCGTCTAAACCCTCTTAATACGTTTTTTGGGGACAGACAGCAGAATATATTCTGACAAGGATCGTACAGAGAACTGAACTCAACAGGGAACTCGAAACTGCTCGGAACCTTCCTGATGGTGGATTGGAGATGCCTGTCCAAGATCTTCTTAGTTACTACTCTTCTAGTATTCAAACTTGGAATGGAGAACTCAACCCACGTTATTAATATTTTATTATTATGACCCAGAAAAGGAAATTGGTCCCAGAATATGAATATGCAGTCCACTTCCAGGACTAAGAAATTAATGCTTTTTTTTTTCTCTAAGGAATGAAAATTAAAAAAAAAAACATGCAAGTGCAGTTTGTAGTTGTACTACGCAAATGACAAAACACCTTAGACACGTACAAAACCAATAAGACACTCCACTTGACTTTGACGTATGATTTAAATACACACCTCCAATAGCTTACGTGAAACATACGTTCGTTCGTGATATTATGATTCGACTGTAGATCAGGCATGGCGTCAAGTCAGTTTGGAATTTGGGTCCGGATAGATTGCTGAAAACGACACCGTTTAAATGTGAAAAATCAGATGAAGTTTAAGTTTTTTTTAATTGCATTTTGAAATTCAAGCCTACAAAGGTTATGTAATATTTTGAAACATTTAAATTGAAATCTAATATTTTTAGACCATTTAAAATAAACCTTGAGTGGATGAAAGTTTAACAGAATTAACTCTTAGTCAGTTAAGCACCACCTCAATACTAAGGCGACATTATTTTTTTATTTTTAAATAAAAAGTAGACTTCATTGTTATATAGTAATTGAAATTACTATTTAAACTATATAAATGTGAGTCTCGTTGTCACGTGATAAGTAAGACTAAGGTCTCGTTTGGTAGACAACCAATCAACTATTTTTTTAGCTTATTGGTTATCTTCAACTGTTTGACTTTTCACACAGCTACGAAAGCTGTTTGGAGAGTAGCAAATTCGATGGCTGATTTAAGATAAACAGCCAAAAATAAAAACGCCCTTATATAGGAGCTTTTTGATCAATCAGTCAAAATTTTAACTATCAAAAGTCAATTGCACCTTTTAATTGAGGTTCTTAGATACTTACTTTTAGGAATAATGTTTATTCTTATAATTGTTTTATGCAGTTATAGGCTAGAAATAAAATATTGACCTTAAACGAAAAAAATATATAAAGAATTGTATAAAATTTTCATAGATGATTAAACAATACAATTGAATATGACTTATCTAAAATCTAAATTCTTATAAGAATATTCAATGAAATATTAAGATATATAATATTCACACCCTTAAATTTTTTTAAGTAATGTCCTCATAAGTTATTTTACACGTGAATAATTAATACTACACATATAATTTTACCAAACATCTTTAACAAATAGCTAATACAATCCGCTAGTTAAATCAGCTGATATAATCAGCTACCAGACTTTACTATCTGAACAGTAGCTCTCGCTACCACGTATTCTTGAGACCAACATTTTGATTAATTTTAAAAAATTAATTATGCAACAATGACATGACATTTAAACGAGAGAGCTAATCTCGTCAAATTTTCGTTCATTCAGCGTATGCTCTAAAACGTTTCAAAAACGTTAGTGTTCAATTTCAACGCTTTAAAGTGTTAGGATGTTGCAAATATTGAGATTAAAAATGTATTATGTGTCTTATTTTTTATACTTGTATCTAATTCAAAATCTAATCATTATAAATTTGATTTATTAATTTTAAGTCAAACTAAATCAAACTTAAATTATTATTGTAATATTTTATGCTTAATAATTCAATTATTTTTGTAAAATACTATGATATAAATATTTTAATATTAAAATCAATCTTCTTTTTACTTTTAAGAAAGATAAATTAAAGTCGTTTTGTCTTAAAGATATTTTTTATTTACATAAACTAAGTGATAATTAAGGATCTCAAACAATTTTCACAAGCGTCTTAAGATATTATTTGAAAAAGCATACATTAAAGAGGAAAACATATACTAAAAAATACTCAAAATATTGAAAATCAAAAGAAATTCAAAATATATGATACTAACCTG
>JANKOD010000007.1:23345896-23363388 GCA_026284645.1 Erythroxylum acuminatum | reverse complement strand
AATAAAAAATACTCAAAATATTGAAAATCAAAAGAAATTCAAAATATATGATACTAACTTGCCCTTTTTTAGAAAATTTCTGGATGCTAAAGTCCCAAACTTGTATGATCTTTAAGGTCAACCTACACAATTTGTCCATTATTAACGTTTATCTTTTGGATTGAGGTCAATCAGTGCCCTAATTTATGATTTTTAATTATTAATAATACAAAAGCAAGTTGACTAAAGGTTAGAACTTCACGCGGAAGCTACTTGGGTTTTGGGTGCACATTGTCAATCCAACTTCTTTAAGGTATATCTTTGTAAGTAATTTAAATATTTTTTAAATATCAACTTAACTAATATATAATATTTAAATTATTTATCAGCGAGATTTTTGTTTCATTATTGTTGTTAAAATTATTTATCATGTAAAATCTAAAATTAATATATATTTAATATTTAACATGAATTTGTAGAGTTAATATATACAATTCATTGATTAAGTTTCATTTTTGAATCAAATAACTAAAAAACAAAAGAGAAATTAATCAATACAATCATGTAATTTAAACGGTCTAGTGGTGAGTCACGTACTTGGAAAAGTAGGCGTCTTTATGCTCTCATTTTAAGACAAAAACATTAATTAAATGAAAAAAAACGGTGTGATAAGTGATTGTAACCTTTTTTTTTTTAAAGCGTGTGGCGTGGAGTTGTCGCAAACGATAAGAAAAATTCAGACATCTCGCAATACGATATACTAAAAAATCACACGAGAAAATGCGACACCGATCTATCTAAGGAGTCTTTTTAAGACTTCTCTCTCACTCGTTACTTTTATCAATATCCATTGAATAGACGTCTCTCTCTCTCTCTCTGACAGTGCTCGAGTATGCTTTCCGATCTGTACTCGCGACTACCGGGCTTCTGCCCTCCTGCCTGTTTGTTGTACGTGCCTACTTTCGTCCGGATTTGACTTTCCACTTTGCGTGAATGTGTGTCGCCACACACTTGTCTTATCACTCTCATTGTCAAATTAATCAAATTCATTATGGATTATTAATAATTTGGGATATTATCTCATAAAAGTTATATGATATTTAAGTTTAATTAATTTTTTTAAAAAATTATTCCTTAAAAATACTTTAATTTTTGATTATTTTATAAAAATCATGACATAAAAATCGTACTTGTGCCAATGAAATATAATTCAAATGTGATCTTAACTAAATATGATTAAAATAAAATTTTATTATAATTATATCAAATTATTAATTTAAATTTAATCTAATTTGTTCAATTAAATTTAAGAGTTATGTCGAGTCATCATATTAGTAACATTTTATTAATTCAATTATAATATTCATGTTACTAAATTTAAGAGTTATATTGAGTCATTATAATAGTAACATTTTATTAATTCAATTATAATATTCATGTCACATAGCCCCTAGGGGGTAGTCGAGTTAGAGGAGTGGGGAAGCATGGGGGCAAACGATCTTGTGTTCAAATCTCCCTACCTGCACTCTCTCGATCGAGTCTATTGTACAAAACTTACCTACTGCAGAGTATCCGATTTGCGTGATTTGCAAGCTACTGCGTTAATATGAAGATTTACCCATAAGAAACTTGAATTTAAGACCTTAAATACCATTTTGTTGTTTTATAGAAAAAAGACAAACCCAAAAATACATGATTATGACGTCATGCTTACCTATTCTAGTCAAATCAACTGCTTCCCATTTACCCGCTTCAAGCCAACCAATAAGAAGTTGTTGAGTGAAAGATTAGATTAACTATTATCCCATTTTCAGTAATTACAATGATTATTTAATACTAATCTCGTCATAGATGGCTTGTGATTCTTATAAGATAAGAGATTAATCATGCATTATCACCTTTACTTTTAAACATGCTTTACTTAGTGTGGTACTGTCTTCTGCACATGCGTAGCATCGAAACGTTAAAAGTAAAAGAAGTCAACAAATGGTAGCAGAACACGTCATATCAGTTTAGAGTTAGACATACTATTTGTGGTTTTTCACATCGTCTCCATCCACAAATGCAAATACAAGGAACCAAAAAGTAATAACACTAACGGTCATTTTCTTGGACACTATATCTTTGCGGTATGTGTAGATATGTATATTTCAAAACTTGACGAGACTCGTAATTAGACATAAATTGAAATATGTCTATTGTTGATAGAAATTTTATCAAATAATTAATAGAATTTTTTTTCATGCAAGTCTATAAAATTAGTCTTTTATTGTTATTTTTAGTTTTTTACGAGGTATTCTAGGAGGGTCCTAATTATAGAAAGGCACCTTTAAATTATTCACATCCAGATTAATCTTCACTCTAATAGGGAAGGTCTCTTGTAAGAGCCAAAACTCTGGCCTCAAGTTTTAAACGGCTGTATACACGAGAGCAGTTCGAACGTGCGATCTTACTTAAGCCAAGAGAACCCCTGACCAACTCACCTGTACCCTGAGATTAAAATAGTCTTTTATTAATTACAAATAAGACTGCATTTTATTAATTACCTAGTCCTATTGTTTTTTTTTTGAAATAAAGTCCTATTGTTGTTATTAATGTAGTTTTGTTTTACTCGTGAAAATAAACAGAGTAACTATACATGGAAATTCCCGCAAATCCAGCCGAAATAAATTCATATAATAGCGTATTAATAACGACAATAAGTAGACGAGCTTATCACCCCAACGTATCAGATCAGTCATATATGTAACCTAACTTATTACTAGGCAACTTATTATTCCGATCCATCTCGTCTCGTCTCGCTCGCGGGTATTTAATTCTCTCTCTTTGCCGCACTCGCAAATCCCTAATGCTTTCCTCTTCCTCTTCTCCTATAAATACTTACCAGAAGGAGCTTAGAGAGAGAGACGGAAACGAGTTAGAGAGAGAAAGTCGAAGACGAAAGTAACTGGAAACGACCTCGTTCCTTTCGCTTCTTGAGAGAATTCTCCGATCTGTGACTCTGGTGCTCTTTCATTTACGTCTCTATTGTTGATTTTTTTTGACTGTTTAATTTTGTGTTTTTTTTTCAAAATTCGAGAATCTTCTGAGACTTTTTGTTCCAGTGATATGTTTGGTTTATGTTTGTTTGTGTGTGCTTTGTTTGACAGGAATTTCTTGAGTTTGATCTGTGAAGGTTTAGATCTCTGAGTTTGATTTTTGTAAAAATTTTCTGTTTTTTTGCTTATGTTTTGGCAGGTGTTTACATATATAAAAGAATTGGAGCATGTCTTCGCTTAGCAGAGAGCTCGTATTCTTGATACTTCAATTTCTTGATGAAGAGAAATTTAAAGAGACTGTTCATAAGTATGCTTCTTTAACTTGCTGCCTGTCATTTTTTGTTGTATTATTTTGTTTTTTCGATTTGTAGTATGTTGTTATTTATTTATTTTTGGGTTTAATTTTGATCTCGAGATTGGAGCAAGAGTCAGGGTTTTTCTTCAACATGCGGTACTTTGAGGATATGGTGACAAATGGCGAGTGGGATGAGGTGGAGAAGTATTTGTCAGGGTTTACAAAGGTCGACGACAATAGATACTCCATGAAGATTTTCTTTGAGATTCGGAAGCAGAAGTATCTTGAAGCTTTAGACAAGTGTGTTCATTTTACCACCCCTTTTAGATGCATTTCCTTCAATGTAATTTTGCAATGAAAAAGATTGATTCTTGGTTGATATATATATATATATATGATTGAACAATTCTTGACATAATGTTTTACTAATCTTAATTGGAATTTTGAAAAAATTAAACTCCAGGAGAGATCGTGCTAAAGCTGTGGATATATTAGTGAAAGACTTGAAAGTATTTGCGGCATTTAATGAAGAGCTTTTTAAAGAAATCACGCAACTCTTGACACTGGAGAACTTCAGGTGTGTGATTTTGTCATAAAATTTATATTGTATATTGTACTTAAGTTGCTGAAATTTTAATTGTGTACGGTCTTTTTATGATCGAGTAAAGCACTTCTCATGCTTATAAGTTTATCCGCAGAGAAAATGAACAGCTGTCAAAGTATGGAGATACCAAGTCTGCTAGGGGTATAATGCTTGGTGAACTGAAAAAGTTGATAGAGGCTAATCCTCTTTTTCGCGATAAGCTTCAATTCCCAACGCTAAAAAATTCAAGATTGCGAACGTTAATTAATCAAAGGTCCTTATGAAATTCTGGGTCTTGCTTGTCTGTTTATGATTCAAAATTTGATACTTCAGTTCATTTTTTGATGTTACTCAAACTGAAATGCAGTTTAAATTGGCAACATCAACTTTGTAAAAACCCAAGATCTAATCCAGATATAAAGACTCTGTTTGTGGACCACAGCTGTGGACAGCCAAATGGGGCCCGAGCCCCTTCTCCTGTGACTAATCCCTTAATGAGTGCTGTGCCCAAGGCAACGGGTTTTCCGCCATTGACTGCACATGTTGTAAGTGATTTAGAGAGGAATACTTTGTAATATAGGCCATGACGGGTTTTGCTAAACTTTTTTATTGTCTATGTTGTCTGTTTACAGCCATTTCAACCCACACCTGCTGCTCTTCCTACATCTCTTGCTGGATGGATGGCAAACCCATCTCCTGTTCCTCACCCTTCAGCTTCTGTTGGGGCAATGGGCTTGACTGCACCTAACAATGCAGGTAGACATACTTAAGTCCTTTTGGATCAGTTCTTTTTTATCAGTTTCAAGGATTCTTATCAAACTGGATGGATTAAGTCTTTCTAGTTATGAATTTTCTCATTTATGTGATACAAATTGTAGAAAGATTTTTTGAAGGCCAATTCCGCTTGCTTATGTGGAGATGAAGGAGAAAATGTCTGTGTTGTTTATCTTTGTGTAAGGAAGAACTAGATTGACAACAAAGTACTAAAACACATTAACTAAACTCCAAACTTCTTGGTGAAAAGATGTGAACGATTTTTCCAGATGGAATATGATAATGAGATGCTAGTGTGCCATAACAAATTCTATTGCTTTAATGCCTTATAACTTGCAGAAACTTCATTAATAGCGATTGATGACTGTTTATTGTCTTCTATATTCCTTTCGTGGCATGATTAATTTTGAATTTCCTGCATCATATGAATTTCTGAATTGTTTGCTTATGTTTTTTATATCTACGGTCATATTACAGCAGCAATATTAAAGCGCCCTAGGACTCCTCCTACAAATAATCCTGCTATGGACTATCAAACAGCAGACTCAGAACATGTTTTGAAGAGACCAAGGCCTTTTGGCATGTCAGATGAGGTCTAAAATGATTCCATCCCATCCTTTCCTTTTCCAGTTTTTTTTTTTACCCCTTTTGGGTCTAATGAACGTGGTGTAAATCTTTTTCCATTTTGGCAAACTGGATGACTTACAGTTCTACTTATTGTGATTTGACAATTAAGTGGGAATTCTTTCTGTTTTTGGCTTACAGCCAGACTTGAAAGTTTTTTTTCTTAGGTATTTCGTTTTAACGTGTTTTCATAGTTTGAAGATTTCAGTACTTTGACTTGTAGCCTAAAACACTCTTGGTAGTGCAAGTGCCTGTCTTTGATTGTTATCTCAGTGGAAAAAGGACTATTCTCTTGGTTTTTTCTGCCTAGGAGGGGCATTTGAATTTAGTTGTGAGCTAATTGCATTGCCTTAACTACATGAAAATCTGTATATTAACTACATGAAAATCTGTATACATTATTTTCGGTTTCATTCCAATCAGACCACTAGAGCCTGATTACTGTATTTGCATTCTTTCTCCATCTAATTGAATCTTGATGTTTTTTATTTCATACCCTGGGACTTGGTCAACGTCACCTTACCAGATGTTCCAAGAATTGAGCTCACTTAATTTCTTATTGTGTTGTATCAGGTCAATACTCTCCCAGTAAATATTCTGCCCATTGCATACCCAAGCCAGAGCCATGGACAGAGTTCTTACTCTTCTGATGACTTGCCAAAGACTCTGGTTATGACCTTAAATCAAGGTTCGGCTGTGAAGAGTATGGATTTCCATCCAACACAACAAATTCTCCTACTAGGTAAGTCAATGTTGCATCATCAACAAAATTTATGTACATACTTGTTTTCTGTGCATGATATTCTGTGCATGACCTGCATATTTATTTGTATTTTGTGAGAAATGAGTAAATATATGTATGTACTGAGTAAATATATGTACATACTCTTTTACAGTTGGAACGAACATGGGTGATGTCATGGTATGGGAGTTGGGTAGTAGGGAGAGGATTGCTTCTAAAAGTTTTAAGGTTTGGGACCTTGGTACCTGGTCAATGGCGTTACAGGTTTGTGAATTTAAAATCTGTAACAAATTTTATGATAAGTCATGATTAGTTTGGTTTGGAGTTTCAATGCCATTTGGTTGCCCTTATCTTACTCTTTTTACTTTCTCTACAGGCATCTCTAGCCAATGATTATACAGCCTCAGTGAATCGTGTAATGTGGAGTCCTGATGGAAATCTTTTCGGTATGTCTGTCATACAGTCTCGATTTTAATTTTGCACTCAACAGAGAGCCTTCAAAATAGTAATTTGGCCTTACTGCTTGATATATCGCCTCTTCCTGTTTCAGGTGTTGCATATTCTAAACACATTGTCCACATATATTCCTATCATGGCGGGGATGATATAAGAAACCATCTTGAGGTTTGTGTGAAGTTTGACTGTTGGTCTAATCTGTCTTAAGTGCAATGATTATGTTGAACCTTCTTATAATTAATGTTGGTACTTGAGGCTCAGGTTTTCTATGATATTTAATTCATCTTTCAGATTGAGGCTCATGTTGGCAGTGTTAATGATCTTGCATTCTCTTATCCACTCAAACAACTTTGTGTTATCACTTGTGGGGAGGACAGACTCATTAAGGTTGATTCTGTTATTACTGAATTGATGATTATTCCTGAGAAGTATAGTACTCATAAACAGTTCAAAATTGTTCAGGTGTGGGATGCAGTTACTGGTGCCAAGCAGTTTACTTTTGAGGGGCATGAAGCGCCCGTTTATTCTGTGCGTCCACATCACAAGGAGAATATACAGGTAATTCATTGTAGTTTCTACCCTTTTTCCTCCTGATTATATAGATAGTTTTGCATGAAGAAAAGGAAGTTGGCAATCTGTTTTAAAATTGAATTAAATTTAGGTCTGTTATGATTACTTTAGTCAGTGGCCATTAGTAGATTGGGTTTGTTATTTCCTTACGGTTCCACTTAGCATCAGAGTATGTTAAAATTATTTTCTTGTGCAAGCCTTTGGTTTGAGACATTTCTTATCTCTATTTCCCGAAACGAATTTCTTTCATATCGATTGCTGCCACCCTCGTGCCCTTTATCGAAATATGTACTTATCAAGCATTTTGGTAGAACTTGGTTTCTTAAACACTAGATTACATTATGTTTAATTCCTTTACGATAGGTTGAAAGATGTACTTTTTTCTTTGTGTTCTCTCCTGTTGACTCTGGATTTTTCTCTTTTATTTTTGTTAATAATTGTGGTATTGATAGTTGATGTTTGGTGTCTACTAGCCTTGATATCTTAATCATTACTTGTAAGAGTTCCTCACGTCTCTCCCTTTCTCATCTCTTTATTTGCTGTTCTCTTTTCTTGTTCCCAGTTTGTTTTTTCAACAGCTACTGATGGAAAGATAAAGGCATGGTTGTATGACAACGCGGGCTCAAGAGTTGACTATGATGCTCCTGGCCATTCATCTACCATGATGGCTTACAGTGCTGATGGAACAAGGTCCATGGATGATTCATGCTTAACATTTTTTTTATGTTGATATGGATGTCAATATGTTCTATCTTGTCTTTTTTTGACATTTGATTATCTGCAATTTTAGGTTATTTTCTTGTGGCACTAACAAAGAAGGGGAGTCATACTTGGTTGAATGGAATGAAAGTGAAGGAGCTGTGAAGCGTACCTATAATGGACTTGGGAAGAGATCTGTAGGGGTTGTCCAATTTGATACCACCAAAAATAGGTTCTTGGCTGTTGGTGACGAGTTCATGGTTAAATTGTGGGACATGGACAACCTCAGCCCATTAACAAGTATTGATGCAGAGGGTGGATTGCCGGTAAATTTTTGTTGGGCCTTATCCATTAATCTGATAGACTTTCTCCCCAGCTAATAATTTGATCCTTGTGAGTTTGCAGGCTTCTCCTTGTATTAGATTTAACAAGGAAGGGATACTGTTAGCTGTCTCAACAAATGAAAATAGTGTCAAAGTTCTAGCAAATTCAGATGGGATAAGGCTGCTTAGAACAGTGGAAAATCGTACCTCTGATGCTTCCAGAGCTGCTTCTGCAGCTGTTGTGAAGGTATAAGTTCTTGTAGACATGGGCATTTTATTTGCTATGCATATGTTTCAAATTTTAAATATTTTTTCTCTCACCGATTTAGTGCCTCCTTTCTTACTCGGAATCTACTTCTTGATGCCTGAATGAATGCAGGCCCCTCCAATTGGTAATTTTACCCCTGTCAATGCAACTGCTGGAACTATCATGGGGGATCGAGCTGCTTCTGTTTCTCCCATAGTTGGAATGGTAAGTGTTGGTTCTTTGACAGGAGAATCAACTTCACAGTTCTTAACTTTGGATATTTAAGAATTTTTAGCAGCTGTTGGAGCTGCTATTTACATGTCTAAATGGGGAAATCTGCTTCTTCCCAATTATTTGAGGTTGTGACTTCTGTTTTAAATTTCTTCAGAATAGTGATGGTCGGGGTTTGGCTGATGTGAAACCTAGAATTGCTGATGAATCTGTGGAGAAGTCCAGGATCTGGAAGTTGACAGAGATTAATGAACCATCACAGTGCCGCTCTTTGAGGCTTCCAGATAATTTGGCAGCCACGAGGGTACTTTCTGTTTGGTAACTTTGTTAGATATGTCAAGCATTGCACTACTGTTGCATGCAAATAATACATGGGTGTTAAGGAAGTGATAAAAATCATTACCATTGTTGGCATGGTTTTGTTTTTATGCTTCTGTTGGTTATGCATGATTTTTTTCTTCCATCCAAGATTATCTAGCATGCAATGATGAAAATTTCTTTCAGGTTACTCGACTTATTTATACAAACTCAGGACTTGCTATATTGGCATTAGCATCAAATGCAGTACACAAGCTCTGGAAATGGCAGAGAACTACAAAGGTATTCTTTTCTTCTATTAAGTTCCGCAGTTGATGTCTCTAAAAGTTTTATATTAGTGCTTGAATTTTAAATTCTATTGATTATCAAAAAACCTACAGGCCACTGCTTCTGCAGTACCACAATTATGGCAGCCTTCTAGTGGAATACTGATGACTAATGATATAAGTGACAATAACCCTGAAGGTGCCGTTCCATGCTTTGCACTATCAAAGAATGATTCATATGTAATGTCAGCTTCAGGAGGGAAAATTTCCCTTTTCAATATGATGACATTTAAGGTAAGTCGTCTCTTCCAGTTTCTTTCCTTAGAAATATTCCTTTGGTACCTTTAGTGTTCAATCTACTAGAGCGTACTTATGCAGGAATTTCAACATTGAAATTCCCTATGAAGCTTACTTATTGTTATGTTCTTCCAGTGAAATGACTATATTTAAGCGATAGCATTTAATCCTCTTTTCAGAAGTTACATGTTATTGTGATTATGCCAAAATGAGATGTATTTGTTTTATGTCATTATCCTAAATTCATTCACAGGAAAAAGTTAATCTTGGGGAAATTACAAGTTTATGAGTAATTCTGGTCATCTTCTCAACAACAATATGCTCTTACCATATATACCTTTTTTTTATATGTTTCCATGCTTTCTCTATTGTAGACGATGACAACATTCATGCCCCCACCACCGGCAGCGACTTTTCTTGCATTTCATCCTCAAGACAATAACATCATTGCTATTGGCATGGAGGATTCCTCGATCCAAATCTATAATGTTCGCGTTGACGAGGTATTACTCAGATGAACTGAACATTGAACTTCTATTGGAGAAGTTAGAGCTAATGTTTTCCATGCTGCAAATTCCAGGTTAAAACAAAGTTGAAGGGCCACCAGAAAAGAATCACTGGCCTTGCCTTCTCTCACACACTGAACGTGCTTGTGTCTTCAGGAGCTGATTCACAGGTGAGTAGTGTATACGATAGTGTCTTAAAAGAAGCAAACTAAAAAGTTTGCAGTAAATAGGTGCAGAATTTTCTAGGAATTATGTACTCCATTTCCATATTTTACTTTTTCCAATTATTAATGTTAGACTAATATTATTATGATATGGATCATATATAGGAAATATCCTGTATTAGCGAGTATTATTTTGGAATATTAGTATCAGCTTAAGTTGCCTACTATTAAAGATAGAAGGGCTAAACTTAGTCAATAACATGTCATTGTATTTTCTCTTCTCTTCTACGATTAGCTGCCGAGTTTTTTGTTGCTTCGTTCTTTATATCATTTTTCATTTGATTTTGGACTTGACATCCCTTTTGAACTAAATTATATCCAAAACTGGTTTCATTACTTGCAGCTACGTAGCATGGTTTTTAATATATTGATTATTTGGCTCTCCTAATACAGAACAGAGTTCTTTGCTATTTCAGTATATTCTTTCTCAATTGTGCACTTCTTATATGGGAGGAACAAAGTCATCTCATTTTAGTTAATGATTCTTGTTATCTTTTTCCAACTACACAGTTGTGTGTTTGGAGCACAGATGGATGGGAGAAACAGGCTAGCAAGTTCTTGCAGGTTCCGGCTGGACAATCTGCATCTTCTCTCGCTGATACGCGTGTTCAATTTCACTCTGATCAAATACACTTGCTGGCGGTTCATGAAACGCAGATAGCTATATATGAAGCACCAAAACTAGAACGCCCGAAACAGGTATGTAATGGCATTTGTTTTCTAAAGTTTACTGTTGTAGTTCCTTACATTTATGTTATTACCTGTGAGCTGGGGAGCATTGGTTGGACGTTTATCATTCTTTAGGTTTTTATCTTTGAACACGATGTTTTGCATATAGCTTGAAAGAGCACATGATTTTATGTTCCTTTCTTTCTTCTTGGATTTATCTTTGTTTTGGAGGAGCGTGACTTTGCGTTTATAATTTAAAAAACAGTGGCTCCCTCGGGAAGCAATTGGCCCTCGGGAAGCAAGTGGTCCAATTACGCATGCTACGTACTCCTGTGATAGCCAGTCGATCTATGTTAGCTTTGAAGATGGAAGTCTAGGTGTTCTTACAGCGTCAACTCTTATATTGAGATGCAGAATAAACCCTAATGCATACCTACCTCCCAATCCTAGGTGAGTTTCTCTTCCCCCTTGTGTTTCTCTCTCCCGTTCTTTTGCCTTCTATTATTCAAAGAAAGTTGTCTTCTTGGTGCATCTGACCCTTGTTTTTCACATCTTAAGGGTACATCCTTTGGTCATTGCTGCACATCCATCAGAGCCTAATCAGTTTGCGTTAGGACTGACTGATGGTGGAGTGTATGTGCTTGAGCCATTGGAATCAGAAGGACAATGGGGAACTTCCCCTCCAGTTGAAAATGGTGCTGGTCCGAGTACTGCTTCTGCCACAGGTGCTTCTGAACAAGCTCAAAGGTGACAACAACATGTGCAGGCTTTCACTAGATAAATCCATATCTGTATGTTTCTTCCTTGTGGTCCCTCTCCTTGATCCTGCCATTTTGTGATTTTCAAGGGGGAAGTTGCAGAAATTAGGTGTCGTAGATTAGTTATCCAGCTGAGCGCAGTCAAGTTGTGTCCGAAGTGGCAGCAAACTATTTAACATTCAAGGAACTGGTGTTCTGTTGGTGCCTATCTTAGAAAAAAGACTGGAGAAGCAGGAATTATAGTGTAAATTAAGAATTAAAAGGAATGGCTGGTAGTCTTGACAATAGAATATAGAAGGAACCTTTTGAGGAAACTATAGTTGGTTTGGCTGGCTGGGAGCATGTAGCTTAGATGTTTCATGCGTTTTAACTTTCATGTAGCTATAAAAAGGATGATTGACTAATTATTAAATCATTATTTCTCTAGCTCTAGGAGAATATATCAGTGCCATTTCTCTGTAGTTGTTAATGACTTTTCACCAGCTGTTCATCTCATCTCAACTTTCAGGACAGTCAGAGACTTGTGACATTTTTAACTTGGTGTACCCTTGTTGACGTTTACCATAATTTTTAAAGATATTCGACATTATATTTAATTGCTTACAATCTGACTGGTATGGTCATATTGATTCTTTTGCTAGGAGTGATAGTTGGCAATATGAAAGGATAAATTGACTTACTCAAGACGTGTTTATTTAACGGAGTCTCTCTTCAAGAGCCCGGATGGGATTGCCTCACTGCGCCTTTCGTGTGAGAGTTACCACCTCACCGGAAATCTAATCCTGTGCATAAAGTAAAAATGCAAATCGTACTAAAAGACAACCTTTCAAGCATTGGTAAGAACCACAATGGTTACACACACAAAACCAAACACCAATAGATTTGCACTTTGAAAAGGACTACTACTCAAATGTCAAATCTGAACTATACAGATTATAACAAGGCTTGTGGAATGAAATTTAACTCCGTCTTCGACCTGACTTTGTTTGCCTTTTGGATTTGCCCGGGGAAGACTGCTTTGGTACAGGTAACACTGTACCTCCTCGTATATCATCAGTCACATCACCGAGTGTTTTCTGAGCTTCGATATAGACGGTAAGATCTCGGATCTGTGATCATGATCATTGAAACTCAATGAGACATTATATATCCAAATGAAACGACAACCTGAAGATCCAAAGCAACTACACCACCTGCTCTTCTAGATCAAGAATCTTCCCATTCCTCGATGATAAAGATGAAGCTTCCCTGGAATACACGATTGATCTTAAGCAGTAAAAATTTACATTCAGCCACAGGCGAAAAGGAAAACACTTTGAAACATGGAGCAAAGCTAAACAAATTCGCTGTCTTTGACACAGAGCTAATCAGGAACTAAATGACTAATATAGGTGGTCTTGTCAACTGTATCATCCAGTATATCAGCAATAAGATGACTAGAAAATCATTTGAAGTCCAGGTGAGTAGGTAAGTTTTACCTCTCTTCAATTTCCTTAACCTTCTTGCGCCACATTTCTTGATTCTTGATGAGATTCCGGTTGACCTGAAGAAATAGAACTTACTAGATTAGGAAATTGGAAGGCTATAAATCTAAACATAAAAAAATTTGACTCCATTATTCAAACTTACATCTGCAACAGCATTCTTTTCCTGTTCACACTTCTCCAATTTTATTTGGATGTCCTCCATTGTGGAAGTCACAGCATTCTCGACTGCTTCTAGAATTGAACTTTCTCGTTTACTTTTGGCCTCCATAATTAGTGATTCATAATACTAAAAGATTCAGAGTAAGAAAATGTTACCTTATTGTCCATATACATCTTCCAAGTGCAATATGCATGTAAACAGTAGGAAACATGTGCAGATTTTTCCTAGTAGGTAAATCTACAAGTGATGTGATTTTGAAAAGTACTCACTTGTCTTTGAGTCTCCAGCTGAGTAGCTAGCAGACGGTTGTACTCGTCCACAATCTGTTATCAACAGATTTCAAATTAAAGGATGGACATGACTACACTGGATGGACTAAAAAACCTGAACACATAGGACTTTAATGCTAGCATCAAATTTTCCTGATACTTCCATATCTATGCATCGCTTTTAGAGTGAATTGGATGCATCTAAGGTAATTCAAGCCAAAGGCGCATCTGAAGCAAACTGGAACTTGGACCAAGCTTAAAGGACCAAAATTGTCAAAAGAATAAACCGTTAGAAGTACATACTGTATCAACTTTGCTACTAAAGAGGGCCCCACTAATTCCTGAATCCTCTCCACACCGACAGACACTGCAATCTCCTCCAGGTGACGTACATTGAGAATTCATATCTACCAATTTATCATCAGCTTTGGACTGGTTCAGCCGGTGAACATAATTGTCACCAACATAATCCCAAATTTGCTGCGTTCTTAGATCAAGGGAGTAATGATGCTGAATGTCTTGCCAGTGCCTTATGGCATGCCTTTCTTTATATCTGAGTTAAACAAAATGGACATTAGTAATTGGGTATTCCACCCCAAGCGTAACTACCGATACTAAGCTCAATTTTATGGTGGTTCTACATCAGAAACTTTGACCTTCCACATCCTACAAAGCCACATATTAGACAAGCCCACAAATTCTCCGATGTTCCACAAACAGAACAAGCTGGTATCTCATCCTGCTGCTGACAAAGCCGACAGACCTGTTAACATGCATAAACCATATCAGTAGTCTTATTTCTACCCCAACTTGGTGGTCATTAAAATTATAATCGTGATCCATAATGTTGTGACAGGATAGACAAAAGAAATGAATAATAAAAGATGGCAAAATTAAGCATCAAATTTCACTAAAGGATGTCAAAATGATCATTAATTGATGTAAAATTCCATAGCCACATTGCTCTGCTGCCCATAAAGCACCAAAAATCCCTCATTCCCCAGCCATGTTACAATGAAAACCAGAACCAACACAAATCTCCAATACAAGACCTAAAAGATTAATAAAGTAATACAATTTCAGATACATAAAAGAAAAAGAGAGTAGCTCACTCACCTGGCAAGACAAGTAGCTCCACTTTGAAGTGCAAGAACACTGAAATGAATGATCACAAAGCGTACTCAGTATTCCACTAGTATCAGGATCCAATCTCTCTGACATAAAAAACCCAAAATCAACAAATTGCAACACAAAAGCCACGTTAATTTGTCTGATCACTACTTCTGTTGATAATTCATAATTCTCATTTGTGATTTGACCAACCAAGGCATATCGGACAAGTAGGCAACTCAATGAATCCTGATGGAGGAGTGCTTGCTATATCGGCCGATTCATTGAAATCCAGAGTCACCAGATACAGAATATGCCAAACCTCAGCCTAAAACACAATCAATCAAGACAAACACTTGCATTCAGTACTCACAAAACTTGAACAATGCTCTCTGATTTTTCAGCCCATAGCCTGGATCAATTTTGTGCTCACCTCATTTGGTGAAAATCGCTTTCCATTAAAATTTTCGTAAAATTCATCGGCGGTCAACTGATTATTTAGTTTGATCAACACACTATACCGATCTTCCATTCCATCATTCCTAAATCACAGCAAAAAATCACCCAATTTAACTCTTCCAATCTCAGCTCAGTAGCTACTGAAACGAAATGGAGCATCTTTTGTAACCTTTACCTGATGAAGAGTAGCTCCTGGACATGGTCGATGTGAGGACCACAAAACCTGATGAAACCGTTCGACGAGAGGTAGTTAGGAACTGCGACGACGAAGAGAGAAGTTGATCGTGAGCTAGGGTTTGGAAGCGAGCTCTGTGATTCGCTTCGATATAGGTGAACTACCCCTCTCCTCTCATTGCATTTTGCTTCCGGGACAGGGTTTGAGTGGTTGGCGGCGGCGCCGATGACCGTGAATCCGGTGTCGTCGTCGAGAGTGAGAGGTTGATTGGAGTCGACTGAGTGAACTCGGATGATAAACATATCCGGAATCGGTTGAATCAACAAGTAGACTCGTCTCAAACTCGGACAAAGTTACAAAACGGGCGGCCTCAGCTTGTTTCGCGGGAACTTGGCAGTTAAGGAATGAGGAGAGATCTAACGCCGTTAGGCGATGATCTAACTTAATTATTTAATTTAATTTTAAATTGAATCATTTTTATTAATAATGATAATGAATCAATAGAAATTTGATATAAATTTTAATTAAATTCGCACCATAATACATTGCCCGAGTGCAAAATCAAACTTGAGTTCAATTCCAATCATTTCTCAACCAACCCCTGACCTAGATCCGCCTAAAGCCCGATCAAACCATGGTCCGGCCCGTTCAACTGCCGAGCTAGTTGTTGCGGCATCCCTGTTATGAACCTCTTGATAAGAAAGATTTGACTACAACATTCGTGAATGATTTTGGTTTCTTTCTCGGAATCTTATTTGAAGAAGATCTTATCCCGAAATGGCGGCGTTTGACCTTCAATTGCGTAGCTTTTTCAGACTTCCCTCTTTACAATCACTGACGCACGGAGGCATTCAAACCAACAAACTGAAGAACACAAATTTTGAAGTTTTTTCAAAAGAGGGAGGCGATAAAGACACGGTCTTTATAGTCCATCCCGTCTTCCGCCGTCCACCGACTACAACCCACCTGATCCCATCTTGTCCCGTCTCTGATCATTTACATTGCATGAAAAGATTGGAACTTCCGTAAATTTTTACGTCCTTTTTGTTTTACTATTCTTTCTTGTATGTTTGTAACATAATTGATAACGAAGAAGGCAAAGTATGTCGTGGAGCACGATCAGGAAAGCGATCGGAGTGGTGAAAGATCAGACCAGCATAAGCTTGGCGAAGGTAGCCGGCAATATGGCACCGGAAGTTGAGATCTTGGTGGTTAAAGCCACCAGCCACGATGAAGAGCCAGCTGACGAGAAGTACTATAGAGAGATAATGTATCTCGTTAACCGTTCAAGGAGTTACGTTGCTGCGTGCGTGGCGATTGTCTCGCGGAGGTTAAGGAAAACCCATGATTGGATTGTGGCTCTAAAGTCGTTGATGCTTGTTCACAGGGTTTTGGTTGATGGGAACCCTTGGTTTGAGGAGGAGATTGCTTTTGCTGCGAGCAGAGGAATGAGGGTGTTGAACATGTCGGATTTTAGAGATGAGGCTCATTCCAACTCTTGGTATTATGTGGGGTTTGTGAGGGTTTATGCAATGTATCTCGATGAAAAGGTTGAACTTGAGGTGTTTGAGAGAAGGTCGAGAGGTGATGAGAGGAAATTTGTTGGTTTTGAATCGAGAAGAGAGTTTAAGGATGTGACACCTGTTCGTGAAACGAGGCCAGAAAAGGTGTTTGGAGAGCTTAAGAGGTTGTTAAGACTTTTGGACAGAGTTTTGGCTTCTAAGCCTTCAGGGATGGCTAGGAATAATAGGCTTGTGGTTGTTGCATTTTACCAGGTGTTGAAGGAGAGCTTTGGGCTCTATGCAGAGATTCGGGCGGCACTCGGGGTTTTGTTCGATATGTTTATGGTAATGGAGTATGTAGATTGTGTAAAGGGTTATGATATCTATGTTAGTGCAGCGAAGATGATTGATGAACTTGGTGATCTCTATAGTTGGAGTAAGGATATTGGAGTTGCTAGATCGTCTGAATACCCTGAAGTGCAAAGAATCACTGATAAGCTGCTTTGTACACTTGAAGGGTTTTTGAAGGACATGTCTAATAGGTCATCAAAGAATACTGAGATTAGCAAGGACGATAAGGTTCCTGCCAAGGAAGAGCCAGAACCGGATACAAATGAGATCAAGGTTCTTCCTCTGCAAGTCAATTACACGTCTCCCGCCCCTACAGAGTCTCAACCTGTTCCGGAACCAAGACCACAACCTCAGCAGGTGACTGAGGACTTGGTGAATTT
>JANKOD010000007.1:23317182-23344526 GCA_026284645.1 Erythroxylum acuminatum | reverse complement strand
CACTTTTTAATTAGACATAATTTTTGGATTAAAATCGTATCCTTAAATTTTCTATAACAATTATTTTAATGTGAGGAATATAATAATAATTTATTATATATTACATTCTATTATACCCACTTTTAATTTTCACTATATTATATTTTATTTCAATATAAACTATTTTATTCCATTTTATTAAATTCTATTTCATTTTATAATTAACCTTTTCAAATAACTTTTCGCTATATTCTAAAAAAAAAAAGTTCATTCCATTGTACTCCGTTCTATTAATTACCACGCAACAGTCTCAAAAACCCTCCGGTATGGACACTAATAATAATAAACCCCGCAATCACTTCCACTCTACCGCCACAATCTTCCCTTTCTCCGACATGTCAAACGTCGTCGTCCTCGACAACGGCGGTGGTTTTATCAAGGCCGGCCACGGTGGCGAACGTGACCCCTCCACCGTCATCCCCAACTGCCTCTATCGCCCTCTCTCGTCCAAAAAGTTCCTCCACCCTTCTCCCACCTCCGCTGCCGATGACCTCACCTCCGCCGCTATTCGACGACCCATTGACCGCGGTTACTTGATAAACCCTGATCTTCAACGAGACATATGGAACCATCTTTTTAGTTCTCTGCTTCGCATTAGTCCTTCAAATTCTTCGCTTCTTTTAACAGAACCCCTCTTCACTTTACCGTCTATTCAACGCGCCACCGACGAGATTGTTTTTGAAGATCTTGGGTTTAAGTCTCTGTTCGTCGCCGACTCGCCGAAGCTGGTTCATCTTTACGAAGCGAGTCGTCGGCCTTATGGGTTGGTGGCGAAAGCGCAGTGTAGTTTGGTGGTGGATTGTGGATTTTCGTTCACTCACGCAGCGCCTGTTTTCCAGAACTTTACGTTGAATTATGGTGTGAAGAGGATTGATTTGGGAGGGAAGGCGTTGACTAATTACTTGAAGGAGTTGGTTTCGTATCGGTCTGTGAACGTGATGGATGAGAGCTTCATTATGGATGATGTTAAGGAGAAGCTTTGTTTTGTTTCTCTAGATGTATCTCGCGATTTGCAGGTTGCCAGGTAGTGAATTGCAATGGGGGTTTTTGAGGATTGAGTTTTTGCCAGTTGGCTTGCTTCAAAGTTTGTCCTTTCAAAGATTTTAGTACTTTCGAGCTTAACTAGTTTGTGTTTGTTGGTTTCCCATTGTATTGCAGTCAGCAATTGTCGTTACATTGTACATTCTGTTTAGTGAATTTAACGATTTGATTGATGTTTCAGGAGACGAGGAAGAGACAATCTTCTGAGGTGCACTTATGTACTTCCTGATGGGGTTACACATACTAAGGGTTTTGTTAAAGACCCAGATGAAGCAAAGAGGTATTTGACAATGATGAACAGAACTGCTCAGCCATATTCTGATTCGAACCAGGGTTCGGATCGACCTGACTATGCCGAGAAGCTTGAGGAGAGAAAGGGAGTTGATTTAACAAAGACAGTAAGTTGCCCGTTTCCGTGGAATAATGTTGCATTGCCTAATGCTTCTAGTTTTCAAGAGTTTTACCATCTCTTTTCAGGAGTTTGACTTGACAAATGAGCGTTTCCTTGTGCCAGAGATGATTTTCCACCCTGCAGATTTGGGTTTGTAGCGTATTTTTACTTATACTGGATTGATTATTTGTACAGTTAATGCTATAAGCAGAATACTTAATCATGTGTTTCGATCTTGATTATTTGAATCGTTGATTCTCCAAAATTGCTATGTTACACATACAAATTAGCTTGGGAAAACATCAAGGAAGAAAAATGTATCTGCAAAAAGTTGAGAATCTTGGCAGGATAGGTGTTGTCTGGTGAATAGAAGAAAGATAATCCTTTGAAACCTGGCTCGGAAAATACATTAATGTAACCCCTTTTCCTTAGGTATGAACGAGGCTGGCCTAGCTGAGTGCATTGTTCGAGCAGTTAACTCTTGCCACCCCCTTCTTCACCCTGTACTTTTTGAGAGGTGCTTCAACAAAATCTTTTCTGAGTTAAGAGTTATAATTCATTTTGTATTGGTTATCTTAGTACCGGTGGTGATTGATGGTTTCTCAATCTTGTGCTGTGGCAGCATTATATTAACGGGTGGAAGCACATTGTTTCCTCGATTTGCTGAGAGACTGTAAGCTTCCTTACTCATGGGCATGCAGCCTGTGAATTTTATGTTGAGACACCCACGATTCTTTCTCTTACCTTTTTGGGTGCAATTGCAGTGAAATGGAGCTCCGGCCTCTTGTACCAGACAACTATCAAGTGAAGATAACTACACAAGAAGAGTAAAATTTTTCAGTCCTTGAAAGTATTTCTGTTTCTGCAATGCCATTATCTCCTTTTTGATGATAACTTATGATGCTTGTCAGTCCCATACTTGGTGTCTGGCGAGGTGGATCCCTTTTGGCTTCCAGTCCTGATTTTGAAGCAATGTGCATTACGAAGTCTGAGTATGAGGAAATGGGATCTGCTCGATGTCGCAAGAGATTCTTTCACTAAGTGCACGAAATGTTAAGGTATATATATTTGTTGCTGCTGCATCATTCCGGCACATACTTCTAGCAGAGAGCAATTAAGGTTAGAACTCGAGTGACACCGTTTGATATTTTCCTTTTGTCGGTGAAATTGAACATCGATGCCATTTGATATTTCAATACTGCATATATTGCTCTTGACTTGATAGCGACTTTACTAGTTCTTGACTACGAAACAGATCTCCAAGGGATCATAAGCCAGGTTTCCGTTTAACATAGACCCTTTCTGTCGATGTTAATAACGAGAAAAATAGACGGCAGAAGACCGAAAGCAGAAGGTCAAGTGAACTTATTGTTCATTGCCCTTTCCTTTTTGATATACAAGTTGACTGGTAATCTGGAAGCAACTGTACATGGAGCAAGGGTTTCAACCACGTTGGAGCGTTCCAAGAGGTCATTGGTATTGATCCTTTCCGTTCCATTACACACTGTTCAGTGCCTGCTTGTTCGATATTTAACGTCTAAATTGAAGTCCATTGGTTATTCTTGCACCTCTACAAGCAGAATGATGTAACGTTTTGACATTTCAGGCGACCTTACAAGTACATTATTCATTGAGAGAATTACAAGATCCAGACTACTAGAATGTATCCTTAGAACTCATAGGATTTACTCATCTTCAAATTCAGAAACCAAATTTCTTCTAATCCTTGTGTTTGGTATACATCGCATACATGGTACAACAAAATTTTGTTCCTGGGCTCATTCAAAGTTTTAACGTTTAGCTACAACTTGACTTTCCATTCTCACAAATCAAGTACTTGGGAATAGCCATTGTCACACAAGGCTGTTGTAGCTGAAGACTATGATGATGCAAGATTTTCAGGCTCTGATTCTCTGCACATCGATAAAACACCAACTGGTTCATTCCATTCAACTTTTGACTCTGATTGCTATGATTAAATAATGTGCGAGATCGGAATATCGCCATCTCTCGCCATCTTTAGTCGTCAGCAGACCTGGCGTATTAGTCAGAAGATGGCTGGCAGTCCATGCAGAAATGCACCAATTTTCTTTGGTACTGCTCATAGAATTCACCAACAGCTATAACATCTTGATTATCTGGACTCAATCCAGGTAAGTCAACTAGGTTAACCTGGACCGAAGAACCTGACCCTGACCCTGACTCGTTATCTGAATCTCCTAAATTTGCAAGAATTTCTGTATGGATTTCCCGGCAAGCAAGTACAAACATGGCAGCTGTATCAGGCTGATGTGCCTCACGGAGTGCGGCTAAGGCTTCTTGCAATGCACCAGCTGCAACATACAGAATAATAGCCCTGAAATGGAAAGGCTCAGAATGAGTACACTTATAATCCTTGTATGGGAGCAAACTAGAAAAGGAAGCTGATAGTACCTCCAAATGTTGTGCTCACCATGAAGGACGTGATCAGCCCACCTGAGTAACACCCTGTGAAAACAATTTTGCAAATAAGATCGAAGGGTTCGGACAGATTTCAATTTGGAAAACTGCTCAATTATGCAATCTTACAGCAACCAACTTGGTATAGATTATAAGCAATAAGGAGAAAAGCCAAAAAGGGAGAACGCAAATAGTGAAAGAAATAAAGCAGGCATTTTCTTTTAGGCAGGTTAGGATGGTGAATTATTACCCACTAAAATGGCAGTCGATAAGTAAATTACATAAGATCATCGAACAGAAGCCACATCACATCGAGAAATGGTATCGTGGCATGAAGTTATAGTGAAAAAAAGAAACTCACAAGCTAAAATTAAAGGTATTTCAAAAGTTGTACAAATTATTCAAAATTTTGAAGCAATCGTAACCTTGCATAATCAGATCCCTTTAAATGTGTAGCAGCCAGAGTTGCAGCATCCGTCCATCGACCAGCATCTTGTAGCTGCCAAGCAAATAAGAATACCCCGGTAACCATTATAAATCAATAATTTGACCGCTCTTTCCACATTTGATGTACTGATAAGAGTTTAAAAACATTGATGCATTTATGGAAATACCATGGTAATCTTGGTGTAAAAGAAACCATCTTTTATCAAAGGAATATTCATTTCATCTAGCCAAGCCAGCTATCCTCCCCTGCTTAGCCTATGATTGAAGGCTAAAGGTAGAGATGCAAGGGATTATTAACAGCAATATTGCTGTTAGAGAGGAAAAACTTCAATTCACTTAATTTGTTACCATTACAATTTTTGGTAGATTTAAATGGAAAACATCATTTTCGATGTTGTTGGACCTAATTCTACGACGGGGAAATAAACAGAACCTAACCTGGGAACAAGCTTCTTGGTACCTACCAACAGCACACAGAAGATGGGTGCCAGAAAGAGAGATGTCAGTTCTGACCATATTGGCTGCAACAACCTAGACAGTGATAATAACAATTAATAAGTAATTAAACTATATACAGTTAGTAGTTTTATACCAATCAAAAACATTCACTGATTTTGAAGTAAATTGATGCTTACTTTTACTGCAAGCTCCAGAAGAGATCTTGACACTGCAGATGACAGTGCAACAGCACGAAGAGCATTTACATAGAAGCAAGGGCTCTCAGGAGAACTAGAAAGCAACAGACTGACTGCTGTTTCCAAGTTCCCAACCGACACCAGCCTGTGCATCAAAAATACCAAATCAACTATCCAAGAGAGTCTAGGATCCAAAATAGATGCATAGCAAGGGAAGGATGAACTTAATATATTTAAGTCTTAATAGGTAGAGAACTAATCTCACAAGAGAAGGGTTCTTTTTTGCTTCCCCCATTGTATACCAAACTCTTTTCCATAAACTAATCTTCCGAAACATAAACTAGTCCAGCAAAGTGAAATGTGATGCTACAGCATGACTAACAACCAGTACAACTATAACTCTGAGAATTAAGCACATCACATGGGATTTGTTTCCGAATTCTATTTTGAGCTTGTTTGGATTTAATACTGAATCTGTAGATCAATTATCACGCAACACTACAAACAGATAGGAAAGACTTACTCATGCACACGGTTCTGAATAGCTTCTTCTCCCTCTAATTTCTCATGCCAAGGAATGCGCTCATTAGCACTTTCACATAACTCTTCTTGTTGGACAGCGAATGATCTAAGTTGACCTTGACTCTGCCTCACCAATAGACCCACATTACAGCATGGAAGTTTTTAAATTAAGATAAGACATAGTAACAGCAGCACAGACGAATAAAAAGAATAGGGAAAATTGTCTTGAAATCAACTGACCAATGAATCCTTCTTCTCAGGTCCAGTTACTGATTTTCCCTTTGATGTAATCCTATTTAGCATGGCATTGTCATCAAGTTCTGTGATTGATGCTGAGAGAGGAGCCTTAGGTTGTGATTTGTTAACTAAATTCTTGATTGAATGGCTTAGAGCATGAGGCAATTGCAACCAGAAAAGTGCCTCCAAAGTTTCACCAAATAGTGTGGCTGCAAATGCAAACCTTGCAGCAGAACCTTTGTTGACAATAGTAGCATACAATCTTGCCCTCTGGCCATCAAGTAAGCAACCTAGACAAATGGCAACATGTAGGACAGATAGGAGATCAACCAATTTATCCAATTTCCCAATGGAAGGGTGTATAAATGACCATTAAATGATAAAATTTGACCTTCTTTTCTGTAGGGCTCTAAGACTTTAAGAAGCATCTCTGGCACTACAGAGTCACCGAGAGGTGGTAAATCAATCATGTAGCTTCGAAGATCCCCACTGGATACAGAAGTTCCAGGAAACGAGTGAGGTCTCTTATCAATTGTTGTAATGCTAGTATTAAACCAAAATGGTTTGACACCCATTTGCAAGATCATCCGCAACGCCTGCAGTAAACATACATTGGAAAATCAGCAGAAGACCAGAAAAGAGACCCTCTTTCAACAAGACTTTCATTCATTTCATAGCGTGCCTTCCGCTGAGGTTTTCTACGATATAAATACGAGTTCAAAACTCAAAGTAAGCAATATCTGGACCCAAATAATATTTCCAGAGATTTTCCTTCTCCCTTTTTAAAGAGGAAAAGAAGGCAAGGAGAAGAGGGGGATGAAACTCCAGCACAAAAGATTCATTTGCATTTCTGTTCAACAAAACGGCTACTCATTATTCTTTCCACTCTTTTAAAGCACAGTTATTTCCTCTTCCCGTGGTCCATGCAAATAAATTATAAGCAATAAAGAAGAGTAACACAGAAAAGATTGTGCTAATTGACAAAAAATTTAAGTATTTTGGTACATGACTGTTCTGTAATTTTCTTTTACAAGGATACACTTATTTTACAACTATTAGGAAATATGCAAGTTATTTTCAGATGACAAAGAAAATGGAAAGGCACAATTATAATACCAAGGCATGTGGAGTTGGAAGCAGCATTGGCGAGCATACAGGCATAGGCCGAAATCTCTCTTTCAGAACTCTAGACTGTGGCATATAACCAAGTTTTTTGTCAACCCTGCATGGATAGTAAGAAGCACTCATGAATGCACAAAAGGCAACAAGAACTAAATTAATGAAAGCATGTAGAAGAGAGCTTATTAACCACACTATACATGTTAAAAAGGTTAGGTGGATGCCACACCAAGGACTACCTATGTGGAAGATTGCATTTTCTTAAAACAGACATTTCACCATGCAATAAATAACAACTTGAACCATAAGGTCGCCAAGTCAGAAAAATTAATTCAATTGATGACCATATTTCAAAAGATGATGTGTGGAATTCTCTGATATGTAACTCTTAAAAGAGACCCAAGAAAATTTTGAAAATACAGTGATGTCATTCACAAAGGTTGCAATGCATTTAGCAAGAATGGGACAGTTAGATGATTGAACTTTGGCAAATTGAGAATGCACAATCTAATTCCAGCTCCCATTTTCCTGTATCGGTGGGAAACAGCATGGTTTTCTGGAACCATTGGTATGGGTGCAGATTAGTTGGAAACATTTCCATTAGCAATATCCCAGAAATACACATTAAAGAAGCAATGGAAATGGGTTTGTTGACTCATAGAGTGGAACATACATGGTAACCTCAAGAAGGCGGAAGCTACTATCAGCTCCAGCAATGCACAGCACCAGTGGGTCACTTTTGTCTATTCGCAAAGGTAACCAATCAAGTTCCAAAACAAGGGTTCCCGGAAATTGAGGTTGCAACAGGGAATTTGCCAATGGGTCCTGTGAATCCTGTAAATAGAGGACACGAAGACTATAAAACCTCTAAATATGAATAAAAACATACCAATCATGAAGAACTGAACCAGAATGATGAAGACTGCATACAAGGGCCATCGATAATGACAACCTCTGCCAGGGCCAAAACAACAAACCTCTACCTCTACCTCTCTGTAGTTTCTTATTTTTTATGTAACATTAATTGTATACTAGAATTTTCTAGTGGAAAACTGGTCTTGAAGATCTTTTCCATATAAGAGTATTGCAATTAGATGCAGTATATCATACTAATATATGCTTGTACAATATGAAAAATAAAGAATTACAATCCCAGTTGTCACGCTTACAAGATTGAATACAGAAAAGGTATTGTCCTCAAAAAGCACAGCAATACGCCCTCGGTTTCGATCCCCAGGAACTATAGGTGAGAATTTTATTCGTCGTATTCCATCTCGGTGAGTGCTAAATGAGGAAGAATGTCCAGTTGTCACATCCCACCACCGAATATTTCCAAACCTGTCTCCCATTACCTGAGAAACAGCAAAGTGGCCACTTAAAACAGAATGTGTTAAAGAATCAAGACTGTTATTTAAAGATCCAACCAATGCAACTATTGGAAAATGTTGGCACATACAACATGGGGTAAGCGGTAGGCCATGGCTGTAATCAGTCCATCAGAAGAAACAAATGAAGAAGAAGGCCATTTTGGTCTAAAGAAAAGGAAGAACAAACCATTTATCAGACCCATGATGTAGTGTTGAAAAGAACCATAACTAACGACAATTGTTCACAGCGTGCACCGTTCAAGGTTTCACGATCAACATTTCATTTGAGGACTTATACCTGAAGTCTCGGACCCTCCGGCCATGAACCTCAAAAACGCCAAGCGCACCATTCACTAATGCAAAAGCAAAACTTTCAGCTGTCTCATCTTGGGATCCATCTGAACTAGCTCCAGCTGCAAATACAAGCTATTTTTCATGCTCAAAAAGGATTCTGGATGTTGGAAAAACAATATAATAAGCTGAGACTAGTGATAATTGAGCAGATGAAGAGGAGAAACTGACTAGATTCTGACGATGACTTTGGGGTCAGTGATCCATCTGATGTTACTGATGCACCATCTTTGGATGATAATGAACCTTGACTAGAAGAACCATCTAGAACACTCTTCGGTAATGTTGGAAGAGTCCATTCTAATACTGTGAATGGAAGGGCCAAGGATCTAAGCTACATGGAGATAACACATATGAATCCTCTATAGAAAGAGTGATTAGCTCTAGCTCACATCTTTACAAGAACAAACCAAATAAAATAGTCAGGAAATAAACTCTTGATGTAAAAGTAACACAAAAGCTTCTCATTATTAAGCATAAAGAACATCATAATATTTGGTCATGAAACCAATCAATGAAATGTGATGAGCCAAAAAGCACAAGGCAATTTTTTCCAAACAAGAGCAGCAATGAATCTTATAAGAAAAGAGAAAAAGAATTGGTTAATGGTAGAAAAAGAAAAGAGAACAGCCAACCAACCATGATTGGTGTTTTTGTCATAGCCCAAACCTCCACCGGTGCATCACGGAACAAAATAAGCAGATACCTAAAGTTGTAAAGCATGACCAATAAAACGATTAT
Organism: Erythroxylum acuminatum; assembly: GCA_026284645.1. Lineage (NCBI taxonomy): Eukaryota > Viridiplantae > Streptophyta > Magnoliopsida > Malpighiales > Erythroxylaceae > Erythroxylum > Erythroxylum acuminatum. The sequence continues at coordinate 23,335,197 of JANKOD010000007.1, read as the reverse complement.
CAGAGGATACTAATAAGATGTAGAACATCAATATAAATATCAGAAAGTGCAGGTAAATAAACTATTAAATGGTGTATATGAGTATACAAGTTTGCAGTTACATGCATAGATTTCTAGCAACATGACCACAACCATAAAAAGAAGACTTAGGACAACCTTCCAGAAGAAGAAGCCCTCAAAGCTCTAATGGGAGCACGCTCTGGCTTTTGCAAAACTCGAAATGGTCTATTGAGACCACTTCTGACACAGGTTACAACAAGTCTATTAACATAACCTCCAGTCTTTTCATTTGCCTGAGTTGAAGCACATAGAAAGGGAAACAGATATAATGAAGAAGAGAAAAGGGAAAGCAGAAAAAAAAAAAGACGGGAAAAGTATTGAGGTGTATTCAAACAAAAAGCTTCCAGTCAAATGCACCACCTGGGTGTAAGAAAATGACACCAGCCTAGAGTTTCCAAGCCATCGTAATCCCCGCACTGTCCCATTATGAACCGAAAAGCTAGCAGCAACAGCATTGGCAGAAACATCAACAATGTCAATCGTTCCACTCTGGGTTCCCAAAGCAACCAGCGGAACAGCTACAGCAGGAAAATTGCCACCACCTTCAAGTTATATCATGCCATGAATTAAAAGTTGTTACCATATTTTGCCAAGCCATTATAATTCCAAAGTACTACATGGAAGGAAAAGTTTAAAAATTTTAGGCAAACCAAATGTCAAGTGAGACTAACGGGCCAGAATAGCTGTCAAAGAAGGGGAGGGTACAGCCAGCATGGTAACTGTTGAAGAAAGAAGCTGAAGTTGACCAACTAAGCTGATCTGCAACAGAAATTTGAGTTGTAACTATGAGAGAACAACCTTACATGGGATGGAGAACAATATTATTCACCAATATACAAAATATTCACTTCAACATGCAACAAAACTAAAAGATAGTCAATGTGCTCCACACACCAAGATTGACTCCCAACAAATAGGACAGTTAAAAACTGTTTTCTCATTCTAACACCATGAAGCTCCCATTGTTCAACAAACAAAATTTTCTGGCTTCAACCGCTAACAAAGATCACAAAAAGCAACATAAAAGAAACATTAAAAACTATTTGGTCATCGACCTTAAATGATAAATCTCCATGGCTGAAAGCAGACCTTGAGTGGCTTTTACCACCACCCAAATGTTCTCTTTGATTGCTTGCTTCGGAAGCAATTCTATTAATTGAAGCTAAAGAGTTGGATCCAGACCCTTCTACTGGCACTTCACCAGTGTCAGAAACCACATTCAAGCTGATACTATCCTTTTGAGTGTCTCCAGTCCCTTCAGCAGTCAAGAGCCAATTCCATATTTTTCCATCATCAGAAACAGATATCAGTTGCGTCTTACAACGAAGAAAAGTATCATCACAGAAATCAAAAGTATTGTCAAAGTCAACATTAGTTAAGGGAGAATTTGGTGCCTCGGAATACAATTTAGCAATATTTTGAAAGGTGGACTCTGCTTGGCTGATTGTGACTGCTAGAATTGAAGGAGAAGGGACAGGTGTGCCAATTGAGGGCATCAATTCCTCCATTGCACACATGACATGCACTTGCTCTCCTCTGTGATTGTACATGCACACAAATACACTCCTTTGAGGCGAATAATTCATCAAACAAAATGTCAACATAGAGCAATATAAATCTTATGACTACAGTATTAACTAAGGTATGCAATATGCATCCATAAAATTCTGCACATTCCACTTCTAATTACTGAGGAGATTTCCCTGTTAACTATGAACAATGTTAAAGAATGACATCTCAAATGTTAAAGTTAGTGATGCTGCTTACTCTTTTCGCTGCCAAATGCTGAGCCTACCGTCAAGGTGAGCACAATGCAATAACTCGTTATTGGGATCCGGCAACACATCTAGAAACTTCCCGCATCCTCTCGGTAGCGAAGCGCTAAACAGCGCAGTCTCATACTTCAAATCGAACACGATCAACTCTCTAGGAAATGTAACAAACAAGATGTGCCTCCACTGCGGCGAAAAAGCGAACTTCACACTATACGTTGGGAACAAAGCCGACGCCGGTGCCGGCGCCGTGTCCTTGTCCAGCTTCGCCAGCTCGCTGGAGTCCGTACGAATCTGAAACTCCTTCAAAGAGATATCGTTCTCTGTGTCTCCCAATACTGTGACGGACAACAGGAAGCCTTTGAGGCCAATGACGCAAAAATGACGTGAATCGAACGGATCGCGGCGGATACAAGACAAGTACTCAGGCGAAGCGTCGTATTTGAAGAAGCACCGACCGGAGGAGGCGCCGTCGGTGGCGTAGAGAGAGAGAGTGGAAGGTCCGGAGATGGCGGCGAGAACGAAGTGGTGAGGACGGGAGAGGATCCAGCATAGATCTTGTACGCCGCATTTGGAGGTGGCATCGTGATCAAGCCAAAGGACAAAGGATTTGAGGCGGATATCAAGGACGGCAATGCGGCCGTGGCGGTCGCCGACGGCGAGGACGAGGTGAGACGAGGAAGGTTCGGAGGAGAGAAGATCGCGGCTAGGTGAGAGAGGGATCCACCGGACAGAAGTAACAAAAGGTGAAAGAGAGGAAGAAGCCGATGAGGACGGCAGCGTCGAAGGAGGAGGGAGAGGGACAGTGGCGATGAGCTGGAGAGAGCGGGAGTCGAGGACGGTGACAGAGGATCCGGAGGGGAAGGCGAGGAGGCCGTTGGGAGAGAGATCAAGGGAGCCGAAGTTGTTGCGGGAGGGAGGTCCCGGGAGCATCCAGTCCGCCGCCGTGTGCGGCGGCGCTCCTGGGTTTGACATTTTCTGGTGGGCCCACTAAATCTGAAACTTACAGAGAAGCGGCACTTATTGATCTGTTTTGGAGCAGTAGCAGTCGTAGTAAGTAATAGCTCAATCAAGAAGGAGAAACAAAGCCCACAAGCCCAGTCCACATCACGGATGATCTGGCAATGTGTGTGATTAAACTGGGCATCATCGGATGGCCATCGTTAGTTGGAGTGACAGAGGTCAGGAGTACCAGATCGAGGGACCTACTCTACGGTAGGAGATAATGTACCATTTACGCCATCCTACTGCTTTAGAGTAGGGATCAAGGGCTGAGAGCAAAAGAAAGGTGGACCCCATTTCTCGTGTGCTGCCTGTTAAGGATGTTTTGTTGTCATGTACAGCCCTCATTCCTGATAAGATGTACGGTGGTGATATGATAGTATTTGTACATTACGTGGATCCCAATTCGGACGATTCTTCAACTTGACATATAATTTAAATTTTATTTATTTATTTATTTCAGATTTTAAATTGGGCAACTCAAATTTAAGTGAAGCCCAAATTTTAAAAAATTCAAGCCCAATTAATTCAGTGGACTTCGGCCCAAATGACATCTTTATTTATACCACCAAACTTTAGAATAGTAAAGATAGTACGTACAGTACATTATGTTGGACTTGAATCCAAAGGTCTAATCATATTATATGGAAGGTGATAGAGTAAATAGTACACGGATTGTTATTGAGTGTATTCGAAAATTTATTACGAAGCAATTTGATCGTAGAAACCGAAACAACAATCTATGATTATGGTTTTAGGCCTGGAATGGGAAACTTTAACTATCCTTTTGTCTAGGTTTCAGAAAAATATCTGAAAAAGCTCCAACAACTCTGTTCCATTGTCGTGTCTTTCTTTTTGGCTACTGAAGCAAAAGAAAAGAGGACAAAGGAGTGATCTTTCACAACTGTGAAGGTTCTTTTAACACTTGGGACTGTCATAAAAACCAGACACAACAAAGCAGACTTTTCCCGTAATTGATTCAACTATGGTTGCACATTGAAATGTAAAAGAAAGTGTACTTTCAAATTGTCAGTAGTGACAATGAAAGCACTTCTCTGAACCATTTCCATCTCTTGAAAAGCATCAAGCTAAGACCTTTGATTTCAATTTGGTGGAGGAGGAGGAAGAAGAAAAAGCACGAGTTTGAAAATTTTGGTCTCGCTCACAGGTCCACAGTAGGAAGAGTGGTAGTGCTTGGTACAGCCATTTTCAGGAAAGTGGGCAATCTCAGCAGATGATGAGTGGAAGAACAGCCCCATGCGTTGTTGAGGAATGGATCATATCACAAGAAAAAGAAAAGCAGTGTATGGGCATTCTAGTGACACATCAAACGGTGTGGGCATTTACACATTACTGTTGCCGCAACAGATACAGAACCTACAGGAAAGGTGGACAGAGACTTTAAATACTCTCTCTGCTGGGTTTAGATTTTCTGTAGTTATTACTCTGTTTCAATCTAAAACAATATCATTTTAGAGCTTGAAAAAAAATAAGGTTGAAACAGAATAAGGGACGTAGAGGTCTTCTTTTCTACACCTTCCCGTAGGTAGTTGGAATAATTCATGACCCACCGTCCCATTTTTCATATTATCATAAATTTGAACATTTGAGTACTATTTCTGAAACTTGGTACTTAACACCTCTTCACGTGCTGCTGCTTCATTGATCATAAGGTGTTTGTGGTTTTTGATCATCGAGTTCCCAATACTTTGTGAGAAGCAGATGGATTACCTCACAAAATCTGCTTCAAAATATACCCATATAGAACCTACGAGGTTGGGGATATGTTTAGATCCTCCAAATTAAAGGTTATTGCAAGGAAAAGTTGGATTTTGTTTTATAAGGTTGTACAGGACTTCCAAGTAAAACTAGGAAAGGTAAAAACATTGACTTGAAGAAACTTTGAATATGGGGCTTTAGTGTCATCATTACATCGTATTGGATTTTATGGAATGTAAGGTAAGATGTCATTGTTGTTTGTGCACAGTATCTTTAGATGAACTTTGGTACAAGGAAAGTTGAGTTTTTTAATGGGAAAAGTATTTACATTTCATCAAAGGAGCAACCTTTTTGATAGTGTCACTCACCCACTTGGGAAAATATTTATGTTTTTTTCCCAAGTTTTCTAGGAAAATGACCTCAAAAACTTTCACCAAAGAAAGACTGAAAGTATTAGTAATCTCTCTAAAATAATTGAAGCTAGTCTGGGAAAGGAACACCTTCTCTCTTCTCTGTTCTTCTTTTACCACTTTTACTACCCCCCAACCCCCAACTTGAAAGCTGGAAACTTTGGATACGAAAACAATATACGAATTGAAAAAGTGACCCATCTATACCCATGTAGCTGTGTACTTCAGTTTGTGAAAAGCTTAAATATCTTCAAGTCTGTGTGTGTGTGTCTCTGTGTTCGGGCTTGAAGTGAGTGAGTTGCTGGTGAAGATGCCAAGGCCAGGGCCGAGACCGTATGAATGTGTGAAGAAGGCTTGGCATAGTGACAGACACCAGCCGATGAGAGGTTCAATCATACAACAAATTTTCAGGTTCTGGGTCTTTCTCAACTTTTGTTGGTTTTTCTGGATCCAAGATTGAATCTTTGAGCATCTGGGGACTTAAAATTTTGTGGTTTTTGACTAGGCTCGTGCATAAGACTCACAGTACTGCAACTAAAAAGAACAAGGAATGGCAAGGGAAGCTTCCTATTGTGGTCTTGAGAGCTGAGGAAATCATCTACTCCAAAGCCAATTCTGAGGTACTTAACGTCTTGGTGGTTCTGCTCGGCCCTTTTCATCTATGTCCGTTTTCAGTTTTCTAGTTAAAAGTCTGCGTTTTTATGCTCAGGCCGAGTATTTGGACCTCGAAACATTGTGGGACCGTGTCAATGATGCCATTGACACCATTATCCGGAGAGATGAGAGCAGCGAAACTGGAGGCCTTTTGCCCCCTTGTGTTGAAGGTACTGAGTTTTCTTATTGGATTTTGCATTTCTTGATTTAATCTTTGAGATCGTGCTTCTGGTTGTTCTCATTTTGGTGGCACAGTGGACCAAAAATCTGGAAAATTAGTTTGCTTGAGTCATTTAAGATCGACATTGCCAATTTTACAAGTCTAGATTCTGAGACCACGCATTAGCTCCAGCTTCATTCACTCGACACTCTAAGCATTTGGTTTATCTAAACTTGATATCTAATTGGATATGTTTTGGTTGATAAATGTAGCTGCCCTTAATCTGGGCTGTTTTCCTGTGAGAGCTTCTAGAAGCCAACGCCACAGCAATGTCAGGAGTTACCTTAGCCCAAGAGTGCATGAACCTGTGCCTGCACCTTCTAGAGCTTCGGATAAAGCAAACAATGAAATGTGTTCTCAGCTACCACTTCACTCCAGCAATCAAATGAATTTTGCAAGAGCTGCACCTTCTGCAAATCCCATCATTCCAGCTTTAGAATCTAACCATCACGTGGCTCGGCCTAGTTGTGTTTCCACTCCTTGCAGTTACCCTTATCTTTTTCGAAATCTTCCCCCTCCTGGTTTAATGACCAGGGAAACGAATACGGGACAACAAACTTACATGCAGCTGAACTCAGGTTCAGTTTATCCCCTGTATTATGGAGATCACCATCAAATGGGTGCGCCTCAGTTGACTTCCCAAGCCCCCGAGAAATTAAACACGATATTTGTTGGTAAACCTGTTGGCATGTCAGTTGCAGAGCCTGCTGAAATGGGTGTCCTGCAGAACTTCCTATCGCACTCTGGTGGTGAAGTTGCTTCGGAGGTGGCCACCCAAGCAGATCTCAGTAACACCGATGAGAAGCCGCCTGGGACAGAATGTGACTTATCCTTAAGATTGAGTATAACACCAAACACATGTATTAACATGGAGAGGAGTTTGGCTCAAGAAACTCTAGGTGCTGCCTCAAACAGCTCCCGAGATAAGAGCAAGTTTATTGATCCTTTACCCCAGAACAATGAGGAGTTCTGTTTCTTTCCTGGTAGGGTTCCTAATCAATCTCTCGAGTCCTGTTCCCTTAAGTTGTTGTCAAATGGTGAAGATCAGTATTTAGATGCAACCATCAGAAAGCGCAAGGCACCCTTCACTGACAACTTGAAGAATGGACAATTTTGCTGGCAGTCCGAGTTCCCTTTCAGTTAGTTCATTGGACAAATAGAAAGGCCAGGTTTGTAGGGAGATTTTCCTATTGTAGTGTATATATACTTGGAAATTTGAGATCAATCAATTCTACTGGCAACCCTTTTCGCAACCTCATTTTTGTATGCAGTTCAATCGCACTATTCACTTAATGGCAGCAACATTGTAATTTGAGATTTAGCAAAAGAGGCGATATTTTGTTGAAAACCCGACTCTGATTCCTACTCTTTTGTAGCTTTTGGTAGAATTTACGAAATCAAGAAATCAAATAATCTATACTGTCCATTCAGCTGTTGTTGGAGGATTTCTTATACAGCTTCTTGTTTTCTTTAACCGCTTTTTGGGTTCTTGTTATCGATTTGGTTGATTAGTTGAATGAGTACTTGGTTACATGGAGTAGAATATATGATCTGCTAATGGATTAATATCCATGGAGAACTGCAAGAACCTAAACTAAGGATGACATTGAAGCACAAAAAGATCCATCTATAGAGAATGTCAAAGTGTGGCTCATCTAGCATGTAGAATTGTCTTTCTTAGCCTCGGGCAAATGCAACAACCTTATCTACAAAGTTCAGATTTTGATGGAACCTACCCATAAGGTAGACGTAGGTCAATTCTTTTCAGTATTTTCTTACTGGAAGAACAAAAAGGGAAATTGCATGTTCCCTGTGAATGTACCTTGTCTCATGTTAGGAATGCTAGTGGGGTATCTTTAGAATTGGTAGGTGCAACTATTAGTATGGACTTACTCTTTCAGTTCTTTACCAGGGCTTGGCTCAGGGATATCTTGTCCAATCTCTCAGGAAAGTTTTCTGTCTTAACTAGTAGAGCATGGCAAAGAAAAACTGACTGACCGGAGAGAGAAGGCACTCGCAAGAATGTGGATCGGAACTATTTCTTACGAAATTTCTTCCCATGTATACTCCTGGAATGATTAGAATACCTAGGTTTAGAGTTTCTTTGGTGCATAATTGAGTTTCAGAGGGCAAAATGATGCTCTTTTTCTTTATCTTTTTTTATTAGGATAAGCTAACTACTACCTCTGATGCCTGCTTTATTATGGTTGGAAGGAAAAGCTTTTTACTTCTTTTGCCAATGAAGCAACAAATATACTTTTCAACATCATTATTGTCTGCTTGGACTGTTTCTGAATCATGGGGCCAAGAAAATGAATGTGGCTTCTCTGGTTGGTTCTGTGATCATCAATTCAAAACTCCATCCTGCTGAAACCTTCATAAGTTCGAGTTCGATCTTGTGATCAATTTCTCAATGATAACTTATACTGTTTGCCAATTAGATAAACCTGAGATTGTCTTGTGTGAGTTGAGTTAAATTTCTTGACCTCACTTCTCAATTCGCGTATTTCCTAGTTACAGCTAATGCAAGTAGTATGAATGACATCAGGGAACTGTATGTATATCCCTGTCTGATAGAAGAAATCTGTGATGAAGTTCCTGACGTGAACTCCACTCCTTAGTTTCTCCATACTTGAGAAATTGATAGACATTCCGGCTTCTTTGGTAGGTATGGGTGATTTTTTTCTTTCTTGGTCAGGAGTCCTTATCCTGACAGCACTCATTCAGGGTTGGCACAGGACAGAACAAGACATAAAGCATAGTTTCTTACTTTACATTGTTAACTAGCCTCTTCCAGATTTTTAATTCTTTGTTCCAACACCATTGCAATCAAATCAAGCAAGCTGACGCCATTACTATCAAATCAAGTAAGCTGAAACAGGTAAGAGAGAAACCATCTGCAAGCTTTTCTGAGGTACAACTGTCTAGGCACACAAATACAGTTTTTTCTTATTAGTATTGCAATTTGCAAGACAGTGAAACATCCGTACTTGTAAGCTACCCCATCACTCCCATCTTCCTCCAATCCCTAAACAACACGTCACTGTCTCCATTAGAGAGATTGTAGAGAATTATATGTGGTGGGCACTTTCTCTTTAACCCCTTTTCCTCAATGGGGACCATTTATTCAAGAGCCCCTTCAGTTGCTTTCTCCATTAAAAATCCCTCTCATTTTCACTCCGTGCACACGTGTCAAACAGGGGATATTCTTAAGTTTGTAGCTTCTAGGTCATAGACTCATAGGTCATAGGATAAAACAGTCCAAACGTGATTTTATACAGAACTAAACTAGTTGAATTTTCAACTGAATTTTAGATTTCTTTTTAATAAAAATTTGTATACTTTAAATTTGGACTCGGCCCGACAATCCAACTCAACCCAAAGTTTAACCATATGGAAAATAATATTAATTTATTTTTAAATAAAAATATATTTTTTCAATGATAAAAAACATTTAGTACTCAAAGTTCCAATTCAAAAACTCAATCTTTTAAAAGATTTGTGGTTGGGCCATATGAGTGTATGGCCCGTTACCATTCCTACTGTAGAATAATAAAAAAGATTCAACAACAAATTAAGCTTAAATTAAATGAAGAATTGGTTTAAAATAATGTCGTTTTAATATTAATTATCAAAGCAATATCTTTTTGATATAATTTATTAAAATGATATTATTTTAATTAATGAATTAATTTTTTATTAATCATTTTGATAAATTATGTTAAAATAACATTATTTTGACTTTATTTAGGGCGTGTTTGGTTCACATAAGACAATAGCAATAAGAATGAGAATAAACACGATAGTAGGTTTTATTTTTATTTTTTAATAATTTTCAATTCTATAATTAATACTCACTTTTTCTTTTTATAACAAAAAAATGAAACTTAAAAGAGATTTTGTATTGAATGAAGCTCTTCTTTGGTATTACCAACTCTGAGTTGGACATTGGATATGTTCTAGGATGAGAAATATGAGAGAAGGCCCGTGGATGTTTCTTTGAGGGTGAGTAGTATTCAATTGAATCTTGTAAATGCTTTGAAGCAAGTTGATTTAATAAAAGTTGGTTTCTGGTGATGCTGTGTGTACTTCTGTAGCTTCAGATCCACAAATTCTTGCAGTTGGTACCAGAAGAGGGGTTATATGATCAAGCAGAATTTGCATCACTCATTCGTGTTGTGTCTTTGTATGATTGGGGGTAAGTTGTGCTAATGATTGGTGAATGTTGAAAGTATTGACATAATTTGATATTTTCAGAAGATAAAGAGGGGCAATTTCACATACTCGCTCAATACCAGAAGTGAATCTTTGTCTCCACCTATCAAATTGTAGTGGACAAATGGCTGGCCTTCTTTTCTGACAATGTTTTTGCAACTAGATTCTGTTTTATATGGTTAAATGATCACCTGATAGATTCTCTTGCAAGTATAGATTTTGACTTACCAAGTTTGGCTTCCGTTTCTTCTTTATGCAGATATTCAATGGAAGATGCAGGTTCTGTTAGTTGTATTGCATGGACACCTGATAATTCTGTTTTTACTGTTGGTTGGAGGTTAAGAGGACTTAGAGTTTGGCTCCTAAGCTGGTATGTGAGCCAGGTTTTGTTTTCCCGTTACAGTATGGTCGGATCTCTTCTTTAAGGAAGAAGTGAGTGACATCCCAGCCTGAGTATATCAATTCCTGATACTAGGTGTGTGCTAGGTTTAGTGGATCTGGCGGCATCTGAAAATTATATACTTCAACGCTTAGATGCTAATTAACTTAACATTTGTGTTTTCCCAGATCTGGAATTTGACCGTGAAATATATCCTCTGGGGCTTCTTCCAAATGCTGGTGGTGGTGTTGGTGTCTGTCAGAGGATGTCATTTTCAGCATGCACGGAGTTCCCCTATTTTGAGCCATCTCCCCAAGCTCAGACTATACAGCATTGTCTCCTGCGACACCTCCTTCAAGTTTTATACATGCCTTCCTTTACACAGTATTATCCCTTCTGGGGCCCAAATGTTTCTTTGAGAACCTTCACTATCATTCTTTTTTTAACAACCCACGTACTTTAATCAAAACGTGACCAAGAAAATGAAAAGGGATGGCAGAAGGTTGTATTTATAGCAGAACAGCATAATGTGTTCTAATTTCATGTTTATTGCATTGTTCTCTGGATGTTCCTTGTGGAAGAGTTATTAACATGTGAGATGATAAACTTGTCATAACTTTGTCAAAAGGATTAATTATGTATCACTGGAATCATGTCAGTGGCTTTAGATTTTTCTCACAGCGAAGCTAGCAAATTGCTGTGTGTGATTGCTTAAAGGTTTTATATACAGTTCAAAAGGTAGTTTTCTATATGCCATTCCTACTATGTAGACTTGAGTAAACCAACTTCTACAGGCTGTTGGTTATATATTTTCTTGTTCAGTTTTGCTAGGTTAAACTATTATTTTGCCATTCTCTTCTAATTTTGGGTCGTACAGCGGGATAAGCATGAGGAGGCTCTGTGGTTAGCACAACTTTCAGCTGAAAAGACTCATTTTTCCCATTTTCTGGAGTGGCTTCTTTTTACTGTATTTGATGCTGAAATAACGCAGAAGTTCATAGTTGTACCTTGACTTAGAATGGTTACTTAAAACAGAGTGATATCAAACCCTTTGTAAGAAGGATTAAGATCTCGCTGTTAAGTATGCATCACCTTTTGCGTTCATTGTCTTCCTCATTTTGGTGCATGGTTTGTGGCTTAGCTAGGTCTAAAGTTTTATTCTTTTAACATATTTGGGATTTGATCAATTGGTTTCTGATGCTAAAGGATTTTTAGCTCTTGGGTAACTTACTTTTCCTAACCTACCACAAAAGTTATAAATAATATCTGAAACCAAGTCATTCCATCTTGAATAAGAACATCTCTAGACTCACTTCGGAACAGCAGTTGCTGTCAAAGCCAATATTGGTACATCAAGAATGCGATTCCTCAAAGATGCAATATTACGATAGGTTGGTCTAATTAAAGCAAAAAGTAAAAAGAGTGAATTCGATGAGAACCAACTTGCATTAGCAAATTGGCCCCATGTTGAGATGCAATGTGCCTGAAATTAAGAAAATAAGGAAACAAAGAAAATATGAATTATGGACTTAACCTGAAACAATTTTCAAACAACATAATACCACCTTAACAATATACAAACAATAGCTTACACCTATGGAGGAAATGGCCGTTGGAAGAATCTCCTTGAGTGTAGAAGCTTTCGTTGAAGATGGCGTCACGCCTCTGAGAAGCGGACTGGAGGAGGTGACGGCGTGAGGATATGGATTAGGCAAGGGCCTAGGGTAAGAAGAGCGATCGGGAGCGTTTTATATGTCAACTTACGGTCATCAATTTTCTTGCATAAAGAGTTAAAACAAAAAGACAGGGACTTATGAATTAGCTCTGATTTCTTTGTACAACAAAATTGGATATGACCTAGAAATAGAAGAAAACCTAAGTGAAAACAAACTGTATATTCACCGATAAAGGCGGGAAACAAAATCAAAGGGGAGAGAGGGCTTCGGTCGGCTTGGCTTAGGCGAGAGCAAAGTCGACACTATCCGTTATTATAATGTTGTCGTGTTTGTTGTGGAATAGAATAAGAACCCAATTGGTAGAACAGGTTGTTAGGATTTATTTTACATATATCCTATTTTTATTTTTGGCATTTTATTGGATATGGAAATTTTCATAATTTTCTAAGGTGTGGTTTTATTGGAGATTTACTCTGTTTTGGAATTGGATATAGCTTGGCATGACATATATCCTTATAAGCAGGATTTTCGATGTTGACAAATCATTATATAGTGGTCTTGTTTGAAAAGGAGTCTATTAAGGAAAACCTAAAGTGTGCGTGTATAAAGTTTTTAGGAGGTCACGTGCACCTGATTAAGGAGAGGTGGGCTGCGCATATGAGCTGTTGATTTTTGAGAACAGAGTGGTTAGTTGCCGTGTATTTTTGCTGCAGCTCTAATTTCCTTTGATCCTCTATTTTGAGCTGCGTTCGTAGAAGTCTTTGAGGAGTTGTTTTTGGTGGCTGTTATTCCTTATAAGCAGTCCACAAATTGTGCAAAGTTGCTGGATTTTCTGGGTCCTTGAAATAGTCTGTGAGTTGCGGCACTAAGGTGATTTTGTTGTTGATGGTTGCATGATGAATATGTGCAGCGGCTTGTTCATGTCCGTGGCAAACTTCTGATCTGGAAGTTTTATTTTTACTGGCTTTATTTGTTCTTTCAGTTGAGTAAAAATAGTTAGAAAAATTCTCTGACGAGGTTAACATGAGTCGGCCATGTTATTAGGCGTGAAGATCTTTCATTGGTAGTTAGGTTGTGGGTGGTTACATAGATTGAGTCTTACGTGGTAGATCAATCTTGCGTAATTTTTTGTGAACTACAGTGAAAAAATTTAATCTGGGTGAAGGTCCCGCAGACGTAGATAAAGTGTGCTGAACTGCGTTACCAAACATTAGCGTCTTTTATATTTTGCTCTTGTGATTGTTGATTTACTTGTGCGGAAAAATTATTTTTGAATAGTCTGCGAATTAAGTAACGATTTAGTTTTCCTCACAGGTCATCTGATGCCTGATCAAGTTGAGTTCAAACTCTTAAATCAAAGCAGAAAGGAATTTTGACGAAGTTGAGTTCAAACTCTTTAATCAAAGCACAAACGAATTTTGAATTAAATTCGAATCTATGGCTTAGGTCCAACCTTACCTACTGCCATCAGTAACGCCCTCCAGTAAGACGCATAAGTTGGAAGAATTTGTAAATCAAAGTGCACAATTTTCAGCGAAAAAGCTTTCATTTTCTATTGCATCAATCAACATTTCATTTTCCATGTGAGAACAAGAACAAAGGAGTGGTTGACATCATAAAGTGGGAAAAACCTAATGATGTTGACTCCAAATCAAATAGAAGAAAAAAGGACTGTGTGAACATGGAAATTTGTGCAAGTTGTCATCTTTCTATCCTTTCCTTTTCATCTTCAGAAAAATTTTCAGATTCTTCCAAAGCTCCGGGTCAATTTTAAACGTTGAAATATCTTTCAGACAACACGACAGCAATAACATGTGGTTGTGTCAAATGAACAGATCTAGAATCTAATCATGTTCGAGGGAACCATACGTCGAAACAGCTTTTTATTTATGTTTGTAGGAATACAAAATCAAAAACAAGAATGAATCACGCTAATCAATTCTCATCAAAATTTAGTACAACAATGCTACTACAAAACTGGTGAAGATTGTGGCAAACAGTCCTGTGTTGCCAAGGTGGGACGGAGCGGTGTTTCCAGGAGGAGATGTGGTGGTGGTGGTGGTGGGGGACGGTGTGCTGGTGGGAGACGGTGTGCTGGTGGGGGACGGTGTGCTGGACGGCGAAGGAGTCGCGGAAGAGCCTGGTGCGGTGGCGGTTCCGCTGACGTTGATGGCTAGATGTTGGCCGAGAGAGCAGTGTTGAGGGACCGCACAGATGAAGAAGTGTTCACCTGGAGTTGTCAGAGTGATTCTAGTCGGCGGTGTGGTGTTCAGAGAGATCGGGGACGTGGTGTTGCATGATCCGTAAGCTTTCTTGGTCACCTGCGCCACATTATGAGCTCCATTGGCGTAGTTGAAAACTGCGAATCAGAAAGAAATGATCAGTAGTTAGTTCCAGTGAAACCCAATACTGCTTAAGGTCGTGGATTAGCACTTACCAAGTACATCCCCGACCTGGAATTTCTTGTTGGCAGCCCAATTCTGGTAAGCAACAGCGCTTTGAGGGATGATCCAACCACTAGAGTCTAAAACTGTGTAAGTCGTTGATGATTGAGATGGGGCAGGTGATGGTACAGGTGATGATGGTGGTGAAGAAGGTGTTGGGGCAGATGCTGGGGAAGGTGAGGGGACTGAGGAAGTCGGTGGCCGAGAAGGAGAGGAAGCCGGAGGAGTCACCGGAGAAGAAGGTTGAGGTGCTGGAGAAGGAGAAGAAGAAGAAGCTGCAGTGACATTAACCATCAGCTTTTGACCAGCACTGCAATGGCCGGTGAAATTACAGAGGAAGTGCTGTTCCCCTGTTGAATTCAGGGTGATTCGAGCAGGGCTTGTGCGAATCAACAGAATAGGATTGGTTGTACTACAACTATCATAATCTGCCTTGCTCACTTGAGCAACATCGTGAATCCCATTTGCGAAATTGAACACTGCACAACGATCAATCAAGAAAGATCAAATCTTTACTTCAACCCAATTCACACCAGAACATGACACAACTATTAGTTTTAATGGAGGTTACCAAGTATGTCACCAACAGCGAATTTCTGGTTTGCAGCCCAAGAAGAGTAAGAACCACTACTAGGAATGGTCCAGCCTGAGTTGTCTCCAACTACGTGGTTGGTCTGAGCAATTGAGCTCTGGAACAAAGCAGATGCTACAATTACTGCAAGAAACACCATGTTCGATCTTCTTCCCATGATCTGTGTTCGTGTTCTTGAAGTCCAGGTTGCCCCTGTTCGTCTTTAGCTCCGTTTTAAGTCCGCTTCTCTTCAAGATATCTGTTCCTTTACCCGGAAGAAGAATACAACTTGTGTCTCCTATTTATAGGGAGAGTTTCACGGTTCCCACTTTAAGATGGGAATAAATTTGGCCCTTGGATCTGGGACACGTTCGCTGCTTTTGTACACCTAACCAAAAGCTTTAGGACAATTCATCCAAGGCGGCCATAGACAGGGGGGTTCTAGAGAAATTGCCGCGTGAGTACCACCAAACATTAAAGACTTTAGAACACGTTATACTAGTCAAAAGGGTTTGTGCTCGGATTAAACTAATCATTTATCAAAATAATAGCTAAAGACAAGGACGAATACATTGGCAAAACTTCAGATTCCTTAGCGAAGGAGCACATGTGAACCTTATCATTTACAAAGATAAAGGACTCTTTGGGACAAATTGAGTTCATGACATCTTTGGTTCTTAAAAAAATTCGTATTTTGAATAATCTCATCTTTTAAATTATCTGGATTAAAAAAAATAATTTTAAGTCTAATATAATGCATATGTATAAGGAATAATATTAAACCCAAAGGGTGTGGTTGAGTGAAAGGCACTCATCCATTCTTAACCAAAAGTCAAGGATTTAATTCTTAGCTTTAGGTATGGAGCAGTCTTAAATCTTTGGGCTAGCTGTCCCATCCTGTGAGGTGCTTACAAATCAGCGAGGGGATTAATCGCTGGATCCGCCGATGAATGCCCTGGTCTAAGACCTAAATAAGGAATAATATTAACTAATTCGACCACCTCATGACTTTTATGTCATCCTCCACCGCTTTCTTGTTTACTTAATAGGTCTTTCGGGTTATTTGGAAGGCTACATTTAAGTCCATAAATCCCTAAAAAAATGACTTGGTCAATTGTATTCCATCAAATCTGGAAATTTAACAACTGTCACTTCTTAATAAGAATATACTTTACGCAATTTCCTTTTCCTCCATCTCTAATATCACAAAACTCAAGTTCTAGAATTGACATTTGGCCGTTATAGTCTCTAATACATCCTAAGGTTTGACATGGAGCAATTTAGGCGCCGGCCAAGTACTCGGAAGTTTCTTTCAAGTTCAAGTGTGAATATTGTTAGATGAGGAGTTCAACTTGCATCCGGATCTTGTGCAAATTTTGAATTGATCACACCCACCCTCGTGGTCTGAACATGAGAATAGGAAGTGGTCGTGTAAGAATGCATAGTTTATTCTATTATGGTCATGCAATTTTTTTAATGATCTCGTAATAAATAAATAATTGGAATCAATTCCTTTTCCACCTAATACCCACTTTTTGAATCAACCTTCCAATTTTGTTATTTTTTAAATGTCATTCCATTCCCATAATTGGTGGATTGGTTTGTTGAATTTGTCTCGTTATAATTTTTTTAATCCCTCCACATGTAACGGGCCACGATTAGACATGGTAATAAGTTGACACCTTCAAATTAAAAATAATAATAAGTTAGGTAAGTTTAAATTTTTCACCTTCTAAATCTTATTAATTTAATTTAGATAAATAAATTTGGGTTTAAATTTATTTGTTAAACTGAATTTTAAGTTTTTTTATCTCGTATTTATGTCTATATATTGGGTGATTTTATAAATCAAATACTTTATATGTGATTTAATTTGAACATTATTTTTTAAATTAACCTAAATACAAATATAAATTTAGAGATGGTGACAAGTTAAGTCGAGTTTGGATCTTATATGGCTCAAATTTGTTTTTTTTTTCCACTGCACCTTAAGTTTGATGGTCTAATTAGACCTAAAACACTCGATCCGAGTTCGAGTCTAACCAAACTTCTAGATGATTAGGGTTGAAGTATTCAGCCAAAATTTGAGTCTAATTGAATATAGACAAGCTTAAAAATAATTAGTCACTAATATATAAAATGATATACATGCAATACGTCGACTTATATGTAAACAAAGTTCAAGCTTTGGGTGAAATTGGAGGTCAAACTCAATCAAAAACTTAAAAAAGTGTCCAAACTTGACTTTAAGATTTTTCTTTTTATAAACAGAATTTGAATCCTACCTAAAATCCAGTTAAATTAGATTAAGAAATTTTATTCGATTTGTCTCAACTTATCAAATTTTTTTATTTATTTACCTTACCTTTAGTAAAGACAAAAATAATTTGATTCAGCCTAGTCTAAAGTTAACGAGTTTAGTCCGAGTAGATTAAGTTTTGGGTTGAAAAAGTCCAAAATTTTCATATAAAATAACGTCGTTTTAAGAAGTTTTATTCGATTTGTCTTAATCTATCAAAAAAAAATTATTTAAGATATAAATTTCATTAAAATCCAATTTAATCTATTAAATCAATTTTATTTAAATTTTAGATTGAATTCGAGTTTGACTTGGTCCATTGTCATAAATATAATATAAGAGTCCAGATATTCTGTCTAGTTTTATGGTGTCTTATTGTGTCCAGTGAATCTCAGCCATTCATTTATGCGGGCTCCACGTTTATTTATGTGGAACCCACGCGGGACCCGCATACATAAATGGCTGAGATTCACTGGACACAATAAGACACCATAAAACTAGACAGAGGATCTTGCCCAGACCACTCAGGCCACTTACGTAACCATTTCTTTATTTGTTTCACCCAATTTTCTATTTACCCCTAAGGACGTTGGA
>JANKOD010000007.1:23288806-23300794 GCA_026284645.1 Erythroxylum acuminatum | reverse complement strand
CAAGGGGTTCAAGAATGTTGCTCCCACACTGCAAACCGTGGGATTCGAACCTTGCACCTTGGAGCAAATCTGCCCCTTCGGAACCAACTGAGCTATGCCCTGCGTTTTTCTTAAGAATGTTGCTCCCCAACTGCAAACCGTGGGATTCGAACCTTGCACCTTGTTTTCCTTTTTCTATGACCACATGTCGTTACGTAAGTCAAAATAAAATAACTAGACCTACTATTATAGCAGTGATAAGTCTAGGTCGATCTCATAGAGAGTATGTGTAAAGTTTATGAAATGAAATTAACTATTGTTTAGGTTTAACGGGGGCTTTTGATTTTTGAAAGAAGAAAATAAAATAAAATTAACTAACCTAATGAAAATAAATTAAAGAAAACATGTGAAAAATTATAAAAGTGGGGAATTCAGTAGGGACCCGATTTTTTGGTTAAATCTCGACCTACACCCTAATTAAGCATATTTCAATAAGTTGTTGTTCTCAAACCTCTCCTAGCAACTATTAATTGTGAGTTAATAATTAACTCGAATTTTTCCTTAGGTTTTGTTTAGTCAAGATACAATCATTAATTAAATCTAACCACCGAGTAACTTAAAATACGATTTCTAGATTTAATTAGGCAGTAGCATTGCGAATTAGAAAAACCGATGAATCAAGGCAACAACCACATATGATGCGTCATTTAACCTAGGTCATGTTATCTCTAATGAACGAATTATTAGTCGTTACACATGAATTTCAACATAATAATTATGGATTATATCAAAATTCTAGCAATGGATTTGCAATTAACGATTTAATGAACGCATTAAAATCATATTTTCACAATACCCAATGGGTTCATACACAAATAACCGAATAATAACGAAAATCTGATTATCCATACACAATGCCCAAATCAATTAACATTCCAACACAATTAATTTCTAATGAGAGAAAGAAACAACAAAATAATTAAAAAATACTTAACCCGGTTGTCAGCGTCGAGGTGACCTCCAATCCGGCGTTAAAACGTGTAGCCCTTCATAAGTCTTTCTCAAAAAAATACTTCAGCCCCTATTGGATGTCCCAACCGAAGACCCCTTTCACGTTTAACCGCAGCACCAAGCCTCGCACTGTTGCTCTTCATTGTTGCCTTTCTACTGTAGCTGATGGGACAACTTTTGTTGGAGTTCTTGGTCCACACGCACTGTTCATTCCCTGCACAACGTCTGCTCCCTTATTCACGTCCAGCCACCAAGCCACAGCTTTTCTCAACCAAGCTGTAGCCCACGCCTCTCACTATGCCAAAACTCTAGCCTACACAATGTCTCTCCTAGCTACTGTCGCTTCTCGTCTGCGCGTAACACAAACCTCTACGCACGCCTTCCCTCTTGCTGTAGCTGATGGGACAATTTTAATTCTACCCTGGGTCACGCCTACTGTTTACCCCCTCCCGTTCTTATGACGCATGAAACACAGGCGTATGCGCTATGTGTTCAAACGCAAAACGCAGAAGCATTCCACTGTGTTTTGTTCATGTTGCACTGTCGTTTTTTTGTCTCTTCTTTTTTTTCTCAGCTGCTTTCATTTAAATTTTTCTTCTTCTTTGTCTTCCATTTTTCATCTTTTAATTTTCTTTACCTCACTCTATGAAGACAAGTGAGTATTGATCTTCGAAAAATGACCCAAATGGAGTACTTTCGACTCACTTTAATGTTTTTGCTTCCAAATTGTACATAAAATCATATATGAATTAAAGTGAGTATCTTAAGCATTTTCATATCATTAATCGCTAAGTGTAAATAATAAAATGTATCAATAATTAAACACATATCATCCCACCAGAAAGGCAGAAACAAAAGCATTACTTGAAGATCAAGAAATGGCCACTCAAGAAGATGGCTTTTACCCTCAAATAAGCTTACGCACTCTTGTCTTTTACCACTATAGATTCGAGCATATGTTTACTTGTCCGGATTAATTACTACCAACCAAATAAGCACAACATCAACTTAATTCAAAAGGAAAAACAATGGATACCTAAAGAAATGAAGAAAAACACAGAACTAGATGCAATTTAATGTAAAGATAGCAAGAAAGACAAAAAAAAACACATACTAGATGGAGAAAACGTATGTGAGTGATTTTTTGTGCCAATTGAGCATTAAGCAATATGAGATAAGATTATTCAATTCAAGTGTAATGGAAATAAAATAGACAGCAAACAATAAAAATAACCAAAGAGTACAAGAAAAGACAAAACTAGGAATTAAACTTAACACTAAACCCGAATTGACAAGAACGTTCAAATCTGTCCCAATTACTCAACAAATTGAGAGATAAGTAATTATATCAAAGACACACGTTTTGAGTGCAAGAAAGTAAACCTTGAAACTTCTTGTTGCAAGAAAACAAGTCTTGGTGAATTTCTTGAATGAAGGATGTGTTCTTGAAGAATCTTGAATAATAAAGAACAAAATTAAAGAATTCTTGACTTAATAAAGCGAACCTTGAATTATAAAGATGAATCTTGATGCAAAAATTAGCAATTTTGATGAATCTTGCAAGCAAATCAACTTAAATAGAAAAAGATTCACAATCTTGATGAATTCTTAAACAATCTTGATTTTTTCCCCGAATTTGAATGATGAACAAACTATAATAATCAAGAACAAAACAGAAAATTAAAGATAAAGATTGAATTTAAAACCTGGGCTTTGATACCAAAGATGATACGGCAACAACCTAGAGTCATTGTCTAGATCACCTCCGTTTCAATGATTGTCCCCAAACCTAAATTCAATCAATCTAACAAAACCCTTCACCCCCAAAACAACAAGGAATTGGTAACAAAGAATATAAAGATTGCAAGAATTGAATTAATGCCATAAGTTATAACTTACTTGATAAGTTGAATCAATCTTTAAGGTAAAACAAGCAAGAATTCGAATTCTCTCTTGAAGAATGCTTTCCATTTTTTTTATTCACGTCTAATCCTCTTGTTCACGCATAAAGCAAGGGTTTAAATACCCTTTTGCAATACAAACACTAACAAAAATAACCTAAAAGCCCTAAAGAAAGCTCAAATATTAAGAAAGGCTTTCTTGAAAGAAATCTGCCCAAGAAAAAATCTCACACGGATTTGAGCTTCAAACTAATTAAAATTGACTAATTTTAGTCCAAATAGGATAAGGAAACAAGAAAAATAGAAGGCTAACTTAAGAGGGGCGGATTGGGTTTTAAAATAAAACATGCACATGACCTTTTTAATGAAGCACATGCACACTTAACACAAATCAGCTCATGAAAATGTCCAAAAGAAGTCTACACACCCTTTACAAGATAAAATAAGCCCAAGCTATTGATTATACTTATGCTTGTGAAAATTGGTTAAGTGTTAGCCCTCTTGGTTTGATGCCTCCAATATGCACACATACTTAGGCATCTTCCTAAGCTCTTTCCCAAGCTTGATCAACAAAACTTCTTAAAGTTCTTGTGAAATAAAAGCTTGTGCATAAATCTGAAATTATGCCTTGAGCTTGTTGGAGCGTGACCTTGTAATTGGACCTATTGGCATCCTCAAGTCTCCATTGCCTTGGTGAGTTGCATCAGTTAGATACTCTGCTTCAGACTTTGTTGACTACATTGATTCAAGAAAATCAACATTTGGTTATATTTTCATGCTAGCTGGTGGAGCTATATCTGAGAGAAGTGCCAAGCAGACCAGATTGTTACTTCTACTGTGGAGGCTGAGTTCGTATCATGTTTTGAGGTCACCTCGATGTATGGTTGAATAGTTTTATATCTGAGCTTAGAGTTGTCGATTCAATTTCTAAGTCATTAAAGTTTTACTGTAACAACTCAGCTGTGGCCTTTATGGCTAAGAATAACAAGAGTAGAAGCCGAAGTAAGCATATCGATATTAAATATTTAGCCATAAAAGAACGTGTTAAGCAAAGGAAAGTTGTCATTTAATACATTAGCATTGAGTTGATGATTGCGGCTCCTTTAATTAAAGGCATGCCTTTATGGATCACGTAGTGCAAATAGGATTTGGTTCCATAATGTGACTTTCATTGTACATTTGTTGCTTCAATAGAACTCTTATTTAATTTGATATTTTCTCGCATGGTTTTGTGCACATATATTTGATTGTTTTGAGAATCATCATTTAGTTTGGACCTAGAGCAAATATATGATTTATTCATTAAATTTAAGGGCTAGTAATGAGAGACTTTATATATTGTAATACATGAAAGATAATACTTGCAATAAGAACACCTGTCGCCAATGACAGAGCCAGGAATTTAAGATTGGAAGGTCCAAATGTTTAATTTTTTTAAATCTTGGGGGGCCTAGTGTACCACTGAGCTCCAAATAACTCCATCCTTATATGTATATATATCTATTAAAAATAAAAATATTTAATTTTTTAAATTTTGGGGGCCCAGTGGTGTGGCTCCGTCTATGCCTGTCGCCATAATTCATATATTTTGTTTCTTATTATGTTGATGTTGAGTTAAATGAACCAAGTTGGAAAATATATGATTTTTTCCTGAAATCTTAGGATATCCTACTTTTCAAAATCTGGTCTTTTTAATGGTTTAACTCACTAATAACGCAAACGCCTATACATCATTTTTATCTTCTGTGATGGGCAGAGATGAAGTGATAAAAATATATATATTTTGAGTCCCTATACTCAGTTTCATGCAATGAAAGCAAGACACTATCAGCTTGTGGAGATCAGAGGCTAGAAGATTAAAAAATTTTCTCATTTCGGTCGTGAGACATTGCTGGAAAGAGCTTGTAAGCAATAGCTGGAGGTATATTAAAATTTCTGTTATGCTTCCGCTTGCCGAATATTCATTCATTGAGCATGCATGTAGTTGATCATACGTAATGAATTTTGTGTTTAAGATGCATGCTTCAGTTTATCAAAAGGAACATTTCAGGGATCTTCCTTTCTTGTTATCCTTGATCCAGGGATGAGCTCCTTTGACATGTCGTCTGCAACTCAGAGTTCACGTTTGACGGTATTATAATTACTCATGTTGATTTTTCTCAATGTATCTACATGTGAAGCAAGAATGGAGCTTCATTTATAGCCTCTGAGATTTTGCAGTTATTGCAGGACATTTGCAGGATCTCGTGTACAAGTTGAGTAAAGTTGGACAAGCAATAGAAACTAATGATCTATCCACAGCTGGTTCTGTTCTTGGTCGAAGCACTGATACAGATTGGTTTCGTAAAGTTAATTTAACCTTCTCCAAGGTAAAAACACCCGCATTTCGTGGGATGCAGAAGTTGATTCCATCATCAGGAAATACTAAGTTTCAAACTCAAAATAGTTAAAGAGTTAACAATTGAGGTTTATCTGATGATCCCTTGTGCACTCATGTTGATCTGAGATTTCCTTTTTCACGATGAGATTCTTGGCAGATTTCGGTTCTTTTATATCAAATCTGATTGCGTCAGCTTATATATTTAACAGCTAATCTTTAGTCCAGAAGAGAATACTGAGGTCGAAACCTTCCAAGTCTTCACTAGCCTCATTAATTTCGTCAGGTGATCAATCGTTTTATATGTTTCTACCGTCTTTTTGGGGTAACCTTCCTGTTGTTGAAACTACGAGCGTGGAATTTAATGGATAATTGGATCATGCCTCTTCAACTTGCAGTCATTCGCAATGAAATTGAATCCTCCAAAACAGCCTTTGTTTCATCAGCCACTGCATTTGAGGAATGGTTGCAGAGCTAAAAGGCCTTAGAGAAAACTTTCAGATTTCGATATTCTTCAGGAGTTTTGATTTCGTGAATCCAACCTTCGGTATTCCGTTTGTTTCACACCCTTGCTTTATTTCTTTTCTTTAAAGTTCCGGTCTTTGAGCTGCCCATTCATTTGAAGCCGAGCTTCTGTAACCGTACACGATATGTAGTTCTCTGCACAAGCATTTTAAGCACCAGGTCCGACATCAACTTTGTTAATCCTCAATTGGTGCTCCAGGATCATCCCTTTAACTGTACGAGCATCCCCTCTGACAGATTAAATTAGATTTCCAGCAAAAGACCATTACTTTATTCCATATAACCACTGACAGCAACTTATTACAAGAACATACCAAATCGTCAGCATTTTGATGCCATGATACTACAATGATAGCTGCAAGTTTTAAGTTTAGCAATCAATTGCCACTAAGTTGTACACTTGACTAATCTGTGACTTTAGTCTGAATGAAGTCGTGAACAATCAGAAAGCTATCAATTACGATATTAAAGCTACAGTAATTCATATACAGAGTCTAACAGGTCAGGAAGTAGTAATTAAGAAGCCAGTATCCAGCCATTTCAATTGCTGTTCTAAGGGCTATGCTTGCTTGGATTGCCACCATTGTTGCCATTCTCAACAACTTCTCCTTGTACCTCATTCACCTCAGTAATAACTTTGATGTCAGGCTTCTTATCATCAACATTCAGAGACTCCTTATCCTTCGTCTCTCCTTCAGGAATAGTACTACCGTGTTTCTTGTTGTCCTCTGTGACAATTTCTCCCTTTTGCTCATCAGTGGCTGTATCAACTTTTTGCTCATCATCATCAGTGGCTGTATCAACTTTTTGCTCATCACCGGAATTATGCACTTTGCCAGCCTCATCCTCTTCTAGCTCATTCTTTCCTTCAAGATTTTCATCCTCAACTTTTGCTTTCTCATTTTGAGATACCTCACAATCATCAGCCTTCCCTTCCTTGCTTCCAGGCTCAGCTTCAAGTTTCTCATCTGCAGTATTTTTGGACACAATGACATCTTCTCCGACTTTAGCTTCTTCAGAAGAACCTCCTCCTGTTTTAGTACAAGTATGTTCAACTTCATCCTTGTTCTCGTCTTGCTTTTCCTTCTCAGCAACCTTGTCCTCGCCTTGGCTTTCTTTCTGAGCATCCTTTTCTGCCTCTCCATCATCCTTTTTGGCTTTTTCATCCTCGTGCTTCAGAATATCCTTAGTCTGATCAGTCCCTTCCGGAGCAGTTCCCGTTTCTTTCTGAATATCCTTGGTCTGATCAGTCCCTTCTGGAGCAGGTCCTGTTTCTTTGTTCTCCGTTTGGGAACCTGATGATTTCTTGCTACGTTTCTTGGGGCGTTCAGTTTCTGGTGTTGGAGCCACCTTTGCCTTCCCACTAATCCTTGCAGATCGCCTTGGTGTCTCCCCAGTGCTCCAGCTAAACTCAGATGCCATTGGACCACCAGGATGTGCCTTGAGATACTGATCCAATTGTCTTCTACTGGTAATTTCCTCCCCTGTTGGGGCAGTGAACGTGACCTCGCTTTTCTTACCAGCTCCGCTTTTCTTAGGCGTGAACTGCCCATGAACAAGCATATGAAAAGTCAATTATCTATTGTAGACGTATAGAGGTAAAAATCCAATTGAAAAGCTGTCTGTCGCTATATTATTTTGAGTTTGAAGCAACTAACACCAACTAGTTCACCAAAAAGAAAAAGGAAAGGGTATGAAATTTCACTGATATCATAACCAGTATTGTAACATCAAATTAGATAAAGATTGCATAGCCTAAGTACAAGCATGTTATTAGGAAAATAGCTTAGGCAATAGAAACTCAATGTGAATAAGAAAAGAAATAGTAACTCAATTAGCTTTACCAGTAACAATTCAACATAAAATTTTAATTAATTAAGAAAATGAAAACGTAAAGCAAATATAAGTGGCAAGAGCAGGTTATACAATTCTTTTATAGAGATAAAATCTTCAAATGCAGTTAAATACATTTATAGGGAAGCATTTAAGATGTTAAGGAAGTCCTCTTCCAGTAACTGCAGCACCAAACGAGGATAGTATGAATGGAACAATAACATATAATGAGACTAGGCTATAATGTAAAATGGTTACACGGCTAAGTCATGGAAGCATAAGCCAAAGATGAACAAGACCACATCGGACGCCATATTTTAGGAGCCCCAACTATGTGGTCGAATAAATCCTCCGTTATTTGTTGTGGCCTAAATAGAGGCTCAGATGAGCATTGGATGCTTAAGGTTTCATGTTTATATTTTTGCAAGGCCATTCTAAAGAAAAGTCAGGAATCAAACACAACTCTCCCAAATCACTTTGCATTTTGAGCTAAAGGCAAACATTTTTTTTGGTGATTAACAGTGAGTAGATCAACACATTCCTCCCAGATTTTCCCTTCCTTCTGGAACTGAATACTTTCAAACTAAAGCTTGCACTAGCAGAGACATGCCATCTTTAGTTAGGCTCCGAGCTACAACTAGCAATATTTAAGAGAAAAACCAATACTTAAGCCAACAAAAACAAGATACTCGATTCTATCCATCAATAGTCCCCAATATGATGGTTGGTAATGACTTACATCACATTCATTACATCCTAGGAAAATGCATCATCCTCCAATCTTTGATCTTCCACTACAAGGAACAAAAGCCTAAAAGTCGGTATGACAAACTGAGTTATCTACCTATACCTTGATGCAAGCCTTAGATTACAAGAAACACAAGCCAATGGATCCAGCATAGAACATACATACCATGTAGAAAATTAGCAAGAATAACCTTAATTAATCTTCTAGTTGATGAATCATCAACAATAACATTCAATATTTTCCTATTCTGAAATTCAGAATCACAAGTTATTTTATCTTCATAAGTATCAAATAAGGTAGCTAGAATTAGACTAATAGGCTATTTCAATTTACAAGTTATAGCCATCAGATAACTCATAATAGCATCAATCCATTCAAAGCTCATATTTGACATTCCATTACCAAGACAATCTCCTGACCGTACAAAGGCACGTCGAAAAGGAAAATTGAAGGTTAAACATACAACAAAAAAGGAAAAGTACCAAAAAACAGGAAAAGACAAAAACTTGCAAAAGCAAATGAAATGTTAACTGAGGCAGGGAGCTCCGGAAAGGGCAAGACTAAATCAATCTTGAAAAGGATAAAGTTAGAGACAATAAATGAATACCCACAAAACCCTACCTATCAAATTTCACCAAAGAAACCCACAATTTAATAATACCCAGCCAAACCCTACATCGGATTCCAGAGAAATTGAAGCAGAACAAGCAAAGATTGGAAAAGGAAAATGAATCAAGAAAAAGTAAAAGAGAGACCTTTTTCTTCCAGCCAGAAGGAGCAGGGAGATCGACAGAGAGAGCCTCCTCTTTTGCCGAGGCCTCCACTAAGCTCGCCATTTCACCTACCAATTCCACACAACCTTACCCAAACCTACACACATCAAATTCTACGTACAATTATACTTTCGTAAATAGCAATATGTGCAAAAGAGCAAACAAACATCAACCCAAGTAAGGCAAACCCAGAAAGCTAAATTGATTGAAAGAGAAGGAGAGAGAGGGATACTTTTTATTATGTAAAATATATGCAGATATGTAAAGGTTGGTGCTTTATCCGTTTTATTATCTGTTTTAAAATGCCCGGAACAAAACCCCAAAAAAAAAGAAAAAAGAAAATCATTCTTTATCTGCACAGTTATCACATCAACACGTTTTATAGGGAGACTGGAACGGACACACACAAACACACCCACGTTCAACTCAATTTACGTGGGAAAGTTTCCTTTGAGCCTCTTCTTCTCTCTCTCCTTAAGTCTAAAGATGACACATGTTTGGCTTTAGGACAAAGCAACCACGGCTTGGATTGTTTCTAGGTTTCTCTTGTCGGTGATGTCACATCTGTGAATGAAAATGGTCTGTTCCTAGCATCCTTCTGTGTTATTTTAATGGGAGGTCAATTGCAAAAACACTGTCAAACTTTTTTCATGTTTCATGCTCCTTTTTCTTTAAACCTTTCCCTTTTCTATCTTTAGGAGGGAATACGGCCAAAAATGGTTTTTGCAAGGCTTAAGAGCCTTGGAGCTTGAAACCAAATCTTTAAGTAGACTAGCCCACTTAGACAGGACATTCATTTTCATTTTTCAACATAGGAATATAGGAAGTGTCAAAATGTATTGTCCCCATCAAGTCTGAGCCTAACCTGAAGGGTTTCCTTATCACAGTCCTTAAGAATAACTCCAGTTGTTGTAGTTCTTCTTTAGAATTAATCAGGTGGACTTAGGCAGGTTTAGCCTGAATACATCAGCGTTAAGAAATATGAAACTCTGACATATGATATAGGAAGCGATGCATAAGCTTCCACTAGCCCTCAAATTGACAATATCACTTCATCAACCTTATCATTTGGAAAATTTTCAGCTTTCTTCTGAGATAGGGATGGTACTGATGATGACTTATTTCCAACAACTTATTTTGGATTATTGGTCCTCCCGAGTCCTAAACAGACTACTTAGCAGACAATATGTGTCGTTGCTTGATTAGATAGTCTTGAGGTGTATAATTTTCTTTGGAAAATGGGGTCCAGAATCTAGGCTGATTGGAATATCCCATATTGTCTAGTATGACTATCAGGTTCTTAATTAATAGGTGAAACTGATATTTCGAGATTAAGTAGCCTCAAATTCCAGGCCCGCAGGTAATGTGGGTAGCTTTATTAACTAGCTTATGCACGCAGAATATTTCAAGACTAGCATCTGATTAGTTCACAAATATCAAGTAATAAGAACAGGTTTCTGTGGTCCTGGAATTTGGCAAGGCCCTAAAAGGACGTATCAAGTTCCAAGTGGGTGGGGAGGTCCCAACACACCCTAGAAACTTGGTTCATAGAAGACTGAGTTGCATAGTTAGTGACATGTTCTGCTTCCACGCTCAGAATCGCTCCCGTAAGGGCCATTAGTTAAAATTTATGAACTGTAAGATGATCCCAGTCCAAGATGAGTACATGAGATGAAATTCATGTATTGTAAGTCCTATGTTCGATGGAAAGTCTCAGTGTCAGCAGTTGGAATGACACAACGGATTTTCAGCGGTTAAATCCAACCAAGAATGGACCCTTGAACAGTCACACGACCTGGATTATGAAGGTAGGTAATAGTACTTTATATACAATCAATAGCATGCACTCATGTCAATCTTCGTTGAGGACAAGGGGAAATTGGTATCACAGGGAAACATAATTCACATATTACAATTGCATTTCCTGTGAAGAAGATCCTGATCACCCATGAAATCGTTGCAAGTTTGGATCCATCACCATCTACTTGAGCTTCTGATGTATATATCTTCATTCTTCACCAGTGTTGATCAATCTACATACTCTAATAAGCTTCTTGGAGGGCTTGCAGCTCTTGACACTCTAGTGCAAGACAAAAGATATCTGACCAAAGATGATCGCGTTGGTTTATGATCTGATATCATGGGACGACCATGGTGTCCTAATGCAGGACATAGGGAATAGAGCGGTCCACGGCTATTAGAGAGATCACTACATCTAAGTACTTATATTACATTTATATATAAATAAATAAATAACTATCACCTACAATTGACAAGTCCAAGCTTTAAATAAGATAAATCTTATTTCTCTTGCAGCAGATATTTAAATACAGTGAGGGCAACCAGTGTGCCGACCGGATGACTTTGCTTGCAGCAGTTTTTAGTCCTGGTTTGCACATTTTGCACGACTTGTCGGAGACCATTAGGGACCAATTCCTTCGCGACTTTCATGGTGTTTTGTACCACAGAACCCTGCGTTAATTAGGGTGTTTTGATTTCTTCCTTTGTAGCAAAAAAAAAAAAAGAAGAGAAATCTGGACTGAATGTCCTTGTTGCTTGAACTAATTATGAAACCCTAAAATGAAAATTGAATACATGGTAGTTGGTAGACGATAAAGCACATTAATATCATAGGCTGAACTGATATAACCAAAAAGAAAGTTGTCCGTTGGGGGTTTAAAGTTAAAAGAGAGATTTTCTTTTTTTAAATTAAGTGTCGTTTTAGAAGAATGCACACTTATTAAGAAAATTAATGAAATGTCTGATGTACCCTTATTAATTACATGTTAAAGTGTCTTGAAAATATAATCTGTGTAATTAAGATGTGAGAGAAATTAAAGG
>JANKOD010000007.1:23264607-23283337 GCA_026284645.1 Erythroxylum acuminatum | reverse complement strand
CTTCTCACCTGATTGTGTTATGATTTCTGGAACAAAAATCATATGTGATATGTAGGGAGGAGATTCAGAGGATCAAGGCCAATAATCCTGATATAAGCCACAGAGAAGCATTTAGTACTGCTGCTAAAAACGTAAGTCAAGAACAAGTCTTTTTTTTTTTGGTGCATCAGAAATCATTGTACTTCAGTTCAGTAATATCTCACCAAAATCTCTAATGAGTATTGATCAAAATCTCAAAATTTTGTGGTTTCCTAGTGGGCTCACTTCCCTCACATTCACTTCGGGTTGATGTTGGAGAGCAACAACCAAGCTAAGCTGGATAATGTACGTAAGTATGGATAGTCCTATGCATATTAATATAAGGACAAATGGATTTGACACAACATGGAAATCGTTGTAAATGCATTTACACCAGGAAATAGACACTTCTCTAACCTGCCTGCTCATCTAGCTGGACAAGGAAATGAAATCTCCTGGAGAAGAAGAGATCATATATAGTACCATTAAAATATACAGTAGTGAGAACTCGACTCTCAGAAAACAATCTGTTATTTGTTCAGTTGCTTTAGCAACTACAAGAACGAGTCTGAGATCGACCTATTAAACCTGAAACATTCAAAGTCACTGTCTCAAATTCAGATCAATCTCTAACATTGACAATTGATAATAAGTTCTTAATCGTACGTTACTTTTATCTTTTCGTGCAGGCCCCTGAGAAGCGTATAATGTCAAGGACTGCGCTACTTAACAAGTGATGGCTATGATTTCTCATGACTATTTCACGCTGTTGGAGTGAACAAAGCTTGTGTTCTTAAGGGCATGGAATCTATCTATTTCTTCTTCTTCAATGTATCTGTTTAGCAGACTCTATTTACTTAAATCGAACTAAGCTTCTTTTCTTTGTGTCATCTGTATGAGATATCGACCTTTTAAGTAAAGAATACGAGTGATGATTCATAATCCGAAATGGTTTTTGCTTTGAAGCTAGAGTTATTCTTCCTTTAAATTAAGTTCATGATCAATTAACAGACAATTGTGTTAAGAGTTTTTGACTGAAATTAAATATAGAATAACAACAATAATAGAAATTCCGCTAAGAAGCAAGATCTGGAAGGTACAATAGTGCGCTATCTTATTTCTAAATAAGGTTATGTTTGGTTGGACGTAAGATTTTTAATAGAATTAAATTTTAAAAAAAGATTTTTAATAAAATGGAATGGTTTATATTAGAATGGAATTAATTGTAAATGGATGTAATATTAAAAAATTGTTGTTTAAAAGGGATGAAATGGTTAATAATATAATATAGTGAAATATTGTTTGAACGAAGGGTTTAGAATATAATATAATGTAAAGTTGTTTATCATTTTACATTTCATCTTAAAACTTCCAAATTGGAGATTTTTTTTTTATATTTTACCGTTTATGATGAAATGTAATGTAATATAAAACTCTCCTCTTTCATCACATTTCATGATAAACCCTCATCCCAATAGATAGAATAATATTACTTTCCATTTCGTTCCATTAATAACTTCCAACTAAGCATAACCTAACATAGAGGTTGTTTCTAAATAACTCACATAAAATTAAATATAGTATGAGAAATAGAAACAATCACAATAATTTTTGTTAGATTTGCTAAGTTCTTGAAGGGCAAAAGGTGATTTTTAGCATAATTGATAGGTCAAAAGTTGATCAAATTGCTAGAAAGAACGATTAGAAAAAAAAACACTTATTATTTTTTATTAATAATGAAGAATGAAGATTAATCCACGAAATTAAGGATTACAAGGGGTTCCCCGTAATTAGAAATCAAATATAAATTAATAGGAAAAGTGAGCAAATTACAAAAACAAGAAAATGTACTTAATTAATCAATTGCTATTGGTAGGCATAACTATTAGAAGTTCTAATTTAGAATGATATTTTAATCAAAATATGTAAATATATATAACACAACAGTCATTTATGTATTTATTTATCAAGCTTACAACTCCTTTATGAAAAAATATTTATGTTAATAATGATGGCTGGCTAGTTTCAAAGGAGTAGAATTTATCTTTGTCATGAATTTAAAAATGCACAAAATGAATCTTATTTCCTTTTTTGTTTAGATATGTTAGAAATTTACAAATAGGATAACAAATTAAACCATGTCTAACTTTTTAGGATTTTTTCAATTTAGTATTAAAATTTTTAAAAATTTTCAATTTGGTAATTAATTTTTAAAAACTTATATACATCAGATCAAAAGTTAAATAGAAACCACGTTTTGAATTGGTTTAGACGGATTTTGAAAAATTATTCATTAAATTAAAAATTTTAGAAAGTTTGATACTAAATTAAAAAATTTCAAAAAGTTATATACTTTTAAATAAGTTATCTCTTTATAAATTAGCAAAGAATGTTTTGTTTTGACATAATTTAATGAAAATTTTCAGATAATATGATATTTTTCAAATGTTTAGTACATGACAAACTTGCTAATAGTTTTCTTAGTAACTTGCAAAACTTGTGCACTAGTGATCATGTTTTGTGTTATTAGACAAGAAGAAACATGATTGATATCCTTGTTTGTGGCTAGCTACGCGTAACAATTAATCTCTTGAGTCGCATATGATCGAGAGAACCAAAACTAGTTGCTTTAACTTGGAATCCTTATCCTCATACATAATAATCATGCTTCTTGTAGATGCTAAGCTTATAACATATTCCAGACAAGAGGCACTTTCACTTGATTCTACCTCTAGTGGTGTTATCTTTGTTGTGTCCTATTCGAAAACGTCATAGTAAGCAATTCTTTCTTCAATGGAAAGAAATCTTAGAGATTCTTACAACACAATGAACATTTCAATGACTATCTTTTGATGTTCTCAGAATTTTTGTTTCAATAAGATATTCCACTGAAAATTTAGATTACAACATTTAGGAATCATTATAAGAGTGATAGTAAAGCTTTCTGGTAACAATGCAGGTTAGAAATATTGGTATGATAACTGTCTATACTTATGCAATTTTATTACGAGGTTTGGTACTATAACTCGTGCTTTGTGAAGATATTGTTACATTGTGAGAGTTTTAGGACTATTATAAGTCACAAACTAGGAATTGAGTCAATTGATTGGATCGACATTGTATCATAAAGTACTAAATAAAGTGATAGGATGCATTGAATTTATAACGTCTAAAATGAACTGCTGGTCATTATCCAACTTTCAAGTTGTCTAAACCAAACTTTTCTTTGACTAATTGTCATCATCGATCATCTAAACCCTAATTGTTAATCACAATGCATTTAAATGTGTAATCATGATCCATCTTCGAATAACAATCTATTGTTGAGAAAATGTTGGTGGCAAGTAAAATTTCCTAAGAATGGGATATTAAAGAAAGGAAAGTGTGAGTTGTATGTACGAGAAATATTACCAAGCTTATCAGGTAGCTGCACAAGGAAAAGCTCCTGTAGCTTTAGATTAGCAATTACCATTCCTAGGTCTTCTGTTTCTCATTATGTCTTTTTCTTTCAATGGCATGGTATGTGCATAATTGGAAGTGACATGGGTGAAAAAAAGCTGTTCCCTTTCTCTTGCAAAAGTAGATATCTAAGAAAAGACTTAGTCTGTCTACCACTAATAATCCATGGAATTGAGTCGATGACCCATTTGAAAATGAACCCCGAGGACCACCATTTTTGGCTCCTAGCAGAGAATCCTTAGCAAAAGCATTAAAGATACGGGAAACACTTTTACAGTTCATGAATTGCTTCAACTCTTTATTTCATTCAATCCTTGACTACTAAAGCTTTACACGGTCAAAGTTTACTGTTACTGTCACAGAATTCCCCTTGCAAAATCGAAAATAAATATATATTAAATGACCCTTTTCAAAATAAACCTCTCCTACCATTCCAGGAGGTTGTTAAGGGCAACTGTCGAGTATAAGGAGGTAAGTACAAGAATTTAAAATGTGCAGTTTCTTGTACACCTTCTGGTTGTTTGACCACCGAAAACTCAAGTGAATTATGTCTTATATGGTAAAGGGCAACCTTCATCTTCTTTCATAATCTCTTCTATGATGATTCTTCCTAGATGGAATTTTCATCATCACATGTTGTGATGGTTCTGGGAAAGTTAGTCTGACAGTAAACAACTAAACAGGAATGTAAGGAACCAACAAAAGCTTTTAGTAAGTGACCATATATATGTCTAATTTCATAAACAAGTTTTAAAAGGGTTTTTCTCTTTTCAAGTTAAAAATGAAAATAACAACAAAATGGATCAGAAAAAAATGAGTAAATGAGTAATGATTGAGTGTCCTCGGGATCTTCAAGTGGATGGTATTGGACGTAGTCGTAGTATATTGCAAGCTGGCAAATGTGTTTTGTTTTTTAATTTGTCCTTGAAGTAAATGATAAAATTTTAAAAAATAGAGGAGAATTTTACGGGAGATGATGAGAATGAGATGAAGATATATATATTAAATAAAAAAAACAGATAAGTGGTGGTGGCTTTACGCTGGTAAAACAACTGCAGCCTTCCTGTTCTGATGGCCATGGGGTCTGCAAATTCTGACACCTAGAATCTGAAGCGTCAATGTCATGTCTGTCAAACGCATTCATTTCATTTTCCATGTCATTTCACCTCTGACTACTTCTCCCCCACAACCCCCTTTCCTTCCGCGTCCACTTTAATTGTTAGTTACACTTACTACTATGGAGTTTGTACTTTTTTTGTTCTTGTTCTTCAATTTCCTAACAAGTTATAGTCTTTTTTTTTTCCTAACTAAGAAAATTCACACTAAAGGTATTACTATTTACTCTCCCTCCTCACTAGTTTAATGCAACTCAAATTTGTGGGATTATTGTAAAAAAGCACATGTACTTTATCATTATTAAGTCAAGACTTTTGAAGTGTAGTTTGGACTTTGGACTCTTCTCTTTTTTCTTGGAATGTTGGATTCCTTTGGTGGTTTTCTCATGTCTTGTCTAGATTGGACCACTATCCCTTTTGTAACCCATGTTATGTACTTCTATATCATGCTTGTGCACCCTCAAGCATATCATAAAGAAACCAAAAGGGTAAATATAAACCATCCACGTAAAGAGAAAAGAGAAGAAAAAATATGGTGGCATGAGGTGACGGTTCTCTAGCTAAGCTGAGAAGGGATAAGTTCTTATTGTAATGAAGATGGGAGCAACATGTGATTCCTATCGCATCATGTTCTACATTCAAGATTTAGCTTTGATCTGTAAAAAGTTCTTACAATTGTGTGATAGGAATTTGTTCCACGCATAGCTTCAATCTTCCTGCTGTTCCGGATCACATTACACACAGGACCTGCACTGACCCACCTTTGCCTGCCAGAACAGACTCCATCAGTATGTGCAGTAACTACTACTGTGAAATCATCTCCTATGGGCCTCAATGGGTTATTATAACAGGATTTTTCAGACTCTAAATACCCTTAATTTGTGCCACTCCAACTATTACCCTCATTGTAAGGTGACCCTACATCGAGTTCATAGCTGACTCTTGTTTAAACAAGCTTTCCCGTATCAACCTAGCAACATGTCATCATTTTCTCTAACAGACATTGAAGATGAGCATCACTGGAACCAAAAAGAAAAAGAAAAGGCGCAGAACTCGTAAAGTAGGAGATGGGTGGAAACCATTTCTGGCCATGATCTCCTAGAAATAAGTATTTAAGGTTGGTTTACATTAAAATCTTCGAATCCACCAGTCACTTGAGGATAAAGCTTCAGGAACTATAGTTTCACATGAGCCAATCTTAAAAATGTTTTTATTAAGAGAAGCCGTTAAAGATAGTAAACATGCCATTTTCGTAATCAATAACAAATGGCATCTTTTCCTATAGAACTAAAGGATATCCTACTTGTTTTATCTGATCCAAAGTTGAACTTCAAGTCTGGGGAATCGCCATGAAAAGGGGCATTGCTTGTTGAAGGGAAAGAAAACACGAGTGCAGAAGAAGACTTTTTTGACCCAAAAGTGTATGATGGTACAGAAGGGCCGTCGTTAAGTTGATGACGACCCCCCATTGCAGCAGATGGCATGACAGATGGTGTTGGCAAGTCAGAGAAAGCCGCAGAAGATGCAGAGATGGGAAAAGAAAATCCCAAGCTACCATCAGCAGAAGCAGTCCACCTCTGGTCATGCTTGCCTACGGTTATTGAAGGCAAAACAGGTTTAGTCCCTGACAAAAGAGATGGAGGCTTCTTCTGTGAATTTAGAGCCATTGAGCCGCCAGCATCATGCCCAGCTTTTGGAGTATCCTGCACATTTATTGTCACTGGATCAGTACAACGTAAATCAATGACCATAGAACACATTCGTATATAAGCTTTCAGAACATAAGTTATTCTTGTTTTTCTATGCTATACCTGTCTCAACAGTTTACTATTAAGTATTGCCTTACACAACGAAGCATTACGCTATGCACTTGTATTTCAAATGGTGTGTCAGCTAGGGAAGAATTGAAATGTACCATCTCTCAGAGAAGCATGATAACAAACTTATCCCTACTTAAATACCCTGCGTCTCTCCCCACCCAAAGCAAGGTCCATTAGACATTGCCTAGACATTGTGGTAGCAAATCTTCTCCAAAAGCTTAGGCGCTAGAGCAAGAAGGGCATCCACAGGACACATTACTTTAACCAGTTGACCCAGACTCACAATGGTACAGCAGAAACTTGACTCGTCAAAATTAAAAGAACACATACCTCACGTCTACTTGGGACTTTGGAGTTATGAGATTCCAAAAATCGAACTGAAGGCCTGCCTAATGTCATAACAGTGCTGTCCATCTTTATCCCTGAGGCTGAAGGGCCATTGTTTGTG
This sequence comes from Erythroxylum acuminatum, assembly GCA_026284645.1. Lineage (NCBI taxonomy): Eukaryota > Viridiplantae > Streptophyta > Magnoliopsida > Malpighiales > Erythroxylaceae > Erythroxylum > Erythroxylum acuminatum. The sequence goes on along the minus strand of JANKOD010000007.1, from coordinate 23,276,477 downwards.
ACATCTTTACCATCATTGGCAACCTCTCTAGGAGAAAGCTTTATAAGAGTGTTCCCACTATCACTCTGATATACAGGGCTATTGCTTTGTACTTGATCTGATTTATCAGAAATAAGACCTCCCCAGTGAGTTGAGCTTTTATTTTTGTTTAGCGAGATGGTAGTTATGTCAGAAGACAGAGGTTTCTTCCAGGAAGTCGCTAGCTTTAACTCAGTAGACTTGTCTCTTGGTGTAGGCACATTTCTATCAAGTTGCTCCAATATTTTCCGAGCCATCTGACTAGAGTGTGCAGGAACTGTAGGAACTTTAGCATCTGAAATTTGTGGCATGTCAGGCGTCTGAAATCTTGAAAAGTTATTTATCCCTCTTTCCAAATTCATCTTAAAAGTAGAATGGGAGCCTTCACAAACATTGACTTCTGCCACCTCTGGACTGCTTTGAAATGAATTGAAAGAAACAGATTGTCTAGGAGTTTCAGCAACATTACTATGTCGCATTCGACGGACGGGTCCAACAGATCCATGCCTGTCATCCAACAAATTACCCCTTGAGCTTACCTGCCAATCAAGAGCATATCAACTATACTGAGAAATTCATTAAAAATACAACCACTTATTCAAAGTTAGTGATTCTAGAATGAGATGTCAAAGAGATAAAAGCCCATTTCAGATCATGTTACACCCTCTCACAAGGGAACACATACAAACATCAAGACCCACAACGGCATCAACTGAGAATTACACCAAATTCATAGCACAGCTGATTACAAAATTCCCATCTAACCGCATACTGTAACACTCTTTTAAGAAAAACACAGCATCAAAGGTCTAAACCATACCACCCTCCCCCTCTGCAACTCCAAAAAGGTATTTACTTCCTTTCAGCCCAAAGAGTATTTTCATGTGCAAAAAATAGACCAAGATCGGCAGGTGGAAGATTTCACTTGGGAGAAAGTAGTTAAAGTCATTTTCTAGTACTTATTACCAGCACTTTGTGATTGAATCAACAGATCATGGGTCAGAAGCATAAAAATATGATACCAGCAGCATTAATTTTAGGATAAAATTAGTTGAACCTCTGTGGATTGACATATTATCAATGTACCTCCTGACTGTTAAAAACTATCAATAACCCCCATATAATTTTAATTTTATAACACATGTCCTCTTGCCGTCAAATTCTGTTACAAACCCTAACTGCGAACTTTAAAATGATGTCATGTAATGCCACGTGTAATGTCGCCTGTAGTACAACGGGTTGAAAACGACATCGTTTTGAAATCTACAGTTAGAATTTTTAGCGGAAGTTAATGGCAGGGGGGCCGTGTGTTATAACACTAAAATTAGAGGAGGATTATTTATAGTTTTTAAAAGTCAGGGTGCATACTGATAATATGTCAAACCACAAGGGGTCCAACGAATTTAACCCTTAATTTTAACTTTTTGAAAGCATTATTGGCATGTAAAAAAATGCAATTCCATATACCTTTGAGTTAGACTCGGAGAATATACTCCTTGCATAAGGGGTACGGGCAAATGAACGAAGGCCAAGTTTTCCGCTTTGATTCTGGGGGGTCATATACGCATGCCTGTCCTGTACTGTTGCACCTGGCCAGCATATGGATGACTTAGGAGAACTAAGCAGATCAAATGGTTTTGTTGCAAGGTTGTAGTTCTGGTGTGTTGCGCCTTCATCTCTCGGAGAAAAACTCATACGGCCATAGTCTAGTTTTGGTGTTCGATTTTCCATATAAGCCCTTGCAATTTCAACTGGCGAAGCACCAACATCTAGCAGCTGCAAAATTGCATATGCTGTCAGACTATCTAGAGAAATAACTACAGATAAAAAGGAATCAGAAGAAATGTCTGTTCATCTTACCGACGGCTAACTCACCAGAATGTGCAGAAATCAACCTTTTGGGCCATTATTATTTAATAAATTTTGAGATATTGAATACTTAAAAAGATATACATCAGATGTCACAGATCTAATTTGTATCAATTCCCCTGTTTTTTACATTTTTGGGTTGCTTATTTAATAATTTTGAGATATTGAATACTTGAAAAGATGTACATCAGATGTCACAGATCTACTTTGTAGCAATTCCCCTGTTTTTTACATTTTTTGGGTTGCACTTCAATCATGCTTTTTAAAATGTATCCAATTCAGCTAATATTTTCAACATTCTGTGTGGTGCAAACTTCTTCCAAATATACGTAGGTGCATTATCACATGAACATAGAAAGATTAATGCCACACTTGCGAGTCATTCACTGATAACAATGCTCACATAGACAACCGTCAATATGAAAAATACACTAATTAATTTAATTGCATGGTATATCAAAGTTTATATCCACATGGAAGATGCAAATTAGCAATTATGAGTAATCAACTCACAGTTGATTTCAGGGGGGTCAAGTTCTCCCAAATAGCTCCATTCCAGTTTTGGGGCTTTTCGTCAATTGTCTTCCTTGAATTTTCATAGGCCACTATATGTCCTCTATCATCTTCTGTAATCACTCTTGAAAATCTCTTTTCTTGATCATTTGATGTTCCACCAATATGCTTCACTTCATTAGACTTTCCTACATACCCTGCCACCAATGAATTTTTTCCATCATCTCCAACAATCACACCTGAAAGTTTCTTTTCCAGCTCAACTTCAGGAGGATCAACAGCTCTTGAATGTATTATCTTCAGCAGATGATTAATTTCCGCCCTACATAAATGGAGACAACTAAGAAAAAAGAATTTCATTTAACCTAATGCAAATCAAGTATAGATTAGCAGCTGTCACCCAGAATCCCACTGTAGCATCTTATTCATACAGGATCATGGTACAATATACCATATATTGATCACACAGGCTTGGAAATCTATCTGCATATGTAGTGTGTTCATGCACTTCTTGCTGCACCTATAAAACATAACCATTTACCTGGAAAGGTTTTTCTGCTTGATAAGTTGTTCAATTTCAGGAAGTCCATTGTGCTCAGACATCTCAACTTTCCGGAGATTTTCATGCCCATCAAAATCTGGACTACATAGTGGATTATCTGTTTCTGTGCCTGTACCAGCTGCACCAGTTGACTGAGCGGCAATATGCTGCATAAATTAACTCTTTATTATTAGACTAATGTGTTGGTAGAGGAAGCTAAAATTGCAGTACAATTAAAACTATGCACATTAACCATGTAAAACTTTCCATAAAATACCCAATCAATGTGTAAGGTACATCATGCTTCCACTAACCTCCAGACATACCAAAAAAGGATAATATAGAAATGAATTCCATATTTGGAACCAATCGGAATCTAAAAAGTGTAAGGGAACAGGTTCTTCCCATTAAGTAGTAGCTAACTCTACACATGATAGAAACTATATAGGTTGCATGGCGTAACAGATAAAGCAAAATTGGAAACATAACATGCGAAGGAAATAAACCTTCATCTGCACGGATTGAAGACAGAAGAACTGTGTGAAAATTCAGCAGGAAATGCCAAAAAAGGACAGAATTGTAGGAAAAGGAAATTAAAGCAAGAATCTGGACACAATCTATGAAAACAAGCATGATATTACACTACAAGACCCAATCAGTGACTTCATAAACTGCCCGATATAACTTATTAATCTAGACCATGAAAAGCAAAACGCTAAGTTTTGTAAACAATAGAATCAAAGTTCTTACATTTGAGGCGTTAATTCCATCGTCACCACCTGCATCTTGTTCTCCTTCAGTCCTGAAATTGTCTGGTCAAAACGAAAAAAGAAAATCCAAAATGTCCCCAAGCAATCCCGTAAGTAACCCACTTGAATACTGTCATTAAAAAAGTTACTTAATAATAAAGATACGCTGTCTACTACTCCGCAAATATTCGTCCCTATACACATTTCAACTTTCTCTATAAACTAAATGCATTTGAGTATTAATTGAACACCATCAATTTACAAACCCTAATCAATAATTCAGCACAATAGTTAGACAAAGTTCCAGTTACGAACTAACCGTTGCCGTCGTTGGTTGGCTCAGATTTCGACAAGAAGGACGGCAAGATTAGGTTGGCGCCGCCGGCGATAAGACGGTAAGCCGGATCCACCAACTTAGAGAGCCACCGGCTGCGGTGGGTTTCGTTCTGGTGAGCCGGAGGCTGTGGACGGGCGTAAGGAGTAGTCGGAGGTCTCCTCGACGACGGTTTCCTGTACTTCCCTCCAGCGCCGCGCTCCTCCACTTCCAGTCTCTGCCCTTTCGACGTCGTTGCCTCCATCTGTCTGTCACTCTAACTGGGCACTCGTGCTAGTGATCGCGACCAAAGTCGTATAACCGAGACGGTTACGGTGACGGCGAGACCTCTTCAGCGTTGATTGGGAAGCTGGACTTCGAGAGATTTTCTCCGCCGCGCAGTGGCGCCGTTAGCCCAGAAAGTTTAATAAATATGTCAGTGGACGGACCAGAATGAAATCAACGGAAACTTACCACGTCACTAATTCAACTGCTTTCAGACGATTAAAATCTTATTTACTTAGGTTTTATAAATTATTAAAATTTATAAAAATAAGATAATCTAATTTAAAATTGATAATTGACGCAGGTGAGTTGATAAGGGCTCTGCTGACTTAAGTAAAATTGCGGGTTTGAACTGTTTTTATATATGCAGCTGTTTAAAACTTGGAGCCAGAGCTTTGCCTTTCACAAGAGATCTACCCGACTCGAGCGGGGATTAGTTTAGGTGTAGATGACTTAAAAGTACCTTCTCATAGTTGGGACCTTCCTAAAACACCTTGTAAAAAAAAAATTTGATTGTTAAAATTGAGATTAGATTTGATAAGATTTTTAATCAAACAAAAAATTATTTATTCAAACTTTTAGATCTTTTAAATTTAAATTTAAACTAAGATTTGATCAACTCGAATTTGATAAGAAACAAAATAAAGATATACTAGGAAAGCTATAGATGGGCATTTTGTACATATGTATCTGATGAACATGTAAGCAGATACCATAGAAGCTCAGCAAGGACTTTCTTTAGAGAACATCAAAATATGAGTGAAGCAAAGGTTCAATCATCTTCTAATCGAGTTCATCGACTGTGGGTTGCTTTTTTGGCCTGGAATAGAATACATATCCAATATCAGACAATTCCTTGCCATTCAAAATTCCACCATCTTAGCTGCTTGCACGATGGTGGGTTGCTGATAGTTCAGCTGTCAACACAACCAGAAAGTAAAACAAAAGTTTTGGGATGAAAGGATAGAAAGGAAAGTGGGGAATAATTGTAGCTAGTTAGCTGATTGTGAAAATGTCAAAAAAGGGGTGTATCAGACCTCTAGAGTGAACAGCTCTTTGACATGTGAAGGAAGGCATCGAGTTCTCGCATGCCAAGCAACCGGCTCAATTCCTGCCACCAAAGCGACTACTTCCTTTGATCTTTCTGGCACCAAATTTGAAAGGACTGATGGGATTGTACCGAACCCCTTTTGGGAATAATCAGAGAAAGGCACCATCTTGAAGTCTGAAAGGTTATGCGATGAGTTTATTTGTGATCCATATACGCAGTTCATACTTCAATGAGTGAGTGTATGAAGTTTCAGGAAAATATCAGAAGATGTTCTTTAATGTCGACCGGTCATAACACTTGAAATGGAACCAATAATTGTTCCCAAGTTGCAACTCATGAATTTGTAAGTACTAACTAATTGGTCCTGAGATTCTGACTAGCTCGACAATGCCAGCGAGCTTTGCCCGTCATATACAACACCACAATGTACTTCTAACACCACCCATCAGTTGTTGTCCCCACAGTGCACCAACTTTCAACATGCATTAGCCTCACTGATTCCATAACCAGCACATCAATCAAATCCCAAGCACACCAAATAGAGCCGTCAATAAACCATACTGATTCATACTAACCATTTAAGATGATTCAGTCTTGGTAGCACTTTCCTAACCTTAAAAGGTTTTGGCATGTAGATATGAGCTAGGTATGTAGCCCTTAGAGAATATGTTCCTTCAGCCTAGCTCTTTTATGCTTATCTAGTCAACAGCAGTATATAATGTTCAGTTTGCACTTCTAAGAAGCTCAAAAACCAAGGAAGAGGTTCAGAAATTTATGCTAGAAGCATGCAGAAAATGGACATCGAAAAGGAGCCAAGAGATCAATCTGAGCCAAAAGACCCTTTGAAGATTGGTTATATCATCCATTTTCTTCTTGGTGCTGGCAATTTGCTACCATGGAACACATATATCACAGCTATTGATTACTTTGGCTATCTCTATCCGACGAAGCACATTGAGAAAGTCTTCTCCGTTGCTTACATGAGTTCTTCAGTACTATTTTTAGTTATTGTCATGACTTGGGGTGGCTGGAGCACGAAACTGAGTTATAGGGTAAGAATGAACTTGGGATTTTGTATGTTTGTACTCTCTCTAATGGCAGCACCAACAATAGACTGGGCTTGGAGCATTAATGCGTCAAAAGGGAGACCAACTGGAGCCTATGCAGTAACAGTTGCCTCAGTCGTGGTTTGTGGTCTAGCTGATGGATTGATCGGAGGAAGTTTGATAGGATCAGCAGGAAAGCTCCCAAAACAGTACATGCAGGCTGTTTTTGCTGGAACTGCTTCTTCAGGTACTACTTAGTATAGTGCATTTCAACTTTTCTTTTTAGTATAGTGCATTTCAACTTTTCCTTTTAGTATAGTGCATTTCAACTTTTCTTTTTCTCAAGTTTGCAAAGTTAAACGGATCATATTAAAGTATCACGAATAAGACGTTCTGTACTTAAAACTAGTCAAGAAGCTAATAAGAAAAGGCTGATCTTTCCCTCTTAATACATCTCCAGTCCTGGAAAGAATTTAGATTCCTAGAATCTGTAAATGGCCTAAGTTATACCGTTAAATGAGAAACAACATTCTTAGAGAACCACTTTTCGATAGAATGCTAACCAAATTACATAAACATGGAAACTACCAGAGTGTGGTGAACATATATGGAGTTCTCCAATGCCTACCAGAATCACTCTCTTTCCTAGCCGATAGGAGAGTTTATGTTTTTCAGACACAACCTCCAGCTTGTGTGCAACTATGAGTGCACATAGTTTCTCTAGGAGTTGGTCTAAAACCTGAATCATGGACTGTCATGTTAACGCCGATCTCTAAGTTCTTTGCAAGATAAACTCTTCATCTGCTAAAAGAAGTCCCTTGTTCAATTGCAGGTTTACTTGTCTCCATCTTGAGGATAATAACAAAAGCCTCACTCCCTCAAAACTCACAAGGTCTCCGAGCAAGTGCCCACTTCTATTTCCTAGTTAGCATAAGTGTTCTGCTCTGCTGCACTGTCTGCTGCAACGTGCTGCAGAAATTACCTCTGATGGAACATCAGCAAAACGTTCTTCTGGTGAATACTCTTTACTCGAGGCCAAACTTTTGGACAGTTGCAAGAAAGATTCACTGGCCTGCTTTCGGGATTATGACTATCTACGTCGTGACTCTGTCGATATTCCCAGGATTCATTGTTGAAAATCTTTCATCCGAGTTACTGAAAGACTGGTATCCAGTGTTGCTAATAACAGTGTACAATGTGTCTGATTTTCTAGGGAAGTCCTTGACAGCGGTATATCTACTTAAGAGCATTAAGAAGGCAACATGGGGTTGCATACTCAGGTTATTGTTCTATCCACTTTTCGCAGCATGCCTAAACGGACCAAAGTGGCTAAAAACTGAAGCACCAGTCGTAGTTTTGACATTTTTGCTGGGAGCAACTAATGGATATCTAACATGTGTGATCATGATCCTCGCTCCCAAGTCCGTCCCAGTATCAGAAGCAGAGTTATCAGCTATTGTAATGACTGTTTTCCTTGGCTTTGGCTTGGTGGGTGGTTCAGTCCTTGGATGGTTTTGGATCATATGAACCACCTGAGCTACCAGAGTGAAAATGAAATAAAATGACATGCATTTCTGGAAACAGATTTCGTCACTTCAAGATAAACATTTTGGAAGAACACCACCTAGATTCCTTTTAGATATGTACTAACATCTTCAGACCTGCAATTTTCACATCAGCTACTTTGCTGAAACCTATAAAATGCATGTTATTTACTTGAAAATTTAATCTGTGTATCCTCATACAGGACAAGAAGAATCAATCAAAATGATCAAACCGAGACGATCAAATACAAGAACACCCCGAGAGAGGCAAATTTCATTTCATCTATTATTATTCTTTCTACATAAGATGGCTCCATGAGTAGGAAAACTGCTTATCATAAACTTATCTCAGCTTGGGGAAAAAATGTACAAAAAATGGTAAAGAACCCAAGTATAAACAAAGGTCAGTGCAGTTAACTAATCTATGATACAAGAGATCAGGAAAGAAGGAATAAGCTAAGCAGCAGCTAATGGGGGAGAAACACCATGAAACAAAACTGGTGGTGACAGTATGCTCATGTCTTCTCCCTTTTTTCCCTTTCCCTCCCCTTTTTCTTCCTCTTCTTCTTCTTCTTCTTCATCTTCTTCGGCATCCCAAAGAAACCGAGCATATGATGCATGAACATAACTGCATAATCAAAGCAAGACCATCTCTTTAACTTAGAGAATCGAAAGTTTAAGTAAATATCTGAAGCTACTGCATCAACATGAGAATCACTATTAAGTCAGACATTTCTACATGAACCAGATAAGAAACAGAGATTCTTACCAATCATCAGGCGCAGCTTTAACAGCTCGATCAAAATAATCCTCGGCTCGAGAAGCATCCTTATGACCCTGCCATATCAAATCCCCATACAGAGACAGAGCATTTCCATCATTTGGATTCGCAAGAATTGCTCTTCCACAATACTCCTCAGCTTTTTCATAATCCAGCTGAACCTGTTCAGTTTAAGACATTAACTTGTTAAGAATGTGTTAAAATAACTTGTTGACTAAACCATTATTTAACAACTAAATATTAGTTAATAAGAATAAGATGTCAAGAAAAGACAAAAGAATCAGTCTTTCAAGATCATGAAAAGCATCGATTATCTTTAACATTCCCATGTTACCGTAATTTTAGGACATAGCACATAACTTTGTACCAACTTCCCATATTTGAGAAGTTCAATACCCAGCAAGGAAAACTTTTAACCAAAGCAACGACCTTTACACGCATATGTATGTTTACCTCTTTCAAGAACTTGGCATAATTGCTAAGAAGAAGCGAATTCCCTGGATTCGCAGCAATCAGCTTTTGATAATAAACATCAGTGCTATAACTCCCGTGATTCGGATCCCAAAACCCGGAACTTTCCTCACCGTTATCTCCATCGTCAGATCTACCACCGCCACTGCCACCTCCACCATGGATCTTCCCGCCAGCACCACCAACACCATCTCCCACAAAAAGCCTCACCGATCCATTATCTTCCCCCTCAACTTCACATTCCTCGTACAACCCATTAGCCCCCCAAATCAACCCACAATCAAACGCCGAGGTTTCATCTTCCTCCTCCCCCTCCTCTTCCACAGCGATCACGCTCGTCATTTCGTCGGAAACTTTCCTCTTTGGACCCAACATCACTGAAAGGTCTCTCAGATCAGTCTCCGATAACGCTTTCGTCATCTTCTTCGTCGAACTATCACTAGAGGAGATGGAAGCTGATGGTGAGAACGACGGACTCGAAGAGCAAGCCGTTAGAGAAACATGTCGGTATCTGGGGACCCGGTGGATTATTTCGGGTCCGGGTGAGCCCTCTTTGTAGTGGTGTATCCATGACTTGAGTATTGGTGTGGATGCGCTTCGTAAAAGCATATCTAAAGAAAGAAAAAAAAATTGGAATCTTGGTTCAGGCCAGTCACGGTGGTAGTGGCTGTGGGTGAGTGAATAAGTGAGTGAATGAAGAGGAGGGAGAAGGCGGTTGGGGTGGCTTTATAGCTGGAGGGAATCAGTGTACGGAATAGATCCTGGCCGTTGATAGGGTTTGAAGGGATGAGATATACGTTGCTCGCAGTCGCACGTGGTCTTTTATGTGCTCTGTCTAGGTTCCCTGTACTACCGCGTTTGGTAACTAAAACATATTACTTATAATATTTTAAAAATAAAAATTAATTTTAAATTTTCAGTCAGATTTTTGTTAGTGATACATTTAAAAAAATATATTTTAATTACTTATAATATTTTTAAAATAAAATTGTTTTATTTTTAAAATATTATAAGTAATTAAAATATAATTTTTTAAAATATACCACTGACAAAAATCTTACGGAAAATTTAAAATTACAAAAAGACCTTTTATAATTTTTAAAGTTTATAAGCAAAAAGTTAAATATTGACTTGATGGTTTTGGTCAACCGAACACGGCATAACAGCTTGATGAATTTGTTTTCACCTTGTATGCATCGGAAGTGGACAGGTTCATTGACGTAGACCCCACCTTCACGTGAAATTGAACCTATCAGAGCGGTCGATTTTAAGACTCAAAGACTTCAACGCTCCAGATTAAAAGCTACAAAATACTGCTGGCAACTCTGAAAGGGCAGCCGCAGGATTTTTCCGCGGTTTTGGACCTAATGATGTAAATCCCCAGAGATGAGATCAATATTACCAGTCTGTCGCTCGCTCATTTTAGCGGCTGGCCTTAAGTTTTGTGGGGCCATCATGCAACTTGACGGCGGGGTTTGGCACCTCCGGTGGAGCCCATGGCTGGTTTGAACGGCGGAGCTGCTCTTACGAGTCTGTCGCTACTCGCTCGCTCATTTTAGTGGCTGGCCTTCAGTTTTGTGGGGCCATCATGCAACTTGACGGCGGGGTTTGGCACCTCCGGTGGAGCCCATGGTGGGTTTGAACGGCGGAGCTGCTCTGTTCGTGGCCATTACGTCATAGTAGTTGCAATGATTCACGCGGATGTTATTGGGTCCCTTTAGATGCTATTTAGTTTGTCAAGTTGAACGAGTTAAGGGGTATGATGGTCAATGCACGCAATGTTTGGAGATATTTATTTAGAGGTTCTCAAAAAATCATCTTTCGCTTTTACTACTTCCCAAGAGAGATGATATGATTAAAATTTTGTACTTTCCTTACCAAAAAAATAAAAAATAAAAAATTTGTACTTTTAAATATTTTGAATCAATGAGAGATCGACACGTACATAAGCCGATGTGCTGACTTCATTAAAATATTATTTTTTGTTTTTAATACATTAAAAATGAGTTACTTGTAGGTTTGGACCATCCTATTTTTGAACGTGATTTAGCTCTTAATATTACAACAATACCGTTTTAATAAAAATTTGGTTAAAATGTAAAGTTTGAAAAAGGTTAAATATAACGCATTTTTATCTCTAACTCTTAATAATAATATTTTAAAATTGATAAGCACTATCTCTAGAAAATTTCAGCCAAGAATAAGATTGTGAAGTTTTAATTGAAATAAAAATTTCTTTAAAATGTAAAGCTTGAAAAAGGTCTAATGTAGCGCATCTTTACCGCTAATTCTTAATAGTAATATCTTATTTTTTTTATAAATTAGAGAGTAATATCTTAAAATTGATAAGTACTATCTCAAATAAATTTCAGAGAAGAATAAGATTGTGAAGACAAAAGATGTCTGTAAGGCGGTCCAAATCCCTTCTATAACGAAAGAAACATTACAAGAAGAAACAAAAGGAAAGAAGAGAATATTTGCATCCATATAAAGCTAATGGTAGGTATGGAGATGGTCAGAAATTTATTTTGGATTGGTAATATTATTATGTTGGACCACTGGTACGGACAATGCACTTATCTGCAGTATTCGGGAGTTGATATCCCGCAGTTGGCAAGTCACGCTTCATCATGTTTTTAGAGAGGGAGATGCTATAGCTGATGCTATGGCTCGAGTCAGACCTGAGGTG
>JANKOD010000007.1:23244475-23254501 GCA_026284645.1 Erythroxylum acuminatum | reverse complement strand
TGTCATTCTTGACTTTGTATGCATGTTTATAATTTTACTTCCAAAATTAACCTTTAATTTCTCTCTCATCTTAATTATATATATCACAATTTCAAAGCAATTTAATAGTATGCAATTTCTCTCACATACTAATTAATAAGGGTATATCTATAATTTTATTATGCTTTCTTAATAAGCGTGCGTTTTTTTAAAACGACACTTATTATGAATCGGATGGAGTAATAATTTTGATTCTTTTAAGTGTGAGAGACCATTGGATGACTTTTGTCTTTTGTGACTCCCACGTTTTCTTCAGTGGGAAGCTAAAACGTTGGATTATTTTGTATCATTATGTAAATATTACTGTAACATGTTTATTTTAAATTATATTTAACATTTAATACTTTGTAAAGATTATTGTGAATAACTTATCAAATAACAGAAAAATAGAAGTGGAACCAAATGATCCCTTAACTTATCAATTTTTAGAAAACTGGCTAATTTTTATATTTTATATAATATATTTAAATAGTATGTAACTAAATTTTATTGCTTTTTTAACGTGTTTAGAATATAAGTAAATTTGAGTTATGAGATAGGGTTATATAGTTTTTTTTTAGCAAAAACAACTTCATTAAAAAGATATAGTTTTTAAATACATCCTTATCACATTTTTATATGAAAGGTACACCTTTTTTCTTTTTCTTATAAATTATAAATTTATATTTTATCATATTATTAATTACAACTAATAAAGTAGTTTTAATTTTTAATGAATAATTTATAGAAATTTGAATTTTAATATATAATAATTATGATTTAATATCTTCTTTATATTATTTACTAGATTCGGTCAACATAACCAAGCTGGAGATGTTAAACTTAAGTAGCAATAATTTTGAGAAGTTTGTTTTTTCTAAAGATATAAATTTAGACAAAATTTGAATATTTTTGTTAATTTTATTCCCGGTTCATAAAATCTCTCTTTATTATATTTAAAAAATTAAAAGAAAGAAGACTAAAACCTGATTCTTAGCAAAGGAAATCTAATACAAAGAATGTTAAGAGAAAGGAACTAGCGGGTTAAAACTAACTTTTTATATGTTTGGCATGTTGATGCTATGTTTACGGGAATAATACTTTCTCTGTGTTATTTATTTATTGGCGACGGATATCCAAAGTTCAAGCATCTTTGGGCTTACCTGTAGCGGAAGCAGCTTCGAACTACAATCATTAAAAGCTTTCCAAAATCTTAAGTCTCTTCACCTGAAATCTAATAATTTTAATGGATTATTATTTCCACAAGATAATTGAAGTTTATAATTACAAATTTACTTGTTATTACACATTTATTATTATGCAGTTGTTATTATTTATTTATTTGTCTTTGAAATTTGTTATGCAATGTAATCAGCAGATTTAAATAAATTGGAAAAGTTGTACTTGGATGGTTCTGACATGGATGACAACTTCCTCCGTATGAAAGACTTCAATCTTTGGGGCTGTTGTCCTTGGACTTGGAGAGTATCTGCTAAGAGACACTCAACATTTACAGTGAGTAGTTACTGCTGTTGTATAAAATTCGTGAGTAATTTATTCTTTATTTTGTTAATAACTAAGGATTTAAATTGTCATTTAAAGTTGGAAAACGTGTAATGTTTAGAGGTATTTAAAATTATAATTTATAATTTATAAGCATATTTGTTTTAAAAATTCCTTAAAAGAATTAATAATTGAATATATTAATTTTTTGTTATGTGGTTTTTATAGGTTTCCCCATTTTACGAACTTAAAACTTTTAAATTTAGGTTAGGCTTCCTCAAGTCCATTACAAATAATACTTCACTTGAATCCTTACAACTGACAAGTTGTGAGCTCACTGATAACATCAATGATATCTTTTTTATAAGTTAACTTAGATTTGAGGAATTATTATTTTTATCTCTATTCTCTAAAGTTCTCTAAATTTGATTTTAGAATTATGCAAGTTCAAGAATCTCCAAGAGCTTGATCTAGGATACAATAATATTAACGGCATCTTGCCTCCTTATTTGGTGAATTTGAAGAATCTCCAAAGACTTGATCTAAGATTGAATAATATCAGTGGCACCTTGTCTTCTTGTTTGGCGAATTTGACGCTTCTTCGGTATTTGGCAAATCAAATCACTGGAAATATATCTGCATCTCTCTTGAAGAGTCTTACGGCCATTAATTACTTATCTATTTTTGATAATCAGTTTCAAATTCCAATATCAAACTCCACATTTCTCAATTATTCTAAACTCAAAGTTTTAATTGCTAATGGAAACGAGTTGTGCACAGAAAGTGGTAGAGTTGGTAATAATTTGACTACTAAGTTTCAATTGGAATACCCTAGTTTGTCCTCAATATATGGAGAAGGAGGAGTATCATTTCCTAGATTTCTACACCACCAATATGATTTGAGAATTCTTAATGTTTACGGTGTTCAATTTAGGGGAGCTGGATTTTCAAGTTGGTTACTAGACAATAATATGAATTTGGATTCTTTTTTTTAGCAATTGTTCTCTTTCGGGAACGTTGCTTTTGCCAATTCATCCTCACCCAAAATTGGTGTCCTTGAACATTTCCAGCAATCTTTTTTATGGCTACATTCCTACAGAGATTGGAAGGCATTTTCCAATGCTATCTGAATTATATTCTTGAACAGAAACAATTTCATTGGAAATATTCCAGATAGTTTGTCTAACTATTCTCTCTGAGGAATATTAGACTTGAGCGGCAATTAAGATCAGTGAGAGACCCATTCCTACTAATGCATCTAAATGCTCAATCACTCCAATTGTCACCGTTGTATCTTCCTCCATCTCCTTTTTGTTTCAGACGATGAAGATGATGATTCTCTCCTCAAACTCACGTGAATCATATCATTTTTCATTTTCTTTTGAATTGAGACAATAATATGATTGAAATAGGTGTAATATCCCATTATCCTATATTAGGGGCTATAACCTTAGAATAGAGTTCATGAGAGTTTATTGAGAAGTTAAATTTCATACTCATGCATAATATAGCATACACACGCACATGTGAATATTGATTTTTGCACATTGAAATGGTTGACATGCATTCATTAACATTTTTCTGGGAATAATTGATTGATAAATGTGATTCTGTTGAGAATTGTGATTTATATGTATTGAAAATTGATTTGGTGATAATAATTGTTGATCTAGAATTTTTGATGAAATTTAGGAAATTCTTAAAATTTTAAGTAATTTTAGATCAGGAAAAATGTCAAATAGCAGGACAATTGATAAATGGTAGTAGAAATGTGTATTAAATGGTAGTAGAAATATTGATAAATGACATTTGGATTTAAAGACATATGTCATTGAAAATTAGGAGACAATTAAAGTAGAAATTTGAGACAAATTGACTAGTTTGAGAAGAGGACCAAATGAAACCTATAGAAATTAGACATGTAGTAAGTGACAAGAGTCACATGCCACACCACATGTCTTAACCCACGATGTTTAAGGTGAAAGACCCTCTTTTACCTTGCCTTTCATTGTAGTTCTCACTCTCATCTTCTATTGTTGCTTTCTTCTTCTTCTCCTTCACAATTTTGCTTCACCAAACTTCATTAAGATTACACCTTGCTTTCATCCATCATTTACTACTTCCATTTTATTGTCTTCATCATCTTACCACAAGAAAACCTAACCCACCCCCTCCATGATGATGATCATGTGGCTTAAAGAGTTAGGGTTTCTTGGAGATTTTGAAGATCTTGAAGTAAACTAGTAAGTATAAAACATTACTCTTCATAAATTATTGAATGAATTATGTTTGATGATAGTTGAGGTTTAAATGATCATAAGAGGATATGTATATGCTGAAATGGGAATGAAAAATTTGGGTTTGTTAATGTCTTGCTTTTACATGTATGATGATGAATGATTCATAAATTGATATAGAGATGATTTAGAGTTAGAGATGAACTAGGATAAAAATGATGATGATGTGTGTTGGAAAAAGTTGGCTGTACGTTTCCACTTAACATACTTCTGTATTCTGGCCATATCTTAATATGTAGATATCCAAATTAGATGGATTTTAATTTAGATTAAACGAGAGACATATGGCTACAATTTTAATGAGGAATTGAATTTTAATTCTATCCTTAAGGGTCTTGAAATTTGGCTTAAAGTTGAGTTTTTGGATTCTGTCTCGGTTTGGGAATAGTGTATAGTATTGTAGGTATAACTTGCAGAATAATGAACCAAATTACATGAAATTAGTGTCATTATAAATTTAAGACATAAAGTAACAATTACTTAGAAGAATGTTTTGCTTAAATCCTTCATTTTTTTTGTCAAAATGGCCATGAAAACTTAAACCAAAACTCTGTTTTGAGAAAAACTGGAATGAAGCTTGTATAAGAGGTAGTGCACGATCGTGACTGAAAGGGGTCATGAAGGGCTTGCACGATTGTGCACAAGTACGATTATGACAAGGGAGGATCAATTAGAAGTACACGATCGTGCACAATGAAGGCATACTAATAGTTGACAGTTTTGAACATCCTTCACTTTTTTGACCATAACTTCTTCTCCGGACCTTCGAATGACTTGAAATTTGAACTACAAACTCCTCACACATTGTCTTTACTCTCCACCAAATTTCAAAACCATTTGATTTCATTAGGAGAGGATTGATAATGATTGATTTATGAGTTTAGGATGAAAATGATAAAGTGTGTTGGAATATTGTTAAATGGAGTGTTTTCACTGAACAGACATCGACATTTTGTTCATATCTTGATATATGGATATGCAAATGGGATAATTTTAAGTTAAAATTAAACTAGAGACATATGACTACAAATTTAATGAAAGAATCGAATTCAAATTCTGTCTTTAAAAGTTTCAAAATTTGACTTGAGGCTGGGTGCAGTTGCAGTTTGAGAACAGTAGGTAGTATTTTGTGTATAAATTGCAAAATACTGAACCAAATTGTATGGAATTGGTGTCGTTTATAAACTTAAGACATATGGAAACATTTCTTTAGAAGAATGTATTGCCTAAATACCTCAATTTTTATGTCGAAATGGTTATGCAAAATGGACCCAAAAATCAATTTTTATAAAAAGTTGGAATGATCGATTGAGTTATGAACTTAGAATAAATTTGTTTTATTGAGGTGTAAACCTAAGTTTAAATTAGACTTATATGAGTTTGATATATGAGTAATCATGTGATGAGAATAAAAGAAATATACCTGGGATTATCATTAAGCATGCATTATATATAATTCATATACTCATTTATGCATAAATGAATACTATAATTTTGCAAAGTTATGAGGTGTGTAAATGTGTATATATTGCATGACTCAGAAGAGCGATTTGAGCGACCACATCCAGACGTTGCTGGGACTTCGAGGGAATAGCTTTCTGGAGCAAACTATAAGTAACCTAGAGGGTCTCACTTAATTAATTGTTGTTTTAAATTTTGTACTGAATTATGTTGTGAATTTGATTGTGTTAATTTCGAAGATTGAATGTCCGAGGCATTTGATGCATGAATGAGATATTGGAAGTGCTCTTGTATGTGAATTTGATGAAATAAATGCTATTCAACATTATTGTTGAATGTCGGACCAAGGTTCGATGATAAATGTATTCTGAATGTGAAACTAAAATCTGATGACTGTTGAAATCATGATAAATGTGATGGATCTCATTACATGAATGTACGAAAGATAAAAACAGTTGTGACTGTAGTCGCCAGTAAAAGAGCTTAAAGTTTAGAATGTGATAAGAACCTCTGACTCAGTTGCTATTGTACCTGGTATCTATTAAGGGATATGGGACATTATTTGATACAAACTCGGTATCCACAAGGGATATGAGCTAGTAAAAAGGCACTCGGTTACAACAAAGTAATAAATGAAAGTGAGTCTCTTGTACATTGCATTTATAATTGATATGTGTATTTTTAAATAATTGAAATGATCGATTTGACTGCTATGAATGTAATATGTGATGCTACGCGATAAATGAAATGATGTGAATTATGTGTTTATATGTATTGAATTGTTGTATGAATTGAGTAAACCATCGAGAATGGTTACCTCACTGAATTCATAAAACTCACCAAAATTGTAACATTGACATTTTAGAACCAAGAGGGGACACTAGTGACAGAGAGACTCTACAAGAAGCATAGTTATTGTACTTTTGGAAAGAAGAAATGGATCAAAGGTCGGTCAATTGAGATTGAAGAATTATATAGAATTTTTCTAAAATTCCTCATGTTTGTAACATGTTTTGTATTTAGTTTTGATAGTGTTTATATAGGGATGAAATATGAAATGCTACAATGTGCATATTTGATTGTGATCAAATGATATGAAGAATTCAGTTTTAAAATATTGTGACATTTACGTGTTAATGATGATGACATGATTAAGTTCGTGATGTGAGTGCTCTAGCATGTCACCCTTGTAAGGTACGTATTCGGATATCACTCAGGATGTTAGGTATGTGTCCAGCGAGAGTGAGGTGCTACAATAGGATTATGGTAAGAAAGAATTATGTTACACCAAACTTGTTGAAGCAGAGGATTGAATAGCATCATATTCATTTTCCCTTTCGCTTTTGGTTATTAGGCTTAGGCCCGCAATCATAAATATGCTTATACCCCTGGATTATAAGACACCAAAGCGGTATTCATATTAGATATAAATAGTGTTAATTATAAAAAATTAAAATTTGCTCAATTTTGTAATTATAGTTCAAATTTTATAAAGTGACAGTAAAATGTTCAATTTTTTTTATTTTTATAATTCTAGCCTGAACTTCAAAAAGTAACAATAAAATAATTAAATTTTCAATTTTAGCTCGACGTTAGTATTTATATTAAGATTATACAATTTAATAATACATTCACAACTTATCAAATTTTAAGAAACTAATATTATTTATTTTATGTAATATATTTAAGAAGTATATAACTAAATTAAACTGCTTTTAACTTTTTTTCTTGAAAATAAGAAAATTTGAATTATGATTATATAATTCTTCAATGCATCCTTATCACATTTTTGGGAAATTTACATCATAAATTTTATGTTAATTTTATTTAAAAATAAATTTTCAAGTAACGTGTAGAACGGAGAGCATTCCTTCTTCACTTAAGAGGAAATATTGGACTCCGTGGCTAGACCGTCATTAATTTGTATTGACAAGCTTAACAACTTTCTTGACTCTTCTATCAATGATATGAAATTCGATTCAAGAAGTCTAAGTGGGGTTATTAGAAGAGCAAACACGGTTGGACCACTTGGGAGTGAGTAATGATCCCATAATGTTGCGATGAATTATTGTCCATGAAGTCAAGTCTACCCCAAACACGCATAGAAAGATCAGTCAGTATCAGAACATGTATACATCAAAAGAGCAGTTACCAACTTGTTCAACGCGGCAACCTGTAAAATGACAACTGTCTTTTGTTCAACAGACTATATAACCATTAATGCATTTTTGAATAATTAGTTTATATTTTTGTGAATAATTAGTTGGTTTTAATTTCTATTAATGATGTAATTTAATATTATAAAATTTTGTAATACATTCATAAAATATTACAAAATTTTATTTGACATAATAAAGTGGGATTCAATTTAAAAAATATATTAAAATCTTATTTATTTTCTCACATATTTAATTCATTCTAATCTTAATTAACTTGACTAATTAATGTAACTAATTATGTTCTTAATTTAACATATTAGTTAACCCTAACAAGATTTAAATTCACAATTAGATGAAATAAAAAACACATTAAGTAACTAATCCCTAATATGTTTGATATTAAGGGAAAAAATCGCCATCACTGTTGGCTTGCTTGGAACTTGCTCACTCGTTGAACTTGTTACTGCCTTTTGAACCGCTGCTGGCCTTGAATGAGTTACGAGAAGCGGAGATCCTAAACTCACCCAGTCTGCTTCCCGACCAGCTGGCCTTCCGACGGCAACCTCCCAAAACCGTGTCGGCAGTGGAGGAGGAGGCGGTGACGCAGCTTGGTGGGCACAGATGGCTGGAGATGGAGGAAGGAGGAGGGTGAGGGGAAGTAGGAATTAATGAACTGCTCACCGGAAAGGATATGAGCGAGGCGGAAGGCGGCAACAGTGGAGGGGGTGGTGAAAGCAAGGAGGGAAAGCATGGATTTTGGGGGGTGGTTGATATGGTAGAGAAGGGGTCCTTGGCTTGTTGAGCTTGAGACTGTGGTTGGGAAGATTGCGAAGGTGGTTGAGTGGTTGGAGAGACGGCGGTGTTTAAAGGGAAAAATGGCCTATGGAGGAGGCGACGGTGGGGTGCGTGGTGGCTATGGTGGTGAGTAAAGATAAAAGATATAGTCCATTAATTAAAAACAGGTGGTCACAATGTCATAAATTCATTAATATGTTCATTATAATCGATTTAAATTTTAACATTTTATAAATATTAAAGTCGTAACTATTAAATATTAGAATTAATCCTATAATTGATGTAAAATTGAAGGCTGAAATTGACAAAAGTTTGAAAAACTTAAAATTAGAAGATTTTTTTAAGGCCAACTTGATCAACACCCAACTTACAAAATGGGCTCCACATAAGAAATGTTGCAATGACTTTTGTTCCCGAATTAAACTTCCACATGAGGTGGGTCACCGTCATAACGCTTCTATAAAATGCTTGTGGCAGTTCATAAGCAACAAAAGCACCAGTCGATCAGTAGAAATGGCAAGAGCAGAATACCGTACGCGGTTACAAAAAGAAGTGAGTATTATGATAGCATTATTATTGCTATTACAATGGTGGAGCTCCCGTGGTTGTTTGGAGGAGGAGAGAGCTGCACTGTTGCAGCTCCAACATTCCTTCAATTACCCAAACAGCACATCTTGGCTTTTACGGGATATGAATATCGACTGTTGTAAATGGGACGGAGTTGAGTGCGACGTCACAACAGGGCGAGTCAATGAGCTAAATCTTTGGGGTTCTAGAGATGAGAGTTTAGGAGAATGGAACTTTAATGCCTCAGTTTTCCTTCCTTTCCAACAACTCAGATATCTTGATTTAAGCGGCAACAACATTGTTTGCTGCGAAGAGAATAAAGGTTGTTCTTATCTTTGTTTATACCACACAAACACCATATGATATCTCAAACTAATACTATTTTCTTATTTACTCTCTTTTATATATATATAAATAAATAAATTGGACGGATTGTCATATCTTCCCAATTTAATTCAACCTAATTTGTTTTATTAAGCAAGTTCTAACATGTAACTACTACAGGTTTTGAAGGGCTGCAAAGGTTGAACCTTCTGGAGACTCTTTACTTGGGTTGGAATGGTTTGAATAATAATGTTTTATCAATGTTGCAAGGATTTCATTCCCTCAAAACTTTGTCATTAGATTTTAATAAATTGAATGGATCAATTTATATGAAAGGTACATATTTCTTTTTCCTTTTCTTATAGATTATTAATTTATATTTTATCATATTATTAATTGTAAATAAGAAAGTAGTTTTTATTTTGTAATGCCTAATTTATAAAAAATTAAATTATAATACATAATTATTATGATATATATTTAATAACTTCTTTTTATTATCTACCAGATTTGGTGAACATAACCAACTTGGAGATGTTAGACTTAAGCAACAACAATATTGAGAAGTTTGTTTCTTCTGAAGGTATAAATTTAGACAAATTTTGAATATTTTTTATTAATTTTATTTTCAATTCTTTAGATTTTACTCTTTATTATATTTTTCAAAAAATTTAAAAATATATATTACAAAAGTTAAGGGAATTACAAGAGTAACTTGATTTCGGCAATGGAAATCCAATACAAAGAATGATAAGAGAAACGAAACAACTATTCCAAAAACTAGTAGATTAAAACTAATTTTCAATGGTTAAAACATCAGCATGTTGGGCATGTTGATGCTAAGTTTATGAGAATAATACTTTGTCAATGTTACATTGTTTATTTATTGGAGATAGATATCC
>JANKOD010000007.1:23225178-23236892 GCA_026284645.1 Erythroxylum acuminatum | reverse complement strand
TATTGACATGTATCTTTACTCCTTTTATCCTGGTTGGATTTCTAGGTTTTGTCAAGCAAGACGAAGGTATATATTGTTCTCGAGTTTGTTACTGGAGGAGAATTGTTTGATAGAATTGTAAGTTTCTAGTATCTTTTGCTTCATCCCAGCTTTTTCATGGAATTGAAAGTTAAAGCCTGTGCATCCTCAAGATATTGTTATTCATGTTCCAAAGTTGCTAGTCCTTATTCAGTCGTAGCAGACATTTATCCCAACTTGGCTGAATATACAGGTCCAGGGAAGATTGCCAGAAAATGAAGCAAGGAGGTATTTTCAACAGCTTATAGATGCAGTTTCACATTGTCATAGTAAGGGTGTGTACCACAGAGACCTGAAGGTAAACCCTTATGTTTAACACTTGACTTCTTTGATTACTCGATCTCATGCTTTGATCATGACTTTATCCTTTCCTTATGTAGCCTGAAAACCTTCTACTAGATTCTAATGAAAATCTGAAGGTTTCTGATTTTGGACTGAGTGCACTACCCCAACAGGTAAGAATGTGTTCTCCCGTTTACCGTAGTTGACATCAAAGATCACACATACATGTACATACAAATCCTAGATATGTATGTGCATGTTCTACTTGTTATCTGTGCCTCGTCCATCTCCCTCTCTCCCTTCCTCTGTCTCCCTTTATCTCTTGGTTTTTCTGTTTGTTTGATGTGTTTGCTTCTATTTCATGTGCAGGGGGTTGGACTCCTTCATACCACTTGTGGAACCCCAAATTATGTTGCACCTGAGGTACAATCTTAGCAAATGGAAACATTATGATCTGAATTTCTCATACCTAACTTTTTCTGATGTATGTAAAATGTAGGCTTTGGTTTTAGTGTGTTAGCCTAAGCATGTTAAATTTGGCAACTTTCTTGCATAGTTTTTCTTTATGTTATTAATACGTTTCCGACTTTTTAAATGAGGAGTGTTTCTCAGGTTCTTGGCCACCAAGGTTATGATGGTGCAGCTGCTGATGTATGGTCATGTGGTGTTATCCTTTATGTTCTAATGGCTGGATATCTTCCATTTGAGGAGACAGACCTCCCAACTTTGTACCAAAAGGTTCTTTTCTTAAAGTGATACGTTACAGGTTTACTTTTTGAACTTACAATATTGTGAGCAATACACTAATGTACTTCCTCATTCTTATACTACGACATTTAGACTTCTGCTTATTATCTCAAGTAGTTAACTTTTCCCATTATGTAGCCCCTCTTTTATGGGTATTTAGGTAGGGCACTATATCTCTTACCTCTCCATTTGGTCCTCTTTTTTGGTACTAATGCCCTTTCCTCATCTAAAATGCACATAGAGTTTTTGGGATTTCATTTTCAGTTGAAAACATGCCAGGTGCCCCTGTAATGTTTCATGATGGAAGAGGGGTCACAAAGACCTTCCTCTTTCCTTTGCCAATTTCACAAGGGACTTTTTCTTATTGGGTTAAATTTCTATGCTGTAGGAATTTATAATCTCACCAGTATGTTTTGGAATATGTAATGTTCTATTTTTTGGTTGACTTCCAGATAAATGCTTCACAGTATGCTTGTCCATTTTGGTTTTCCCCTGGGGCAAAGGCATTGATAGATAAGATACTTGACCCCAATCCTAAGACAGTGAGTACTCTCATTCACCTCATTGTTGGGTGTTTTAGAATTGATTTCTGATTCTGAACTTACCATAGTTCCATATTGTACTTTTTCATTGGCCTGAATCAAACATTAGTGGCAACTGATTTTAGCCCCTGCATTTGGTTATATTTTGTGCAACTGATTAAAGGTTTTGCAGACAGTCATGAAATACGTTAGTTCATATTTGATCGAGGTCCTGTTATGTTGAAAATTGAAATCTAATCATAAAATCAAACTATATAGCTGAATCCGCAACTCTGGTTTTATGTAGGACAGTACTAGAGGTAGTTTCTAGCTGAGCGATTTTAGCCATATCATTATGCATTTGCTTCGTACTTATAAATATAATAACATAACTACCTTATCCTCTTCTAAAATTGTTTCACCTTTGATGCAGCGCATAAAAATTGAAAGAATCAAAAGAGATCGCTGGTTTTGTAAAAATTATGTGCATGTCAGACATAATGAGGAAGACGAAGTCAACTTGGACGATGTTCGTGCTGTTTTTGATGACATTGAGGTGGGCTATTCATGCCATCGTCATGGTCTCTAACACTGAATTTGACATTGGTGATTAACTCATGGGTCTGCTGATCTATGAATGCCTTTCCTTTTAAGTTTTAACTTGTTCTTGACCATCAAAAGATTGAACTACCCCTTCTCTGTTTTGCATTCTTTTGAACTCGGATCCATTTTTCAAGTGGTAATTATTTCCCATGCAGGACCGATATGTGGATGAGCACTTGAAAGCTAGTGAAGGAGGTCCTTTAATAATGAATGCATTTGAAATGATTACCCTATCCCAGGGGTTGAATCTGTCTGCATTATTTGACAGAAGACAGGTATTGAGGCAATGGCAAACTGTCGATACCTTGTACTGTCTTTCCCTTCCATCCTCTCCCTTCTCTTTTATTGATTATTTTTCCTATAGCTTTTATGATTGGTTAATTTCCTTGGCAAGATTCAGTTGTATCGTGTGAGATATGCCGTTATGTTGCCTGATTACATTCTTGTGCTCTTGCAGGACTATGTTAAACGACAAACACGTTTTGTATCCCGTAAACCAGCAAAAGAGATCCTTTCAACAATTGAAGCTGTTGCAGAATCGATGAGTCTGAAGGTTCATACCAGAAATTACAAGGTGTGGTTCTGAATGAACTAATAATCTAATAACTTTAGTTTACTGCCCATGTACTTGCAGATACAATCATGTTGCTTAACCCACATTTAGATATCTACGAAGATCACCCAGTTGGATGCATGGATGAAACAATATCGTCATTCTGGTTTTACTGAAACAATTAAACGTAAAGATGAAGATCATTTTGGTGTTACTTGTGTAATCTTAATATTGGATACCATTAGGATTACAACTAGAACGATGGACGAGGGATTTATGTTTGAATGAGGAAATATGGACTAGGACAAAGAGAAAGTAACCACATTTGTTGGTGCAACTACTGACAGCTCCTCATGAATCATTGTCCATGCTATCCTGCAGCATATGAGATTCAGAGTGAATCATTTTATTGGTATTTTCACGTCTTCTCTATTGTCTTTAAAACGATCTTATTTCTGCAGACAAGACTGGAAGGAAAATCCGCAAACAAGGCTGTGCAGTTTGCTGTTGTCCTGGAGGTAACTTCCTAAGGAAGATCTATGCTTTAATGTCTTTCATTCTCTTGCTGTGAACAGCGTAATCCTAAAGTATGCAACCAACCCTGGCTTCAAGTTCAGTATTACTAATTACTTTCCTCCTCTGAAATGGATAGATCTTTGAAGTTGCACCATCGCTTTTCATGGTAGATGTCCGAAAAGCTGCAGGGGATACTCTAGAATATCATAAGGTAGCTTCAGCAAAGTCTCGAACTTCAGAGTTTGCAATCGTCTAGGAAGGCTTTATTTTTCTCTGAACACTCAATTTGGCTATTTGATCACACCTACTTGTGTACTAATTATTAGTCAATACTCTCATGATGTGAAATTTGGGATCAGTAAGGATTTATTCAATTTGCATATTTTTTGATTTGTTGACTGCCACAAGATCATTTCTGCACTTTTGGTTTACATGTTTCTCATTGGTGACACCTATTAACATCAAGAATCATTTCATGGCTTTCCCTCTGCAGTTCTACAAGGATTTCTGTGCTAAACTTGAAAATATCATCTGGATACCAACAGAAGGTGCAAGGTCAAGCCTTTTCAATGGGATGAATTGCTGATCTATCTTTGTGAGTGTGAAGCAGATTTCTTAGCCAAAAAGCATATCAATGGATGAGTACACTGGTGTATGGCGCGTGTCCTAAGAAGTTAATTGTATGTAGAGAGGATCAGACTGTGATGATCGGCATATCATAGTATTGTATATCGCGTACCAAGATCCCAGCTTTGTATACGTGAATGCTTATGTAGGATATGTTTTTGTATATATGTTCTCGTATTTTATTTGCACTTTCGGGTAAAGTCCAACAAATGGGTTTCGACTTTTTCAGGCATTCCTGAATCTCAAATGGTATTTAGCCTTAAAGAGTTCATTTTTCTAAAGCTAATCAAGGTTGAATTCGGACTTAGACCGACCAAATCTTTTTAGACTCGGGCTCCCAACCAACCCGACCCATTTTCATCTGCAATCTATACTTACCAAAAGGGAAAAGGTAGCATTTGGTGTAAGAATCAATCCTGGAGAAAAATGGATTAATCTTTATCCTTCTTCAAATCACTGCCATGGATTAATATTTGAATATGGTAGTTGTTAATTATACTGATGCATGTAAATTTATGAATTTGCAAAGGAATCTGTACTATAACTATTAACATTACCTCGTGAAATAGTCTTGTTTATAGTTTCTCAATATCAGATAAATTAAAACAGGAAACGTAAGTAAAGATGGAACCTCCATACTTGTCCATTAAATAAGCAGAATTCTTAGAAATCAACGAATACCCTTGAATGTGATCACTGTAGTAGCATCACGATTGGAAAAAGTCAAAAAGTTGAAGAAGGAATGTTCCAAAAAATTTGATATCGATAACGAGAATCATTAACATCTACAAGCTGGACTCAACATTTGTATCTGAATCTAATATAGAAGCAAACCTACTTAACGTTTCCACATCGAGAGGCTCTAGAGAGACCAGCTTAGAGTAGGAAGCTTCTCTCTCGTGCAGTGAACGTTTAAAACTCTTCCAGGAACTGGAGTTTTGAGTGGAGAGAAGGCGAAGAAAAATGAGTTTACAGGCATTAACTTTGAACAGGTTGCAGAAATAAATATTGAATCTGCTGACAGAAGGATACGAATAGAAACCGACTTCTTGGTTTTTGGAAATTGGTGGTAGGGTGACATATAAGGATGTTTTAAGGCTGAAAGCACTTATTTCCTCGTCTGCACCTCCCTGAGAGCAGGTCGAAGCTTTCATCTGTTGCTCTTGGACCGTACTTATGGTGGGAAGGAGCGACTAGAGCTGCCACGCAAGGTCTGCAACTAAAACATCTGTTCACACACTGAGGAGGTTTTGAACCCAACAAGGGCAGCACCATTTTCCTTTGGTTCACAATTTCATTTCTGGCAATCCAACTGCCGCAAAAGAACCGAGAGAAGCCACTTTCTTTGTTTTCTTGATGCTGTACTTTTAACACTGCAATTTCCCCACTGAAAGTGCAGGTGAAAGTTAATACTTTACAGGCATTCTTGTCAGTAATGAGTTACTCCTTATTTCCAAGCTCTTTTTCTGTGTTCATTTCAAGGTCTGATAACGTAGAGCTGTTCAGGGCCTGATCACTTCACTTCTTTTGTATTTGAGATTGCAAACCCTGAATCGCTCATGCAGGGTTTGCTTGTAAGCAGCATTACCACATGTGCTTCCCAGTTGCAGCTCATTACATTGCCAATAAACCTGTTGCTATTGATTTGCCAATTTTTTGAACTTTTTTGGTCATTGTAAGGTTAGTAAAACCAAAACAGCTACTACCACCAGGAGCTTGATCTAGATAGAAGATTGTTTTCCTTGAAAGAATCAAAATAGGATATGGGAACCTGATCACGATTCCTCTGAAGATTTTGTATGTGTTATTGAATGGGAGGGTTGGTCAGGTGAACTTTTTGAAGAACATGGGGCATTCATATAATTTTCGAGCTATTATGGATCTATTTCATTATCATCTTGATCACTAAGAA
The DNA here is from genome assembly GCA_026284645.1 of Erythroxylum acuminatum. Classification (NCBI taxonomy): domain Eukaryota; kingdom Viridiplantae; phylum Streptophyta; class Magnoliopsida; order Malpighiales; family Erythroxylaceae; genus Erythroxylum; species Erythroxylum acuminatum. The sequence goes on along the minus strand of JANKOD010000007.1, from coordinate 23,231,053 downwards.
ACCAAGTTCTTGGAAGCTGATCACTCAATCCGCAGTTTCAAGCCCCTACTTAATACTGTAACACAAGACTTGAATAACATTTTGTACTAGGCATTGCTGCAAGCAAGAAACGTAAGTCCAGTAGGCCCTCCTAAATGGATTTCAAGTGTTGATAGCTCCAGTACATAGATTTGGTTTTTACACTGAAATGATTGTAATTTTGAGAGAGATGTAAATGTGAAATCAATAGCAATATCACAACAACCAAGTAGAAAATTTTGACCATTGTGTCTTGTCTCTCTTTTTCATTTTTCATATTTTCTGTCTAATTTCCAACTATTTACAGAATCCTGGAGCATAAAAATGAGGAGTTTTTGACAAAGTAGGGTTGAAGCAGTTTTTCCAATTCAGTTCTTCAATCATACAAGCCTTCATGCTCCCATATGTCCACCAGAAAATCAACCATATCCTGTCAGACAAAACCCAAATCAACATTTCTGGTTATTTTCCTAATATGCTGGATTTGAGAAAAAGAAGAAAATGAAAGAAAGAAAGGAATTCATAGCTAATGTAACCGGTATATGGACACATACAGAGAGAGGGATAGGCTGGGGAAAAGGATTTTTTGTCCCAAGTAAGCTTTCATAGGATGTATTCCAGCTGTAAACATTGGGGTGAAAGGCAAGAATGAACAAAATTTAGAAAGAATAACAAAATGATCTATTACAACTGCTCATGCCAATGAATTTGTAGAACCATGGATTATTTGTGAGGTAGATCAGGATTTCAATGAACTTCGGACAGAATGAAAACCACCTTAATCCAGGCTCCCATCTTTTCTGAGTTCGATCCTTCTTCGGCATGTCAGTTCCAATCCATTGAAGTCTTGTTTGATTCCAGAGAAGAAGACCTTCAAGTAGCAAACAGGAAGATCATCATGTCATCTTATGGAATATTTTGAATGATGATATTCATGCAAAAACTCAAACCACAAAATGATGGCCAAAATGTATCCACTAGCAGCCTAACATATTCTGCATAGAATACAAAATACTCCGAGATCTCACCATGATTTACAAAGTCAGAATTGCTACTCGTACCACCAATTCCAGTAGTGGGATTTTGATTCGATAAACTGGTTGATGAGATGCTCCTTTGAGATTGAATAGCACTGTTGTCCAAATCACAAGTGCTGGAACTCCAAAAGTCATCAGATATGCTAGGTTTCTTCACAGTTCGCCCTTGTATCCGCAATCCCTTTGAAGGCTCATCCACAGCAATAATTGGTGTGGGTTTAGAGCAGCAACCAAAACAGCCACTGCTCTGTTACAAACCAGGTTAAACCACATAATAGATATGCACCACATAAAAATAAAAATAACAAATACTGAGTGAGACCATGGATATAGGATTTAACATTGATAATGCTTAACTTTAACTGGAACTTTCACTTACATTGAGTTTCAACATTAAAAAATTTGTCTTTTGGTTTCGGTATTAACACCTATTAAGTAACAAAGCTCAAGTCTTTGACAGATTTCCATAAGCTAATCCATATCAAGAATAGCTTGGAATCTATCCCGAGTCACTCTAGATCGCAAGTACAAGACTTTGCAGGCTTTAGCTAGGCCAAGGACAGCAGTTTTAGTTCGTTTGATGGCTCCAACGGAGTCGAAACTTTTCTTTGATTCTGTTAGTCTGAGATACTCTTATGACAAACCCGCATAAACCAAATTTTTTATTGGGAAAAGAAAGCATTTAAGATCATAAAGGAATCAAGAAACAGGCCAGGCCAAGTGTGAATCTAGACCAAATCTTTCATCAAATGGTCTTGCTCAGAATAGTAAGAACCCTAGATAAATCTTATCTCACTCCAACCTCAGCTTCTAAATAACGCCGCATTTGTAATAAGACACTCCTTACTATAAATCCAGCAGTCAAACCCCATACTTTCCACACATCACAAGATATTCCTACGAGCAAAACATGTCCAACCCATTACTGTACACAACTGTTCACTTCCAAGAAGACATTTGTCACGCTGTCACAAACAACTTGAAAGCAACAAAACCCAAATATGATACAAACAAGAAAAGTAGGAGATTGGAAAGGAAATTAGATAAGGGACTTACCCCATACAAGCAAGAAACTGGTCGATCCAGGCAGAAACGGAGCTGCACAGAGCCACCATTTAAAATTTAACTCACAAGACGTATTATAAGAAAATCAACACCATCCCAAGAATCAAGATTTCTATTTTTTTTTTCCAGAGACAGATAGGAAAGTTGCAAGCTTTCTTGTTTCAAATTATGCAAGTTGGGCTTGGTGGGTTGGTGGGTGGCTGAGAGATAATTATGTGTGTGATTAGTGAATGATAAGAAGAGAGTGAGAGAAAAGTTGAGACTGATCAGGTTATGGTGGAGCTGGTGGTGGTTGTGGTGGTGGTGGTGGTCGTCGTGAAGATATTTTGGTTTGTGGATGATACTTGGCGTTTAACGCTTTCACGCGTTTCACTTTATGATTTATTGCCGAGATTATGAATGGAATGGATCGGATGAAGTGAAACATTATTCTTATTCTATAGTTCGAAAAAAGAGTTTGTGATCGAATAAAATGAATGAGATAAAAGGATGGATTATATTACATTTTATTCTATATTAAATAATAAAAATGAGTTTTTCTCCTCAAAAAAAAAATAAAAATGAGTTTTTTAATTTAAAAAATTTACTATAAAATATAGAATAAAATATAACTTTTTATTATATTATATTATAAACTCTGCCTTCAAACCACCAATCATTCTTTTTTTTTTCCAACAATTTTTTAATATTACATGTTTAATCACATTTTCTAATATTACATATTTGATCACATAAAGTAATAGATTACTACCCCCTGCCTTTGTTGTTAAATATTCTTAAATTATTCAAAAACTTCTTTTTCAGGTAATATTATATTTTTGGAAAACTCTAAACCTTCCTGTGTGTAAATGAATGAATTTTCATATTTTTGTCTCAATTTAAAGAATAGTATATCACTATTTACCTTTTTAAGATTACCGCAGTACTGCCCATTTTTCCTCTCTTTATGCAAAAAGGAAAAGCAAAATGTGTTCCTTGATGATTTGTTTGCTTTTTATGCACCAACAAGAGCAATAATGTTACGATTGACCACGCATTATCTTAAAAAAATAATGATCATACATGAAAGTTTGATGCTTTCTAGCAGATAAAAAGCAATTAAAGGTCGCACCTAAAAGCTCTTTACCAAGTATCAATAGTTCTTTTTCTTTTAGTAATTTATAGCAGATGATAAAAAAGACATAGGTCCCAACTGCAGGATGATGTTTTATCTCCCTGCCAAGGCCAGAAAGCTTGATCATGGCACATGGTTGCTGAAATCCATGTACCTGAAACAGTTGTACTGTAGCCCTTTTTCTTTCATCAAGCAACCAAGAAGACAGTAAGAACATTAAGAACAAGAAAATGTCAGTTCCATCTTTCCGTTGCTGCCAGAAAAAAAAAACATGCACCCAATTTGTGAGGCATCCCCATGCTTATTTGATACAAACACTGTAACCCATAAGAAATTGTAAAAGCATATGAAGCAAAGGGACCCCAATCTAAAAGTGATTCAAAGATGATTCGGCATTCGTATCAAAGCAAGTTAAAAGTTCGAACTGCCTTGTGAATGATAGATGCTTGTTAATTTGATCGCTAATCTCAACGGCCTCAACCATTGCCTAACATTTTCTATGTCGAATTCCCCCGATTGAAGAGGAATGATGTAAGGCCCTTACTCCACCCAAATATCGACGATGGTTCTTGCCTTTTGGGTATGAGAGAAGCCAGACCAACCCCAGAGTTATGACGGGGTACAATACCCTGGTTGACATTTGTCTGCTCAGATCTGGAAACATATTCAAAAAATACATCATCCATTTTATTTGACATTCTTATACTTGAAACATTTTGAACCCATCACCTTTCACATAGTCTTGAGCACATAATATGCCTGAAAGCCAAATATTCCGTAAGCACTGACCATACGAGAAACTAAGAAAAATAGTGGAAGGATTTTGAATTTAAAACAAAGTTGGTTGAATTCATCCAAAACTTATTAGAAAATTAGGAGTACAGCACAGAAGTCAGTGATACAATCTTAGGTGCTCAAGGAAAGGAATAAAGGAATCTCTACCTATATCATTATTTGCTGTCTAGGTCAGACTCCTGTATTCAGAAACTATTATTGTACTTGATATATATGACGTCCTGTCCTTCAAATTGTTTATAATCAGCATCAATCCAACCAATTTGGAGCCTACCAGCAAGTAGGAACTAAAAGCCCGTGAAACATGTCCAGACAATACCAAGAACTATCAAACAGTTAAGTCAATTAGATAGCTTTTCGCTTATAACCAACAAAACATGTATTTTCATTTCCATTTTTTCGGTCGTGACAAAGAAATGCTCAAAACAATTTTCTATTTAAAGGGCAAACCAATCAGCCAGATGCTTTGAATATCTAAAACAAGTCAATTTTGCTCTTATTATGTACAAGTCGTAGTTTCATTTCCATCTCACTGAAGGTCGCCAACAAAGCACTTACATTTCTATCCAAGCAAGGTCACTAACAGTAAAGGTCTAGCATGGAATGATTGACCGTGCCTATAGACTTGTTGGTTAAATCTAAAATGACAGCTCAAGGCATGATACGACCTAACACATATAGTACAGAATATACACTCGTTTGTCTTATTTTGATATTTCCGAGTTCATGATCTCCACGAAAACCAGCACCAACATGTCTTCATCGACATTGGTTTTTGACTGGAAGACCAAATAACTTAACCTATCTGCATTGTGCAGGAAGTTAGTATCTTTTTGAAGATAATATCGTGTATTTGGATATACAGTGTCCTAACATGTTAGCAGTCAGTACAATAACACAAAGAATATAAATGAAAGGATGTGAAGCAAATAAGTACGGCAGATTACACACATGAGCCCTTCAGATGCGAATGTTGCCATTCCCTGTCGTTGCTTGTGCTTAGGATTGGAAGAACAAATCACATATACTCGACCACGGCGTTTTACAATCTGGCAGAATTCACACATCTTCTTCACCGAAGATCGCACCTTCATGGCTACTGAAGATACGAAAGTAAAAGCAGCAATCAAAATTGACATTCAAACATTAACAGGCAGAGCACAAAATGCACCAGTTCCACTTTCAAATGGAAAATCAAAGAAGAGACGTACTATCTATGTAGCTCAAAGTTAATAATCTCAAAAGAGGTTCATAAAAACGATTCCTTTGATCATTTGCGGCACTAACACACCAAGAAAATGAATACAAATTGTTTGACCCACTGCGAAACATTCAACTACAACCCAATTACATAGAAAAACCAATCAATCTATCTAACGACCAGAGATGGACAAGAATAGAACAACCCAGTAAAGATCAAACAACAACAATCCCAAGCATACACATAAAAACGCGCCAAACAGGAGCAAGAGAGTAACAGAACTAACCGATTGTGGGTTGCGAAGCTTGGTGGCGAGGCTTTGCCCAGCTTAAAGGATATCTTGAACTCGACAAGGAACCGGGAATCGGTAATGAAAAGGAGTCGCAGATCATCGGGCATGAGAATTGATTTAGGGTTTTGGTTACATTTAGTCCAAGGGTGTGTACGGTCACATCCAATTCTAGGCTGCTTGACCCGTACCCACTCTGTTTGAGAAAAGTTCCAATCTCAATGGGCTTATATCTTAATGGGCTGGGCTGTCTCTCAAATACACTTGTATAGTCAATTTAAATATACAACCACAGTAGAATTTTTGCTAATAAGTTGATTCGGAAAGGTCCAATAATATACAATATTATTTATAAT
>JANKOD010000007.1:23208495-23222116 GCA_026284645.1 Erythroxylum acuminatum | reverse complement strand
TTAAAATTTTAGGTTAAATGCAAGAGAAAAATATTAAAAGACTTGTAAAAACGACATAAAATTTTTATTAGATATTTTTTTATCTATATCATAGTATGCCAAAGCATGGTCAGCCTAATCGCTAAACGATAAATTTGCCTTTAAGTTTGATAGGTATCTTTTTAAAATATAAATATAAATATAATTCTTTTTAAAATAAATTATCAAGTATTAAACTACTTTCTTAGATAAGAAAATATTTATAATATTTTATTAATTCAAAAGGTCCTGTGTTCAAATCCCCATACTTACGCTCTTTTGATCGAGCCTGTTATACAGGGTTTGCTTAGTGCGGAGTACTTGATTGACGTGATTTGCAGGTTATTGTATTAATCCGGAGGTTTACGTAGTGTGTATTCAAAAGATAGCGACTGCGGATTTCTCTGTTTCAAAAATTAAAAAAAAAAGTATGGATGACAATTTAAATTTGATTTAGTTTGAAATTGACAAACTAGACCAAATTGCTTAAATTTTGAATTAGGCCCGGACTTTGAAAACATGTTTGCTCTAATTCGAAAGGCCTGGTCTGAGTCTGACCTGTTACCAAACACTAATTATAACATCAGTGTTAGGCATTGGGGTACTAAAAATAGGCATATAATAAAATGATTAACGTCGCTAATCCTTATCCACAAGGCCTAATTAGGGTAACACAAAGTCCACTAAGCCATCCAACTCCAACCACCTTGAAAAAAAAGCAGAAATGCGGTCATTCCTTACACTTTGCTTTGTAGTAAAAAATCCTTGTATTACTAAATCTATCCCAACTTGCTTCTTTTTGTAATGGTGATTAGGTCACCAGGAGAATCTAGGAACCATGACATTTGCCTGCGTCATGCACTTTTCTTTTCCCTTCTTAAATTTAAACTAATGTGCTTGCGACAATTTCCACTGCTTCATATTTTAAGGTCTTGGAAATCAAAAGGCAGACCTTACATAAACGTTCCCACTTACATAAACGTTCCGGAGATGAGACTAGACAAATCTGGACACGAAGAGCTCCTGTCTGTCGACACTTTGTGGGAATAGGAACGTAGAAAAGGTGAGTTTCTGTACACTGATAGATAAAGAAAGTGATCAAATTATTGGTGTAGTGTAGGGTCATCTTGATATCTTATCTTGGCAAGAAATGCTCAGCCAACGCTTGTTGCTTCTGTTGTACATATCAACGGACAGGAGAGGAAAAGATGTCTTTGATGTAAATGCTAACTTTCCTCTGAAATCATGATTGGTGGTTCGTATTTGGTAATGAAAAATGTGGTTCCTCAGTCACTTCTATGATCAGATTGCAGTGAAAAATTATTGGATTCACTTCAATTATTGAAAAGTATAATTAATTTAAGAAATATTACATACATCCAATATATATATATATAAAAAAGCACATGATGATGGACATGGTGTTGTCATCTAACAATGAGAATTTGAGCCCCCTCTGCGTCTTTTCCATTGGCTGGGAATGTTTGGTCAGAACGCTCCAAATGGTTGGTACGTAGGGAAAGTACCTTAAAAAAATATTAACATAAGGTAAGGAGGAAAATATAATTTAAGACAAAGTGGAAAAATCCTCTCCAATCAAAAATTTCAGTTTTTTTTTCTCCAACTGTCACCTACCACCTGTCTCTTGTACATAGTTTTGTCATACATACATATGCGCAAACGCAAACATATATATAGTCAAACAAGTACTTATGAGATATATCTATATTGATTTTTTTTAATTTTCAACGCATAACTTTCAATTATAAATAATTTATAAATTATGTATTTTAAATATATTATTTACCTAAAAATCCCAAAGTCACTATTCCAATTAGCAATTGGTGGAAAAAGGAATTACTTACATCCCTTGTTGATGTGCTTGTTACATTAGACAATATTGTTGAAACTAAAACAGATTATCTACAACAAGACTAAAAAGTTACATGAGGATGAGAAGTGAGAAAAAAAGAAAAAGGAACATCATGTACAAGAAGAAGAAGACGAAGAAGAATGAAATTAACTAAGAAGAGTGGGCCAATCGATGAACCCCACGATCTCTGAGAATCCCATTGTAGAGGGCCACTCTGTTTGCAGGCATTTGTCTTTCTTTAGACTCAAAGCTGCCATTTTTATGTGAAGAAGAAGAGCTTTTAGAAGCAAAAATGGCTGCTTGTTGTCTCCTAAACTCCTCACCGTCACTTCTTGGATCGACTACGTCCTCTGCGAAGTGTACCCTTTTCTTCTTCTTCCTCATCTTCTTCTTTCTCTTTCTCTCTTAAAGAAACAAACCCAAAAAAAAAAAGTACCCATCAGACCAAGAAACACAGAGTCAACGAGAAAAGATCAAAAAACGCAGATCAATGTGAATTATAACAGTTTCAACCGTTAGGTGTCACCCAAGTCAAATTCTTTAGTAAAAAGAACTTGTAAGTTGTAACACATGAAGAAACAACGTAGGAATATACAGAAAGCAGAGAGCTTTGTGTTCCTTTTCGCATATATATATATACACAAATACATATACATACCTGAGGAGATACATGACCGTAAAACTTGTTGAGAAGCGGAGGGAGGGGTTTGGAGGATGGGGAATTCGGAAAGAGGGATAGACTTCTGGAGGCGAAGAGCGAGGAGGATTATGGTGCCGGAAACCGCCATAGCGGTGGCCAGAACTACACCTTGCGAGCAGAGTATAGAGGACATGGTCATGGTTGGTTGGCGAAAGACAAACTGAAGCAGAAGTATATCATCAAACAAATACGCTTTTTATGAGAGAGTAGCCAGTCTTTTCTTTTTTTAAAAACAAATAAATAAATTTGGGTATTAATGATTTCTTAATTGATTAGGCATAATAAATTAAATTAATAATAATTTCAAAAATTTACTATGAATTTTATCACAATTAAAATAAGTGAATTAGTTAGCTAAATTTAATATTAAAATTCTTTTAAGTTTAAATTTTACATTGATTTATATACTAAAAAAAGAGTAGAATTTGTTCAAAAATTTATTGATTAATTAAATATTTTTTTTCTTAATCAATCTCTTTATTAGTTAAGATTAAAGTTGCATATATTAAAAACGAGATTTTTAGATATTATTGATTAAATAGAATTTTTTAATTTTTAATTATTATTTTATTAAATAATTTATTTAAAATTAATAATAAATAAATACGAATTTTTGTCCAAGAAAAAAGAGTTGGAGACTTGTAGTTCAGAAGAGAAGTCCACAGTGACGGGTGGGTGCCTGACACTACACGGCAGAGAGAACTGAGAAGTCCATTTGGCTGATGTCACAGGCTTGATGATCAATATCTCTAGTTGGTCGGCACGTAGCCTGTACGCACCGGCCAACCACCGTTTGTGATGTCCAATTATTGGCTGTGGAGTTGGATTAGTTTTGGCAAATGGTTTAACATGTTAGCAAGAGTTGAATAATTTTAGGTGTATATAATCAGAAATGGTAACTTTTATCTAACCAAATCAATATTAACAAGTTATGCTTGTTTTGAAAATTGGGGTATGGTGTAATGGAATAGGGTGTGGGGGGGAAAATCTTGAGAACTATGCACAATACCATCTGAGATGAGGCAAGAAAGGGAAAGGAATCATTGTAATTGAAAAGAGGAGATGGTGAGAGGCCTTGAATAATTGAAAAGGAATCCGATTGGAGCCCCACAAGTTCTATCAACAGCATACTTGTAGTTATCATAAAGTTACTTGTGATTATCAGAAAGTTCTACCAATCACCTAGACTAATCTGTGATTAAGAATCTCGCTTAGAGTGACAGTTGTTTACAGATTAAGGGAAGCTAATGAGGTAATTTACATGGGTAAGTGTCGGGATGAAGAGTCCAGACTGAGATCCTGAGCAACCTGGAGGAGGTGCTCTAAGTTGATGTCAGGATAGTTCTGTAACAGCCTCAAGTTGGCTATGAAGTCACCACTTAAAAGCCTGCTTTTCACACATAACAACATCGCACAACAGATTCGTAGAAGCATATCCTGCATAGTCACTCAGCTGATTACTAGTCATCACCACCATTTATTGACAAACTGAAAAGATTAGTTTCAGTCAAGAGAGAGACCTGAATTCCAAAAGGATCACTCAGAAGAGAATCCCAGATTCTTAAGATGGACTGGAAGCTAAATTCTTGAGTAAGTAACAATGTGATCCACCTGAATGCGTAAAATTGTGGCCTAACCTGCGCATGTGAGGAGTGTAGTTTAACTTCCAAGATTAACTTCAATATTCTGCAGAAAAGGCCTAAAAGTGCAGTTGAGATTTTGATATACCTTGGTCGTGAGTTCAAGATGCTTCCACAGTTCTTCATCACTTGCTTTTAGCAATTCCGATAAACGGGAAAGAGTGGAGAGAATTCCAACAGGACTGTTATCCAGCTGTTGACAAAAGTGATCCACCGAGTCGCTCAGTAGTCGAACAAAACAAGCGAAACTGTCTGCTTCTGCATTTGCCTGCTCAATCAGTAAGGGGAAAAGGTTACATCCTGTTCTTGCTTGATGGAACCAGTTCCAAGTTATTAGCATTTGATATTTCAGACAGGATAAAAGTTTGTTAATTGGAGGAATGCAGAATAAGAGGGCGGCTGCGAATGTCCTGGAAGTTCTAACTCAATAATGACAATAGATTAAGTGGAGAAAGTTGGCTCTGATGAGTTGAAATATTATGATCAGAATTTCATCTTCTGCTGAAATTAGGCTGCTTAGCAGAGGCAATGAACTTGTATATTATGTTCAAGCTATTGCACCTGAACTAATTTTCTACAGAATAAAAAATGATGAAAAAAATACAGAAATAGAACAGATCAGCTGAGCATGGCAGAGTGGTTTTTGGATTCCAGAACCATGGTTAGCTCTAAGGAAAACAAATACTTTTAAGCACAGGAAAGCAGAAATTAGAACATACAGCATTGTCTTCGTCAGTGTCAGTACTGAATACATAGATTATTGGGGCCAAGACCTCATTCATGCCTTGAACATAACGGATGGCTGGATTCAGTTTTGCAAATAAGAGAAGAATATTCCTCATCGCTTCCTACAGATGCGCACATAAACTCGAGTATTAGGTCCAAAAGAACTCTTTCGATTGGAGAGGAAGCAATGAAGATGAATGAGAACTGCATCTAGAAAGTGAGGTGATTGAGAGATATACCTTGATTTTCTTACTAAATGACGAGTCGCCAGAGAAGAATTTCATTTCGGGGTGCGTACGCTGCAAATCTCGATCGATCTGTTCTGCAATCTCTGTATGCTGTAGACAGATTTCATTTTAGTTGACATTGAATGAAGCTTACGAGACTGAATTCCAGATAGTTTAGTGTCAAGGAATGATTACCTGGAAGTACTGACGCCAAGCTGATGCCTTGCCATCACTTAAAGGGTGATCTTCATGAGATATCTCACGCCGTTTAAGTGGTCCAGCAACATCATCTTCAGCATTTTCATCGGATGTGGAAGCATCATCTGGTGGTTTGGTAAGCTCAGTCTGTCTAGATTGAAGATCTTGATTAGTGCGAGGAAATTGTTAAGGCACTAACCAAAAAATGCTCCTGATTATAACATAACTGTGAGAAATTCATCAGCATCTGACTTGTGGAGTTGGTTTAATATGTGAAAATAGGGATGTGTAGAAAATGGAAACTCACAGGACTTGACAGAAGCTCTTCTTTCAGCTCAGTATATTTCTGTCTACTATCACTCAACTCCTTTTCCCACAAGTCTCGAGAAGTAGGCAAATAACCCAAAAGTATCTGCCAGAGTTGAATCTTAAAAGATATTCAGGAACCATTGACAGGAAAAAGATAACAACTAAATCAATTTTCTGTTTAGGCATTCTGGCAATTCAATTGGAATGCATCTAACCCGAATTTGTAATGGAGTTTGTATTTTCATCATGATCTAATCATTCAATTGCTTATAACCTGATTCATCCACCAACCATTGTATTCTCCTTCAAAAGTACTGGGGCAACCATTGAGTTTCCAAGACTTTGGGAGATTCAGGTCAAAAAGACGTGACAGCCTACCTTCCATGCTGTTGCACGTAAACCTCCTCCGTCGGGAAGCCCAGTACCAGCGATCCTTCTCAACTTTTCCAAATTGATCTCCTTTTGAGAAAACTGACGTAGAGAAAAATGAAACGAAAGTGTATAATAAAAGCAGAGAAGAAGAAAATGCCATAGCTTAAAACCTTATCAATGGATTGCACTTTGCAATGTAGAAGTATAGAACATAGTAATCTATGCTATTGTGATTGTAGCATTCAAATCCCAGAACATAGTACCTCAAAACCCTTTTTTTAGGTCAGAGTACACATTCTACATGATCTAAAACAACCCCTCCACCTTCCTTTCCTCCTATTATTGAAATCTCCCAAGAGCCAATAACCTTCGTCATACAACCCAAACCGCAATTAAGAATAAAGCACTAAACAGTCAAATAACAGTAATGCTAAAAGGGATATTATCAAGCTCTCACCTCATATTCAAGATCAGATCTTTTCTCATCAGCAACAATGGCCTCCAAAACCGAAACGGACCCATGTTTATCACTTCCCTTTTGGCCCATGGTATCCTCTCTATCCCTCAATCTCTCGCACACACCACCCACACTATCATCATCACAGTGATCACTCTCGAAGTCATAGTCGCTTTCCTTAGCCAAATCAATCCCATTCGGCAAGATAACATCAAGCTCCTCGCCGGACTCGAACAATGAATCATAGGCTCCCATGTCATCCTCCTTGCCTTCGAAACCAGCGACCAAACTCCCAAGTCGGTCCGGGAAGCCACGGCGAGCTTTGTCAGGGAGCTTGAGCTTGCCTCTGAACATGGTGAAGCGAATTTTGATGGAGTGAACGGCGCGACTTGGGTCGGTGAGTTTGTGCGGTTGTTTCATGGAGGTGGTTCAAAGACGTGAGAAGCGAAAAAGGAGACATAACTTGGGGTTTAACTTCCTCGTTTTGTGGGGAAGAATGGTAGTTAAAACCGTTGAATGGTTGTTGTTTTCCGACACTCGGGTCGGGTTTCGAATTTCAGGGTCTAAATCCAAAGTTGTTCTTCTAAAGTCTTGGATATGGTCAAAAGGCCCATTTCATGGGTAGATCTGATAATTAAACATCAAGGTTTGATAATTACAAAAGAAGAAAATGGAAGCTATAAATAAACACCTCTACATAAACTTTTGATCACAAATAAGTTAATGAAAAGTTCTTAACTTGAAATTTGAGTAAGAATGACAAATTAGTTCGATCCAACGACTGAATTTGATTTAAAAATAATGAGTAAAATTAAATTAAATTTGAATTTAAACATTTAAATTGATTTTGTTCAAATTCAAAATTAAATTAACAATTTTTTAAGTATGATAATTATGAAAATTATGCGAATTTAAAATCAATTAAGTAAATTAAAACATGAACTAAAACTTAGATTTCAATAGTCAAACTTAATTAAATTCAAGTTTTGGCCATTTCTATCTCTAAATTTTAGGAATAATTAAGGCTTGAATCCACACATAACCTTGTTCTAAAGAAACTCATCCATTCATTTCTTCACCACTTCATTATTCGATTCACGACCACCTATTTTAGATAAAGAAAAAGTTCGGTGGTGGATCATTGATGAGTGATAACTGTCGGCAATCTACCACTTCTTGTAATTAGACGTCTAAAAAGATTACCTAGCTAGCTAGTATAACTCATTACAAACCTAGCAACACGTATTAAACCTAACCTTTCCAGGGGAGTAAATTTGTGAGAAGATGACGAGTTAGAGGATATTGTAGCAAAGAGCAGATCAAGAACGCGACCTGGAGGTTGAATTTTGTACATTAAATTTTGAAAAATATCACAAAACTACTGTTCCTGATGGTGAGTGTCATTGGCTAATTAGGTGCAAATTGCCGGTTTTACGTTTGTCTCGCATTTCAGAGTCCCTATCCATCCACGTGAACTTTGGCCTTTCTGATATTAAATTAAATCGCGATACTGTGTCTGAAACTGAGAGAAGCATGAGATTCGAAGTTGGATGAATCGAAATCTGGTACTGTATGTAAGGTAACTACAGAGAGAAAAAATGAATCGTTTAGTACAAAATCTGATATGGGAACAGGAAAATTTTCCATTTTCTCCTCTGAAAACTCTTTCGCATGTTGCATTTTTCTCCTGACATTAGCTACAGATGATACTATATTTGACGTTGCAATGATACCCAATAAGACATATCATATTTGCCTCAGTTTATACGGCAGTCGACAAGATGACTGGTGGCCTTTTTTATTAACTTAAATATTGCTGTCGGTTTGGAAGTTGGTGGTCGTTGACTTGGAGGTGCATAATTGATGCTTTCACCTTATCACGGAACTGAAACACTGGTAACTGATGTTCCTAGGGGAAAAAAATTGCTTAGATCTTGTGGATACAATCAGTATAACATCCAATATATGCAATACATTTGTAATCAAATGGAACTAAATCCAGCCAGGACACTATCTTATCAATCAATCTGGAGCCGCAGAGATTCTATCTTTGAACACAGTTGCATAGAACTATCGAAGGAGTATGATTTGAAGTTCCAAGTTGCTTCAATTTCAACTATGGTAGACTCGGTTTTGTGGGATATTAATTCTCAAGGAGGACAAAGTCCATGACACTTAATATGGATTGTTACATTTTTTACTAATCCAAACGTGAGCGCTGTGCATATATTAAGAAACAAATGATTAGCAGAAAGGACATGAAAAGATTTGCAACTTGGACCACCATCTTAAACCAATGACTAATACTACGTGACCGCCATGGACAACTACTGTGATCTTCAAACCCAGCACTTAATCACAACCATCAATCTCTGTAACCAATTTCATCTGCTGATTGCGATTCTGTGACAAAGAAAATTAAAGAAAAAGCACATTAATGAGTTAGGCGCCTCGATTCGATCCATCCTAACTTCGTTGATGTGTGTTTGATTGACGTAGACTAGTTATGCTTTTGCATATTCTGTGTCGAAGTTTTCAAGTTTAATTTGTCCTTGTAGCATTTTAATGATGAGATTATGATAATATACGTCTTCCATTTTTTGTAACATAGTGCTTCAAGTCAAGTCAATTTTGGTGGAGAAGAGTGGTTTTCTGATGATGATAGGAGTAAATTCGGTTAGACTAAAGTGAACAGATTGTTACAAGGTTTTTGTAATATCTGGTCTAAAATGGTGGCTTAAACTCAAACAATACAAAAATACTCATAACTATTGTCACGAAAAGAGCTAAGAGAGAGCCCTACACACCATTTTTTACTTTTTGCCGTGCACGTGGTTGTTGGAGCTAAACGTGAAGAAGTTAGCTTTACGTGGAGTATTTGGAAGTTAATAAAATTTTGGAGTATCTTATCAGATTATGTTCCTAGTCTTTAGGTCCAAACTGAAGGCTTCTATTAGCTATTTTATAGCACCGTTTATTCGGTTGTTTAGCTGGATTAGTGGGTTGTTAGTCATGTCATGTAGCCATGTAGCAATATTGAGTCTTATTTAAATCGCATGTTGCAGCACTAAATCATAGTGTAATTTTTGAAGTTTTAGAAAGCTATCGGTAAAAGTTTCCTTTCGTTTATTGTGCTATCTAACCTCCTTTTTTATTTTAACATTTGGTATCAGAGCTTGGTTAATATAACCCTAAACAATATTCATGGCAACAAACAATTTTGTTCAACCCTCTATCCCTCGCTTTGATGGCCACCATTATGACCATTGGAATATGATGTTGGAAAACTTCTTAAGGTCCAAGGAGGATTGGACGGTGGTGGAGATTGGCATCCTTGAGCTAGCAGCAGGTGCAACTAATGCACAAAGAACAAAAGCTGACAGCTCAATATTGAAGGACTTGAAGGCCAAGAGCTACCTATTTCAAGCTATCGATGGGGTAGTTTTGGAGACCATATTGCACAAAGAGACCTCGAAGCAAAAATGAGACTCAATGAAGAAGAAGTATCAAGGCAATGGAAGGGCTAAGAGGTAGCAATTGTAAAGTTTGAGAACTGAGTTTGAGATGTTGTAGGTGAAGAATGATGAATCTGTGGTGGAGTATTTCTCCAGGACTATGGCTATTGCTAATAACTTGAGGATTCAAGATGAAAAGAAGATGGAGGATATTATCATTATTGAGAAGGTTCTCCGTTCAATGAAAACAAAATTCAATTTTATTGTGACAATAATTAAAGAGTCTCATGATTTGGATGCACGAGACTCTTCATGAAGTGCAAAACTCTCTTCAAATCCATTAATAGAAAATAAAAAAAGCAGGAGAAGTAAGAGCTGTTGCTGCAAGTTAAAGCCTTGCAGACCACTACTAAGTTAGGTGCTAGGGGCATGACTACATGGAAGGGGAAGGAAAAAGGCAAGGAAGCTGATAATATGGAAAAGAAGGATTCTCGAGAAAGGCAGAAGTGAGAGAGTCTAGTAAGCCTAAATCTAAACCACACATTAAACGCTTTAGATGTCACAAGTTCGAGCATTACAATTCAGAGTTAGTAAAGGAGAAAAATCGAACTATGTGGAAAAATAAGATAAAGAAGTAGAAATCTCCTTATTGATGGCTTATCAAGTGAAGGAAAGCGATGCTAAAAATTGCTGGTACCTAGATACAGATTGCAGTAATCATATGTGTGGAGACAAAGAAGCTTTCTCTGAGCTTGATGAGTCCTTTGAAGACACTGTCAAATTTGGGGACAACTCAATTGTTGCTATGAAAGGGAAAGGAAAGGTTAGTATAAGAACTAAAGCCAACCAAATTCAGTTTATCGTGCCTTTTGTGCCAAATTTGAAGTCAAACTTGCTTAGTATTGGGCAATTACAAGAAAAGGACTATGAGATCTTAATTAAGAATGGTCGTTATCAAGTTTGAGATGATGAACATGGCCTGATTGTGAATGCCCAAAAGTCCCACAATGGGATGTTTCCAATATATTTACGAAGTCTGAAGTCGAATTGCTTGTCAGCAAGGCAGGAGGAAACAACTTGGTTGTGGCATTATAGGTTTGGTCACTTGCACTCTGGTGGATTGCAATTGTTATACCAGAAGAAGCTGGTGAAGGGTTACACAAGGTGAATCAACCAACAAAGGTGTGTGAGGAATGCATACTCAGCAAACAACATCGAGATTTGTTTCCTAAAAGCAGTAACTGGAGAGCAAAGCAAGTATTGGAGCTAGTTCATACTGACATGTGTGGCCTGATTACACCTACATCAAATGGAGGTAAACATTATTTCATTATGTTCATCGATGATTTTAATAGGAAGATTTGGGTGTATTTCTTACAGTTTCAATCTGAATCACTAGAGACGTTTAAGAAATTCAAGCAGCTGGTTGAGAAGGAATCAGGCAAGTCCACTCAAATGGTGAGATTAGATAGAGGAGAAGGATTTAACTCGAATGAGATTGTAATATTTTGTGAGGACGCAGGTATCAAAATACAGATGACGGCCTCATATGCTCCATAACAAAATGAAGTATTCAAAAGGAAGAATAAGACCATTCTTAACATGGCAAGGAGCATTTTGAGGAGGAGTTTTGTACAAAGATCATTTTGGCCAAAAACTGTGATATGGAGTGTTCATGTGCTGAACAGAAGTCCCTACTGAGCTTTTAATAAAACTCCAAAGGAAGCATGGAGTGGAGTGCAGCCAGCTGTGCATTATTTTAGAGTTTTCGAGTGTATAGCTTATGTGCATTTGCCAGACCAAAAGAGGACAAAGCTTGATGATAAGGGGAGAAATGTATTTTCTTGGGAGTTAGTGAAGAATCAAAGGCTCATAAGCTATTCAATCCTATAACAAGAAAGCTAATTATCAATCGTGATGTTATTTTTTATGACGAAGAGTTCTGGCCTTGGTCGTACCCAAAAGATGCTCCAAGAATTTTTATTCTTGATGATGATGATGTTGAATTGCAGCAACAAGAAGGTTGTGCAGAAGTGGTTGCAGCTAAAATTGGTACTGCATAGCATAATGCAACATCTTGTAGGCCTCAACGTACTAAAATGAGGCCTACTTGGATGGAAGATTACAAGATAATAGGTGCTCCTAATGTTGATCATAAGCATATTTCACAGTTCACTTTGTTTGTAAACTGTGATCCAGTTTCATTTGAACAAGTGGTAAAAGAGGAGAAATGGCATAAGCAATGGCTGAGATAAAGCTATTGAGAAAAATGAAACTTAGGAGCTGGTTAATTTGCCTGAAGGAGAAAAGACCATTGGAGTTAAACGGGTTTACAAAACTAAAAGAAAGCCGAATGGAGATGTTGATAATTTTAAAGCTCAACTGGTTGTAAAGGGATATAAGCAAGAGTATAGTGTTGACTATACAGAGGTGTTTGCATTAGTAGCGAGGTTGGATATAGTCAGAATGATGATTGCATTGGCTGCTTAAAATGTTTGGCCTATTTATCAGTTGAATGTCAAGTCTGTTTTTTTTACATGGTGTTAAGTCAATTATAATACATATTTGTTGGACTTAATTTTGGTTGATTTGTGAAATTTGTGTTCATAAATTAATGGAATTATTTGTTAATTGTCCACAGGTGGTTGTCAATGCCAAAAAGACGAAAATGGATCAAAAAGAGGAAAAATATCACAAGAAATTCGAAATCCCAATCTGGCCGAAATTCAAAGATTAGGCGTGGGCACGCCTAAGGACAGAATCCCAAATCTGCAAATTTTCTAGAATTAGAATCCAATTAGAACACAATTGCCAAGATTTCTGGAGTCCTTTTCAAGAAGATTACCACCTAAACCAGAAGATTATCTAATTGGGATAAAATTAAATGAAGAGTTTTAATTTAAAGAGGAAGCTAATGATTAATTACCGTATACAATTGGAGTTTAAGGTTGCAAAAAGGGGGGATATATTTCGGTTTTTCCAGCAGATTGCGGGGGGCTCCTCCGTTTTCTGATTTCTTGTCCTTCAAACATCCAAGCATTCTCAATTAGCAGTTGCCGCACGTTATTTATTTTCTCTAGTTACAAGCATCCATCGTATTTTCTATTCTTCTCCTAGCTGACGCAACCCCTGTTTTCACCTGGTCCACGTGCTGAATCCTTCAATTTCCATCATCAGCGCATTCTTCCCATCCTAGGCTGCCGCAAGGGATTTTCTTCATTATTCCAACAGACCATCGATGCACATTCCCTCCTTGCTGCCACATCATGCTTTCTCCTTATTTTTCATTATTTCAACAACATCATCGCATGTCATCTTCTCCCAAGGCTGCTGCAATTTGGTTTATTTATCTTTTATGGTTTAATTATTCTGAACTTTTCAAGCAGTAATCGTAGGCTTAGGGCTTTTAGTTAATTTAATTTTCTGGTTCTTGTTTTCAATTTCTGCATAGATTTCAATTAGGGATTTTATTATTAATTTCAATAAAGATTGGTTATGGAGATTATTTTTATTATTATTTCTTTTGATTTCAATTTAATTATGATTAACTAATTTTCTTGTCTTGGTTAAGGGATCCATGTTCCATGTTATTATGGTGAGATATTCTTAATCTTTTTCATGTTATTGATGAACATTGGATAATTTC
>JANKOD010000007.1:23145002-23190339 GCA_026284645.1 Erythroxylum acuminatum | reverse complement strand
AATTAAAAATATATAGTTTATAAGATATTACATAAGTAAAAAAATATAACATTATGGTAAGTAATTTTGATAAATTTCTTAATCTTTACGCTTCTTAAATTTTTTAAAGTTTTCAAACTTGATTAAAAAATTAACAGCAGTAAAAAATAACAACAACATTTAGTATGAATCTTGCTGATATACGAGATTTTGGAAGGTTCAATAATACGCAGCCTTACTCCTAATTTAATTTGAGTAACTGTTTTAAAAATAAAGGTAAAATATAAATAATATCAATCATCATCTTCACATCTAGTTCGAAGTCCCGCACTAAAGCAGAATCTGGAAAAGTCTGATAGTATGCAGCGTTACCCTTACATGATAAAAAGTTGTGAATATCAATATTATACATAAATTAATTAAATATTACAAAATAACGATTTAATTTAATTAAAATTAACTAAATATAATTCAACCTATAACAAATTTTTAGTTTAAATATAATTTAAATTAATATCAATAATATTTAATATATTTTATTACTTTATTAACAATTTTAGAGATTGCCACGTGTCAGTTTGATATAATAAAAAAAGTAGTCTCTTTCGCACTTATCATCTCTCTCCAAAAGGAATAAAACCAAAGATATACTCTCCACTCTGCACAGCACAAACGGATATTCCAATACTACCCTCCCGAATATTCCTTCTCTCTTCTTCTAATTATTATTTATACCAATCCAACCCTTCGTTCCCTCTCTCTTCCCCTCCCTTTTTCGCTCAACACCTTTTTTTTTTAATCACTTTCTAGCTAACCAAACACAACACCCCTTCGGTTCCTCTTACAAACAAATTATACTGCGACTATCTTGTAAAGATCATGAAGTTCGGGAAAAGCCTTAGCAACCAGATTGAAGAGACGTTGCCCGAGTGGCGCGACAAGTTCTTATCTTATAAGGAGCTAAAGAAGCGACTGAAGCTCCTGGACCCTCACAAGGAGCGCCCTGGAAAGCGCCCCAGATTGGACGCGGTTGACAGTAAAAAAGGAATGACCGAAGAGGAGATCAATTTCATTAGGCTGTTGGAGGATGAGCTCGAGAAATTCAACGCCTTTTTCATGGAGAAGGAGGAAGAGTACATCATCAGATTGAAGGTACGTACCTCCTCTCTCTCTCTCTCTCTTTTTTTGGGGTTAAAACGGTTACGATATGTTGTTTGGTTTCCGGGAAAAAGGTGTTTAATCGGACGCATTTTTTATAGAAGAAAACGGTTACAGCCCGAGTGCAACGACGTCGTAAGGAGTTGGTAGTAGATGACTGGATTGAGCAAGTGTCAACGTAAAGGGTAGTTAAAAGCCGTTACTGATTTTACCAATAGGATTTTGCCAGGTGTTAGGTGATTTAACATGCAACCGGCTCGCACTCATTGTCTGTGTATTGTGCCTTATGGTTTCGTATATTCTAAACACTCTCATAACATGATTACTTCATAGAGATACTTTCTCCTAACACCTTCAAGGATGATGTCTTGTACAGAAATTCAGTTCAAGTCGTTAGTAATGTGGAATGGAAACTCAAAAGTCTATAACTTTGGTGCAGGAATTGCAGGATGGGGTGGCAAAGGCCAAGGATTCTAATGAAGAGATGATTAAGATTCGGAAGGAGATTGTAGACTTCCACGGGGAGATGGTTTTGCTGGAGAACTACAGTGCCCTCAACTATACAGGTACTGTCTTGGACAGGTTTATGTGGGAAGTGTCTAAATTTAAAACTTGACTTGATTTGGATAGTAACTTTTTGTTTTTTTGTTTTTTTTCAGGATTGGTGAAGATACTGAAGAAGTACGACAAAAGAACTGGTGCTCTTATTCGCTTACCCTTCATACAAAGGGTTTTGCAGCAGCCATTCTTCACCACCGATTTGCTATACAAGCTTGTTAAAGAATGTGAGACAATGCTTGACCGCCTCTTCCCCATGAGAGAACAAGCATCTTTAGTTGAAGCTGCGAAGGGAGATGAAGGGTGTAATCCCTCAACTTCTGCCAATACCAAGAATGATGGCCTGAGCAGAGTACCCAAGGAACTTGCAGAAATTGAGCACATGGAGAGTTTGTATATGAAGAGCACCATATCAGCTTTGCGGGTTTTGCAAGAAATTCGAAGCGGGAGCTCAACTGTTAGTGTTTTCTCGTTGCCACCACTGGAATTAAGTGGGTTGGAAGATAATACTTGGAAGAAAGTTCCTATCATGGAACAAGTAGCTAAATCTTAGGTAATGGTACTATGTTAAGGGAAACAGGGTCATCTCTTTTTACTCTGTTTTTGTTCCTTCGCACATAACGGATGATGTTGTATACATGTCTCAGATACTGACATAGGTGTATATGCTTAAATGACGTTGAGTGAGCTTTCTCCTATCTCAGCACAAGTTGTTTGAGTTCTGTATGACAGAATCATATCCATATATACAAGTTTCTAGTTTCAATATTAGTTCATAAGTTCTACAAAAAATCAGAGTGATGTAATATTGAGAGCCTTGGCAAAGTCTAAGCAGAGCAATTCTCTAAAGTTGTAACGTTGTAATATGATCAACGAAATGTGTGGAGATAGAACATCCTTAAACTAATGTTCCAGTTTTAATATATCATTGTATCAGTAATAATCCGATCAAAATTTTAATGTGATTATTATTATTTATCTAGAAGTCGAATCCTTTGTATACTAAATTAAATTCTGTATCCTTGTTCTCATTTTCAATCCCCTCAAAGATTCATCACCTACACTTGTGTTTCTCTAATGAAGAAATCGAAACAGCACAACACCTATTCTTTAGTTATCAAGTTGCTAGGATCATATGGTTCGTTCCCCCCTTTTCTCTGCATGTGGATATGTTTCAGGTGGACACGATTGATGATTGGCTATAAACTTGATGCTTTGGATGTTTCTCCTTATGCTCTGGAACTTCATCCTAAATATTACTGAACTTAGTATTATATCATGTAAGAGTCGCATTATCTGTTGTTACTATGTTGGATTTCATTTGTGGTTGACAATTGATGCATTAGTAGGTGTTACCGCCACAAAGAAGAGTACATATCAGAGAGTGCAGCTCATTTCTGCATTATTCAGAAAATGTACAGGAAACAAGCATGATATCGTCACGATGTTTTACTGAAAACTTATGGATGCCACAATTAAGCGAAAGGACTTGTCAAAGTCACACTTGAAGTACAAAAATTTCAAACTCTCTCATCTGTTGCATGGCATTGCCATTTTTGACACAAGGTGGCAGTAATCCAGCAAGCAGATGAGAGGATCAACATAACTAACTCAAAAGATGAATTCCCATATAATTTCAATCATCGACTGTGCTCATGAATCCACCAAGAAAGCCAGCTCCATTACACTCCCCACACAACATTTCCCTTTTTCCTCTGCACAGAAATAGAGTTGCAGGAGTTGGATACTGAATCATTTATCAATGTAAAAGAAATGCCATCATCTGATAAGTTATTTATCATCTTTGTTTTTTAAATATGAACATCAAAAGAATCTCAAAGGAAAGGAATAATGGGCAGAAAAGAAACAAGAGGGGGGGGGTTAATGGACGCTGAACCTACCATTATATTGTTTAAGTTATATCAGTTGTGAATGATTTTTATATGAAAAATAAATCTGAAGACCCAGTGCTCTGCTATTTTCGAGATGATATGAGACTATAAAACAATGCCAGATGTATAATAGCTGGAATTGAAGGTAGCCGTACCTGCAAAGCCAGCATATTCCTCCAGCCTTGAATTGTCCATTGAAGTGGTCCACAGAGTTAACTCCTGTGCCTTTACATTGAGAACATTGTACAGCACCTGGTAGTTTAACATAAAAGTGCAAGTTTTTCTTCATAGAATTAGAAATTCAGAATGGACAAAAGTTTATAACTCAACCATATATGTATGTACATGCGTGTTTGTGTAAGCGACAGTTAAGGACTATCCAAAATTTATAAATCAGGCTTCTGAAAATGATGTTCTGCAGTAATCTGAATGCACCTATACATGACCTCAACTAAACAAATAGTTCTGTAAGCAAGCTCTGGGAATAACGTTAAATATTTTGTGTACCATGATGCCACCAGGAAATTCTTGTTTGTTATGCGAGCAATTTCAAAGTTTTAATTGAATTAAACAGTTCATTGGCAATGCTAAAATCACCAAGGAAAAGAAAATAAGTTCCCTCGTACAAATTTCAAGACATGTGGAAAGTAAAATCGTTGTAAGAAAGAAAATTGTATTCAGATTCCAAAACCGATTCATGTAGCGATGTAAAAATATGTAGCTATTCAGCCTAACTCAAAAAGAATGTAAATGAAAGTCCTTCTAAAGGACCATAAACAGCAAGGTAACTGTTGCACAACTGTCAAGAGATGACAGAAGAATGTATAGAAAGTATTCGGGAACTCTTAAGTAAATAACTTTGTTCTTACCATTTCCATCACAGTTAGAGCACACAATGCTATTTGGTTTAGAGCTTTGGTTACTGTTTGCAGCCTGTCAACCAAAACCAAAAGGGAATCTCAAGAAAAAAATGCTTCAGAAAGAAGAAAGAACATAATGAGGCTCTACTATGCTCAGTTGATAGGAAGCATGTGTGTCAGCATTTGTTTATATAAATAGCCATCTTTGCTTTACTTTCAATTCTAATCAGGGTGCGCTTTCCAGCATAACTGACACCCTATCTCAAATGTATTGGTTCGGTGGATTTAGAATTGGGAAGGGCTAAAAGAGGGGGGGTTCTCAGCTCTTGAACTGAGCAAAAAACGACTTTTTTTGGAGGGAGAAAGGACGTGACAATATTAGTTTATTTGAATACTTGGTCCATCCATCTTCATAAGCACAAAACAAGAGTGTTGACAGCAGTAAACCATCTCATTCCACTTGTTTTAAAGTGCATTCATTTGACAAGATATTAAGTTCTGTTAAGCCATGCACCCACATTTACGATTTCCACAAAGCTCTCAGCCATGTGTTTGACAAGCTCGCTTAAAAGTGCATATCTTTAGGTCCAAAAGGATTGTCTGCACTGACAAGTATTAGCAGAAATAGAAAAGAAACAAAACTCGTCCTAAGACAACAACCTAAATTATATGTAAATGTTCATTTAGTACATATGCATTCACCACATATGGATTATAATACAAATCCAAGCATTCTAATTTTCAAAAAAAAAATACATATTCAAGCATTTTTATTCATTAATTTCACCCAAGTTTATGAAGACAATATGTTGTCAATCTATGTGATAGAAACCTCCACAAATTGTTAATATTTTGAAATGAATGCAACTCATTGTAAGATAGGAAATGGAGGTCAGTCAATTAGCGAGTACTCACTCCAACCAGGCCACGTTTCCCACAACAAACAAGTTGGACCCTAGCCCTCTACTAAGAACTACGCAAGTAAGGACACAAGATAGCAATTACCCACCTTGACTTCCAAAGACTGAAATTTAGAAGTCTTTGAGCTTTGAAAAGCTCTGTTTACCCGAAGAACCCGTCCAGCGGCCGAGTCCCCAAGAAGTACCGATCCTAGAATGAGTGAATGACCCATAAATAGTAATAAAATTTGGTAGCATGAACTATGAAACAATCCAAAATCACAGGAAGCGTAAACCAGAAAGCAACCCGACATCAATCTTAAACAAATAGATTAGGAATGTCCGCACCTGGTTTGTCTGGAGACTTCAACGAGCAAACAGGAGTGAAACATATGGAGTTTGCCATTTAAAGTTAAATCTGAATCTTGGTTCCTTTGTGAATTGACAACAGATTAGAGAAGGCAAACAAAGAGTGTGCAAAGATAAGATGAACGTAAGTAATAGCAGAAGATACTAAAAGTGTGTTTCTTCAGGTGTGTCCGTCTGTTGGCGATAACAAGAACTTCAGTAGTAGATAAGGCTCGCTTAGTCACGTTTGTGAGAAAGGAGACAATCACCCCATTTATTTTACTTCAATGTCCTTCTTCTTAGTATAGCTTGCTGCAATACTTGTTACAAGATAAAGGGCATTGAGGTCAATGACTATTTTAGGCAGCAAACAGGCACCATGAGTTTTGAAAAAACAGGCGAATCTGTCTTGAAAACCAGAAAGCAAAAATGATGGCTGGCACACTGTTTACCAATGTTTGCTTTCTCCCCTCTCAAAGTAAGTTCCTTTGGACTCAAGTTTACAATTTTATCAACTTTTTGTCTCTCAATATAACGTCTATGTTTGCTTTTACAATATAGAATATTAAGTTTGCGAACTAAGGTTGAAAATCGTTGCTGGGCATGCCATTGGAAGCTTTTCATGTTCAAATTCCTTTTGCAAGACTTACTGGATGCTTTTGTTTAAAACAGAAAGGGAATTGAATGGATTGCTAGTGAGCTTCAAGAGTTCATTCCATGGGAAAGAAATGGGGAATCAAAGTTTTAGGAGGACAGGAATTAGCAGCATCCGTGGACATAGCCTTTTGGTTGCTTCAGTGGTTTGTGATGCTTTACTTTGTAATTTTACGAGTTATCTCATCTGGGTTTTAGAAGAACTACTGCTATGGAAAGAATTTATAGAATTGTCTTGTGTTCTAAGATCTTCATAAATTAAAGTTTACTACTTTGTTGAGTTATAGACATGGGTCCAACTTCATCTCCAGAGATTGCTAATATTCTTATGCTTATTTTCGTGTGACATGGACTCAGCTTGGAAGGAAAGTGCAGAAGAAAGAGGCTGTCATTCCCGACCCAGATTACCGTATACCAGTTGTCCTACTTGGTTAGTGCTTGGCAAGCTTTTTCGGATTATATAATGACAAATGGAATTGCATATGATGCAACTCAATTCAGTTACTTTACTTAATGGAATTGGATGAAACTGGAATTGTGCAGGCTGATAAATTCTGTTATAACGTCTCTTTCTTTTTGATAGTGAATAACGAGGACAACAACAATCATGTAATTAAACAGCCATTTGCTCTGTATATGGTTCTTGGACAAAGTATTTTTCACATGTTTAAATATATGCACATTCAACAACTTCAATTAGCTCTTAGAGCAGAGCTTCGTTCTTGACGGATTCTGTAAAGATTTTTGGTCTCTTTGGTAGGTACACGAAATCTATGAGAAGTGAAGCTTTTCATTTACTACTGAAAGCATATAATCTTCCTCCTCATAGGTGAAACCATTAAATATCATTTCTTTAAGAGTGAAATTTCTGTTGAAACAGGTTTAGCTGGTGGCTTAACTTATACAAATAATCTATTGCCAGCTGCACCTGTTGGTCTCCTGGGATTGCTCCTGTTGTTTCAGGTAATTGATAATGCATAATCTGGACGCAATAGAAAGTTGGATGTGCCGATATTCATCTGCTGTCAAAGGACAACCTTCATTGCTTGGGCTCAGGTCTTTCATAATATAACTTAGTCAGATGGTGTTCATCCTCAGTATTCACCCTTTTTAAGAAATTTACTTTACGTTTTGTTGCATAGATTATCATGTGCTGCAAACGGTGTGTTTGTTATCTTCTAGTCTGCCCTTTGTTTTTCCACATAAACCAGCTAATGACTTGTTTCTAGTTAATGTAATCTTTGTTTCTTGCTTACAGACTACTAGAGTGAGATTTGTTTTTGATGATGAGGCCCTGGTAAGTTCACTTGAAATCTATACTAAATTCCTTTTTCTATAATCTCTGGAATGAAGATGAATCATTCCACTCCTTAGCCAACATCTTCTGAGCATTTTCGTTATGAATCATTTGACCAATTTAGTTTCTAAGGCTTCTTATGTTCTCAAGAAATTTAGTTCTGATGGTTAAAAAAGACAATGTAAACCAAATTCTATCCTTGTTTGTTGTTGATGGTTGCAGGAAGTGAAGATTGGAGACCAGCTTCAGGAATCAGGTGAAAATGTGTTTGTGGGAGGAAAGAACCGCTGGAAGTAAGTAGTTTGTGTGTTCTTCCCCAAGTTCTATGGATAAAAAATAAGGCTCCTTATCCTATTGTTTCTCTCAGATATTCAACATTTGTGAACTGGGAACTGTGGTGGCCAAATTTCCCAATTCTGGTGTATTTTAAAGAGACACAAACAAAACCTGAAGGACAAGTGCATTTCTTTCCAGTGATTTTTGTAAGGCTTTGTGATCATATATTGTGATGTTAGTGATAAAATGAGATCCCACTCGGGTTTTGGACCTGTTTCTTTCCAACTCATCTGATATGTGCTCTTGATTGCTATGAACAGAATGGCAAACAACTCTACGATGTCATGGTGGAGAGAGCTGGCCCCTCAAAAACCAGCTTACCTAAAAGCTCCTAGAGTTGATGACATTAATGTTTCAAACTACCTTGCGGTCCCTTTAGATGCCAAAACATGGGTCTCAAAATTTCACACTAAAGTACTTGATGGGTCTCTCTCAGATGAGAAACAAGCTTTTCTTGCAGGTTAATAGATGCTGCTTCTGTAAATCGAATCTCAATTACATATGTATTAGTCTACATTATGTTTGTACATGCCTCAGTGCAATATATAAGAGCTTTGGGTGCTTCTTGTTCGTCTCTTCTTAGACATTTGGCTTATATAAAGATTCTCCTGTAATTACGAATCAAAAGCATTATATTTACATACATAACTCCCTCCAAAGTTCTACATTTTCCTTCAGCGTCAAAATTCTACGAAAGACCGAAGGTCTGAATTTGAACAATTTCAGTGAAAGGAGTATATTTTAAGCCAAAACTGAAATATTACAGGTTAATACAACTAGGTGATGTACAGTGACATGAACAAAATAACTATGGCCGACAAATCCTTATTGCACATGGACAATTCTCATGACGTCAACTTCTCGATAGCCATTTCTTTAAGCGCTATAACTAATCTACAGAACACCTTAAGATTGTGGCCTACTTTATCCTGTAACAAGCAACAGCCACCAAAAGGAAAAACATCATTAGAGGAAAGAGCAACAGATGTTTGCACTTAAATGGTAGGATCTGCTTTACGTACTTGGGAGCGCCATTATTCTACAATATTAATATCACTAAAATATAACAATCAAGACCAGAAACTGGATACGCAAAACCTTTGATCGATGGATTAACACAGAGGAAACTTCCAATTAATCAAATAACATGCTTACTGTTTCTGAACATGATAAAACAATATTTTTAACGTCAGGAAGATGGGAATTGGGAAGGCACTTAGAAACATTCCAAAAATCATTTCAATAACTACACAAGTATTAACTGATTTTTGTAACACCACAATCTGTAACCCTCATACATGTAAATTGCGACCTTTATTCAAGTTGTTATTTCTAATAATCCTCTTTGTGCCACAACTTCAAACCCAAGTCAATTAACAACTTTATTTCATTATGTCTAAACCATGTTATACCAGATGGATTTCATCGTGGTACTTGGATGTCTTACTGAATATGAAGGAATAATGTGGATAGCTGCATACCTCATTTAGTATCTCAAGCCGTTCCAAAGTTGGAACCAGCTTTGCACACAATGAAGGTACAGCCTGTCCAGAGTCCGACTTTCCACCATATGTAATTGCTTTCCTTGCAACACTGGCATCAGATGTTGCAGAGCTGCCAATAAAAATAAAAGAATCCATCCTCAAAAGCAATAACATATCAAATCAACATCGAACAAAATCGTAACTCCAATATGACACGATGTTTCATTATAAACATAGTTGTATACAAGTCATACTTGCCCACATCACTTATCCAGTGACAGCAAAAACCTAACAAATGTGGGAAATAAGAAAATAAAGCATTAAAAAAGACAAAAAGGCATACCCATCCTGAAAGTGAACAAGGATTATGTTTAATATATGCTCCGCAAGTGGCAGTAACAAGCTAATTAGCTGATCTTTACTGCCAGCCACACGGCACATTTCCACCATCGCAATGTACCTCCTGCAAGAGTACATAAACATTGCAATTTTCTTGAGGTTACATAACTAAACCAATCAAATAACAAATGCGACCAAGGTTACTGGGGCACTATTGGAGAAATCATGAAAGGTATGTTGCCACCAACCTCTACAAACTAATATGTTCAATTATTTTATTCATTGTACTAACATTTTTGGTTTTACCTTTAGATTGAATTTTTTCATCAATTACTTGGTTGAAATAGAGGAAATCGGTCAATTATTGAAACTCATAGATTATGTTCAACAACTAGATAATGGGTTATCAATAGGGCCAATAACTTGCAAGACAACCACACCACATTATCAAAATTTTAGTAAAGAGAGGAACCGAAATGGTATACCTTTTCTGTATGTCATCATATGATAAAACACGATCTTTATGAACATACATATTTATAATTTCATCCACTTCTTGCCTGGACAACTCATTTATATCTCGAATCTGGAAAACCAGAAATTAAAAAAATTCAATTTCGATCAATTACAGGAATAAAAAGGCAGAAAGAAGGCTATACATAATTATATTAATGTTATCCCACCTTGTTTAGTAGTAAGGATTTCTCCCCCGTGGCTCTCTCAAGAGAATTTGTGACAGAACTAAGAAGGGAAGCAATTGAACTCAAAGTGGGTTGTATGACAGCAGGAGAATGGTAATTGTTTGAATTATCAGAAACCTGTCACACATTGTGTCAATAATACAAGTATTTATTCTTTTTCAGGATAAAAAACATGGGTTTACACAGGGACATAAAGGACCACCCCCTGAATGTGTATATATACCTGGAGTCTCAGAGATTTCCTTGTGACTAGAAAATAGAGATAGGAGCTCAGACTGAAGCATAGCCTAGATGTGTACAGTTCTAACTTCCTTTTACCCTGACCATTTACATAAAAGAATAATTAGTGTCGGATATAATCATGAAATTATCTCATTCCTTGGGATGGAGATCTCCTCACATGAAACACAAGCATACCTTAGAAGACTGTACTGGTCCAACAACAGCAGCATCATCTGACTCATAAGCAAATAGAGCACACATCATACTGAAGAGCCCTTGAACAAAACCAAACTCGTCATTCTCTTCATAAGGCCATACCTACAATGCCATAATAAAGAACAATTTCAATTTAGAACCAAGCCCATGGAAGTGCATAAAATTCATGTACAAAGGAAGAAACTATCTGTATACAGAATGAAAGAACACCCCAGGACAGGAACAATTTAATATAATCTAACATTACGCTTTCTTTCAGCAACCATAAATAGATGCAATGTCCAACATCCGCCCAATGACAACTGGTGAAACTGTGACCCATTATTCCAGCATTGTCACTGTTATATTCATGTTGTTACCTTGCTAAGTATTCCAACAACAAGATTAATTTGCTCCATTGTCAACTCATCTGCTTCAGAAATATCTTCCCGAAGAATTTGATCAAAGAGCAATTGATGTCCTTTAACAAAATCTATAACTTCACGTACAACTTTATTCTTGACCTACAAAATATACAGACATGGGAAGAAGCAATGATTAAACAGATTTGACAATTCAATTAAATGAGTAGAAACATCGAGAAGACAGCTACAGTTGAACACAACTAAACATTCAATAAATAACTGGAAAAATAGAAAATTGCAAAATATTGTAAAAGTACATTTTCTGAAGTCTTAAGTTCAAGCAAGTTGAGATTACACAACCATAAAAGAGCCTGAGTCAGTTAAAGCTCAGCGGATGCATTGTGTAGTTGGTTTGTCTCACATGTAGCCATCCACTTATGTAAAAGAAAAGTAGAAGATAATTACAAGTTCGTAACAAGTTCCTGAAGCATCATTAGTATCAATTTTGGCTTCCAGTAGGCAACAAATACACCTTAAGTATTAGTTTCAGAAATGATTCTAATCTTCAATAAGTTTCACAGAACAGAAATCTTTGTTCGTGACATAAACATAGTCCAAAATAAAATGCATGAAAGGAACGACTTTCGAAGCACATAGAAAATTTATACAAAAAGCATATCTAGAAGGGAATCATGAAGTAAAAACTAAATGAACTTGAGGGAACCATCAATTTCAGTTCAGATATTAGATATTAAAAGAGAGAAAGAAGCGCATGTATTTTTAGAGATTGAAACAGGCTTGACATAGAAACGAAGAGTATTGGAAAAAAAAAGGCCTACCTCAAAAATCTCAGATGTATCAACTAATGATGACAAAGAAAACACCAATCTCAAAATGGGAGTTATGATCATCCTTTGCTTATCAATATCCACAACCACATTTTGGCGAAGTTTAGGATCAAACCGTCTCAATCTTATCTGCAGGTAGTTCTTTAGGCCTCAGTTCATGTCAAATGAATCAAACTCAAAAGGTTTATGAGAAGATGGATATTTTCATTACCTGTATATTCACAGCCTTACATGAAGCAATATGCTCCAAAGCACCCATGGAAAACAAAACTTGAGCACCAGATTTTCCATACTTGAGGCTAATTCTCAACAGTAATGATAGCTCAGCCTCAAGAGTGCAAGCTCGCTGCAATGAATCTAGAGAAAGTCCACCGTCCTAAATTGAAAGTTTAGGACTTCTGTTATGCAATCACCATAATCAAATAAGAAAAAAAAGAAAACACACATGCAGTGGCCCAATAATTAAAGAACGCTACACGTGTTGCCCAAGTTACCATAGAGTTGCTTTCAATTGAATTTCAAATATCAATCGAGTATCTACTATACCATATATAAATGAAGACCCAAAAAAAGGTATCCTGGATAGGCATGAAGCCGGCGTCTAGCTGGAGTATTATATGTGTTCCCTTTCCCCCTAGATGATACACTTCAAACTACAACAATTCTAAAGCTTATTGCCACTTTATCGTTAGTATTTGCAGAAGGTTCTAACAATCTGTCTTAGAGTACATGCAAAAGAAGGCATGACTGCCAGAACTAAATCTATGAAGTACTGAAACTAAGAAATCTATTCATTTCATCTGAGAAACTTAAGATGCATTATAACATACAAGAATAAATAAATAAAGAAGAGCATTTTTTTTCAAATGAAACGGTAACATGAGGGGAAAATAGAATCTAACACCTCGTAGGAAGCACTGCTGATGCCCATAAAGCAAGATCTTAAAAATCCTCTGCTCTGAAGTTGACTTAGAAAATATCTTTCATCATCAATACTAATCAAAGACTCTAAAACATAGAGCGCAATTGTCTTCCCAGGTTCACTACCTTGTGTTGCATCCTTTATTATCTGAGGAGATCATAAGAAAATTAGAGCAAACGAAAAAGTAAACTGAATTATGAAGCAACTATATCACAAATTACAATAAAGACTGAAAATTGTGAAGCCTCAAAGTCATGTAAATAACTGGTCTCTGTAAACATCGTACATGCTTGGGCTACCCAGTTACCTCTTGCAAGATGGCAACCATTCTCAAAACAAGGTTTTGATCTCTTCACCAGAAATACCCATTTAAATATTTAAAGTTTATGAATTATGATTATTAACATCAAAATTGAATATATGAAACTAACCAAATCCAGTAGGGACTGGGCTTCTTTTCTAAGAATTGAAAAATTTGCACGGGCTAGTTCTGCCTGATCTCTGTCAATCTAAGAAAGAAAAAAAAAAAGCAACATTTAATTCATATATTTCTGTCAGAAGGTTTAGTTGCAAGATGATTTGGGAGTCTAATCACCTTTAAAAGATCCAGATCCTCACTCTCTTGCTCATCAAGCAACAAGAATTGCAAGACAGTTGTTGGAACATCCGGATCAAGGGTATGTCGGCAATACTGAAAATAGCTCAGTAGCAGTGCATATTGGCTGACCAGGAATAAGACCAGGAAAGAAGAGAAAGAATGGTCAATTGTTGACAAGAAGTTAATTTTTAAACAGAAGTTAAAGCACAGCAAGAAACAATGAGGAGACCTACCGTCTTCTCAAAGCTTCAGAGGATTCATTTCTCATAATTGCCATGATAAGTTTAAACAATACAGAGTGACAAGCACCATTCGACAATTGTTTGATTGTGATTATATCAAGACAGGTGACACTGTCCGAGTTTAAACCACTGGGGCATAGAAACCTTTCATCGCGTAACTTAGCCATACACGTAAGTGCAACCTACAAACAAACCATGATCAAACTAGCCGTAGTAAAGAGAAGAATGGACAATCATCCTTGTCAGATAAAGGAATCAAGCTCAGATGAGAAAAGATGCCTGGGTCAATAAGAATGCCATCCTCAACGAACAGTCTGGAGAAGCAGAAGCAGTCAGGGAGGCATCAAGAACCCTGACAATGATGAAAATCAACCACAAATTGTTGAAGAGTTAGAAAAAGGTTGAAAACAAATAAAGCCTTACTGATACAAAATCTCAGATCGATTTTCAAGTGAAGATATTCTCTTCGATGCAGAAACCTGAAAAAATAAGTTTGTGGATCAAAATGGTCAAATGGTTAGAAAAGGAAACCAGAATCATTATCAAATATTGCATCATCCTGCAGTAACAGAGATTAAAAGAACACAAGTGAATCTCAGGTATTCAGAAATCGACCTCAACTATTTGTGACCAGCCAGTTAACATATGAAGTTGTGCAGCTTGTTCTTCTAAGTTCTTGTTATACTTCCAACCCCATCTCAGGACCACTTGAATTGCATCTCTTACTTCATTGAGCTCAGCTTCAGTTCCAAAGTTATTTAACTGGGGGTAAACTGAATTGAATTTCTGAGGAATAGATAAAAGGAAAAAAGAAATTGAGTGCCGAGATACTTCTATCTGAAATTAGGAAGTGCACAATTTAAGGATAAGTAAAATGAGAGAGCTGTTCAATCTGCAACACCATCTAAAACAAAACAACCAACCTGCCACAGCTTGTCTCGTAAAGTAGTGAGATCTACCAGACGATCACCACGTTCAGAGTAATAATAGATGCCACCATTTCCTGAAGTCTTTGGGTCTCCAAGTATCTCCTCTGTCTACAAAAGTATAATGAACAACCATTATATGAACAATTACAAGTGCCACTTAAGACTGTAAGCTTACCAGCAAGTCAAATTTTATACTGGAAGCAGTCTGAGGAAGTTTCACACTGGTATCTGGAGATCTAAATTGCACGACTTCAAGAAGCTCCAACACCTTAATGAAACAAGGGAAAACTGTAAAACTTTTTGAAAGAGAAAACCTAAGATAGCATGCTTTGCCCTGGAAGAATGATCCAGTGATGCTTCTATATTGAAACAAAAATTGTTCTTTTCATCAATTTAACGTCTAACTATTGCCCTCCTATAAAACACAGATAAAAAGATTCATATGCAGACTGGCAATACCTTGCTCTTGCTCATCAATCGTGTTCCAGCATGCTCAAGACCATTTTGACGAGTGAAGAGATCAGAGCCGTTTAATGTTATTTCATTTCCAAAAAGGTAAGCAATTATACTTTTGCATGCTTCTCGGTGATTGGAGCTTCCCACCTGACCACAATGCAGCTCTAAAGCTAAAAGCTTCAACAGCCACGCTCTCTAGCAAAAGTTTTGAAACACCACATTGTGGAACTTAGTACACTTGTAAGTTGTAACCATTACCATATATTGGAGAGCAAAATTCTGTAAATTAATTACATAAAATCAAAAGAAAGCACAAATCAGGGGTGTAGTAAGACACTCTGGATTCATGTATATGCAAATAATTTCAAATTGGAAGCAAATCCAAACTTGTGCTGTTCATAATTATAAATAGCTGCAAACAACTATCCCCCAACAGCAGAGGCATTTAGGTAGATGAACTACAGGACAAAAAAAAACCGTAAATACCAGTTTGCAACTAATACATCAAGTGAACCAATAGCACCATGTTAATAAGTTACAAATTACCAGGCCTTGATCATGATGCCAAAACTGTGTTCAAATCTCCAACATTATTTAGTTTGTTAACTAAAATTTTTACACACATAAATTATCATCTCCATTGTTGCAATCATTTGTGAATCAGGATTGCAGTGCCCATACCACCTAATACACATCAATATAACATCTTGACAAATGTAAAAGCGAAACAGTTAGCAAACTCCTGTAAAAGCTGAAAAAAACAGTAACTACAGAAGCACAGGAGTAGTGCACCAATTAAGACCAGATAGAAGTCTGAAACCTGGTGAAGAGAACTGATGCGTAAAGGTTGATTGCCTTGTCGCTTAGGGAGTGGAGCAACGCCAATTGTATCAAGGTGCTGTCACCGGAAAAGGACTTTAGTTACATACAAGCATAACCATTTGTTGGATTAAAACTGAATCTTAAATGCACCTTTACAAAGAATTGATATCTTCTGCTGCTCAATAATTCCATGGTTGGACCACTTGTTAATGGATCCAAGCACAAGTCATAAAGGATCTACACAAAACAAACAGTTAGATATCTAAAATTTCAGGAAGTAAAGAAAATCCCATGCTCCATATCAGAATTATATGTATAATTCAACATCAGATGAAGTAGCATCCAACCTGAAAACAGAACTCGTGAAGCAGTGCATTTATATCTGGCTTCAAAAGTTTCTCCAACATTTCAAGAATAACCTTCAAGCAACTACAATTTGAAGAATCCATGTCAACTTTATCATACAAGCATCAGGGATACAAATAAAAAGTGATAGGCAGAATGCAACTAACAACACCTATAGTGAAACTTCGGCTGCAAAACTGTCTTTTCGATTGAACTGTCAAGATCAAACCTAAGCAGCAAATGTGTAATATTTGGAGCTGGTCGACTAATATTATCTATTAGAAGCTGCACAAATGTGTATAAGAGAAGACAAGTAAGTGAAATTTTTATATATATTTATATAATGAAATCTGTTAATTTTCAAAAAAAAAGAGTGAAATTTTATGCTGAAAGATTAAATCAGAAGCGACAATCAAAGAAAGGAAAACTTACTTGCATTATCAGAACTCCAGTGTCATCAGCACTATTCTCTATTATCTGACACTCTTCTGATCGTAACTCTAGACAGGCTGCATAATCCTCAACCAAAGAATTTGCAGCATTTGATTTCAACAATATTTGAACAAGACCAAACATGCGGGAACTGTCACCCAATATCACAAAATTTTAGTTCCAGCCTCTTCATATGTATTTAACAGCCAAGAAACAATAACATATCTAAACACCTATAATCAAACGCCAATTCAAGGATCCCCCAAAACATACTTTACTTACTTAAGGAAACACATCAAATATAGGCACATATATTTAAATTTTACGCTATATGAACTTCATTCCAAACAATCATTGACTCGAACCATAATACAAATAGTAGAATAAATGAGAAAAGGAAGCACCTTAAAATACTCATGATCTTAACAGAACATTGCTGAATTCGAGGTAGAAAATCATATCTAACATACTCCAGCAGCGCAACAACTTGATTATGATCTTGAGAGAGTATGAC
The DNA here is from genome assembly GCA_026284645.1 of Erythroxylum acuminatum. Classification (NCBI taxonomy): domain Eukaryota; kingdom Viridiplantae; phylum Streptophyta; class Magnoliopsida; order Malpighiales; family Erythroxylaceae; genus Erythroxylum; species Erythroxylum acuminatum. The sequence goes on along the minus strand of JANKOD010000007.1, from coordinate 23,172,944 downwards.
ATCCAAAGGCTACACAGTACAAACCATGGTGAGTTGGAAAACAAACACAATAACTAAAAACCAAGCATAAGATGGCCTGAATAGAGCATTGGTCACGATATCAAAGTTAAAGATGATTTCAAATCTGCAGTTTTCTAATCAGATGGATAACCAGGTCATGTACTCAAGTCTGTGCCACCATGGACAACATGACCAACAAAAACTTGGTTTCAGAAGGTAGCAATATGGAACAAAATTTACTAGATGGAATCAAATGTCTCAAATTACAAAGAGAAATGTCTCAAATAACAAATTTTCGTACTGCTACTTGTCAGATTGATAACATGGCTTTTATCATGTTATAATGCTTAATTCACCCAAAGATTCTATGACTAAGATTAAGCATGTAGACAGTTCATGTAAGGTAGCCATACGGTTTTTATCATGTTATATGCTTAATTCATCAAAAGATTCAATTAAGCAACCCAAGTTAACTTGCCCCAGTTAATGTAATAATAAGTAATTGATGATTGTAATGTGACAGAGAATACAACACATATAGCAGTAAACAAGATTTACCATCTAGTGCTATAAAGAAATATATCTTAACATAATGTAATACAAGTTTCATACCATGGCCATTTTAAATGGAAATCAAACAAAAGAATCAATAATGTACTTCAATAATTACATTAAACCCCCCACTGCATTGTATTGAAGAATCTGTAATTGCAAAATCTGTAACACCACTCAGAATCTCAACAATTAAGCACCTGATATAGAGGCCGCCAGTAGTCAGAAACTATTACATCCTTCTCCAAGACAAGAAGTATAATTTCCAAAGACAGTTGCACGGCCTTTTCAAGAAACTGCCCATGAATTTGAGTGGTTCGCTCGGTGATGACTGAATTGACACCTGGAAGAAGGATTCCCATGATATTCCGGAAAACAGTCTTGCCACTCATGAAGTCCTTAGAAAACAGAAGTTTCCTGAAAACGTTAGGAAGTGGAAGCCCACAACAAAGCAAGGTAGAAACAAAATAATGACATAAGCAGACACAAAAGGGAGTTAAACATGATGCACATTAGCCACATAGTATAGGAAGAGGGAGTAAAAGGGAAAGCCACGATCTAGTATGGTAAAGTTACAAGTAGAGGAAATTGATGACTAGAATATTAACAAATATAATGATAGTTCCATCTAATTTTCCAAATATTGCAAACTCTATCAAGGTTTAGGACATAACCTACGCATTTTTCAGGATTACTAATAACTTTCAGATCAGAATTCTTATGCTGAAAACAACAGCCTCACTTAGAATCACAACTGAAATAAATAAATGAATGAAACCGACTGCCATCTCCCATGCATTTGCAGACTTTTTTCAACAAAATTTGAGTGATAACACTTACTTTAAGCAGCTCTAAGAAAGGAAGCTGAGTCTGGAGTGCAGATGACTGACCACCAGCATTGTCGATATCTTCATCATGAACGTCATACCTGCTCAACATCCTGCAAATTACATTTAAAAAGCAAGTCTATTTTTTTAACAAGAATCCCATTGGAAAACATACGAGTCACGAGAAGTACACACCCAAACTTTAGAGTTCTAGGAAACTGAAAAAGCAAATGAAAAACAGAAGGCTTACATGTGAAAATGTTGGAGACAAGAAACGACTAACTGCCATTTCTCACAAGGATCTGCATACGCCCTCTGAGGGAATGGTCCAAACACATGATCATAAATAAACCTAAAGATGCCAATATATCTGCACAAACATCCTGAATGTCATGAATGCATGCAAGGAAAAAAAATTTATCTAGTAATTGAACAGAGGAGACAATTGACAAGTACCTACGCCCTCTATCACTCATATCTTTTTCCTCTGCAATAAGAGCATTTAAAAGGTTTAGGAAAGATACTGTTGAAGGATATCGTTCTCTCCTTGCTTCTATTTCATTCAACTCATATTGCATATCATAGACCTGCCATCATCAAACTTCAACAAGATAGTTTTGCACCATAATAGAGAATAAGGAAGATCATTTTTCCATCATCCAAGTCTGCATCCTGACTAAAATGCAGGCACTAGTTCAAGATTGGCAAGACTGACCAAGTAAAAGAATTAACAATGATCATGATATAACAGATAATAAAAACCATGCAGGTAGATTTCCCCATACCTGTACCTAAAGTAGTAAAAAGTAGGTTCATCTACTGGAATCAAATCTGAAATATCCTCACAAATCTAACCTGTGTCATCACTGGCTGAGAACTGTTTCCACCATGAGTTCCAAGGACTACTGGTAAATCATATTGCTCAAGATAACCCCAAATGACATCTTTTAGCTCTGGAGATATACGGACAAAAGTAGCTATAGTATACCGAAGAGCACCCTGCAAACCATACTAATTCAGAGAAAAGGCAAACAATCCAGCGTAAGATTCCAGTATTAAGATGAAAAATCATAAACCTTCAAATAAGGTGGCACAGTTTCATAACTAAGGAGTTTGAACAGAGGTTCAATGTCCTGAAACCAATTCTTCCTTTCAATAGGATGCCCATTTTCTAACACCTACACCAAAAAAGCAAATAGTCAGAATTTGATTGTGAAAAGGGGAGTTTATGTCTAGAAGTATGAATGCGTTGATAAGCTTACTTCTAATAGCAGTAACATCAACCCATCCCACCCCACCTCACCCCTCACCAAAGAAAAGACAAGATCCAAGCAGATAGGTCAAAGCACACAAAACGAGAATATAACAGGTCAAAACCTTCTGAAGCACATCCAGATATGCAGCAAGGGCTTTTGCGTCCCCCTCCTGAAATTCAGGCAACAAGGAACCAGCAGTCTGAAGGGATTGTTTGAACTTCTCATCATATATTGTTAGACAATCAAACAATGTATTCCATCCAACAGACCGGAATGCTTTGCCCTTAAGTAGATCATTAACCTTTGCAGCGCCTTCTTGACTAGAAGCCTGTGACGTACATTCCACAATGAGTTAACAAAGTCATTAACAAGAATTTAGCAAATTCATTCATCCAGGCAGAAAAAGAAGAATTCAATTGATCCAGGCAGAAAAAGAAGAATTCAATTGACATACCAAAGTGCTCAGCATTTTTAAGAAAGCCACAAGTGTTTGAAAATTAGTATGATCCTCTCCAGCAAAGTTGACAAACGTCCATAAAACATCATTTCCAGAAAGCAGCTCAGGTTCCTTCTGAAAGAACAAACATAAACCATTGAAAAAAGATGAGAATAAGTGTTTGTAGAAACTCAATATGGTTGAGTCAAAAATAGGGTGCAAGTCATCTTCATCATAAATTACAACATTGGTTTTTAAATCTTAATCCACAAATAAAACTACAAAAATTCCAAGAATTGGAAATCCAAAAGTGTTTCAATGAAATTTCAAGACCAACCTGATATATTTCACTCACAAATTCCAGCAATGAGACAAACACAAAAGGGCCAGTTTCATTAGCCTGTTGGTAATCAAGGTTACCGTTCACAAAATCATGAGGGCCAGATGAACGATATGGATTAAGCACAATCATTGCCCTGTCCTTTGATTCTTTTACCTGTAAGGAAGTAGTACAATAACCTTATTAAAACTGAAAATAATAATAATAAAATAACTTCCTAATGACTGAAATGTGTCCTTGCCTTTTAGTGTGTGATGCTTGCAAAATTAATGAGAGGAAATAACAGAAATTGAAATGATCTAGCAGAATAGCACTTGTTAGCCCACCACAGTTCTACAGAATCAGTGAAGTGACATGTCATCATAGCTATGATTTAAGACACAGCACAGCAGGCCAATCAAGGCTTTGACCAGGTCATATGAGGGACAAAAGACTGGTTTGCAAATGATTGGTCAGCTTTTTACCCCAAATCCAGGTCAACTGAGATCAGTCTACCCAAACTGACCTTCTATGCTTTTATACTTAGCAACCTCAAGTTACAGTAGGCTAAATTTAATGAAGTATAAAATAATTCAACCGACCTTATCTCTTGCAAGAGGGTGAGAAAGGAAGCAAGTCATCAGCTTGTGCATATAAGCATTGTACATATAGACCATATCCTCATCATCATTCTGCCAAAGTCAATGTGACACTGTCTTAAGAAACACATCTCACAAGTAATCGCCATAACAAACTAGAAAACAATTGAACAAGAATTGAAACAAAGAACAAAATGAATGATAACTTAATAACTGCAGCACTAAAGGAAAATTCTCACAAAAGTTTCAGAAAATTGAGCAGTAAACACAGATACAAGATAGCCGATGATCAGGAAGTTGTTAATTTAAGAGGACACCTGCTTGTTAAAATGAATTTTTACCCACTTATTATATGTAAAAGATAATTATATAAGAGAATAATTGAGAACATTTGCAAAAGAAACCTGGTAAGCTGCTGTCCGGAAAATATTGTCCAGCAAAAACTGGAAGACATTCTTTGAGAAAATGAACTCCAAGCAAGAATCCAAGTAGCCCATATCATTTGATGCAGCACTTGAAGTTGCCTCCCTTACAGCATTCCCATCATGTATTAACATCAAATGTACAGACCAAGCCAATCTTACACCACCAACAAAACCCTCCACAATAGAATTATTAACAGAACTGATCACCTAGTGTATGGAAGAAAGTCAGGAACTTACACATCACAAAGTAAAGTTCATAACCAGCATAAGCTATAAAATTGTGATTTGTCTTACAGTGTCCTGAAATTCTTTTCTAAATGGAGCATCGCGAGACAGGATAGATGCTTTATCAGGTACTGTATTCAGAGCATCCGAAGTGAAGGCAATAACAAGAAAGAAGAGAAGACTAAAAGTAATCTGCAGCAAGGGAGAGGAACAGATAAAGACAGATTGAGACAATCAGCCATGAACTAAAACTATAGAGATACAGAAACAATAACATATCAAGGAGTGAATAAATGTATCTCTATCAAAGGCATCTCCAATGTACTAATTACTTCATATAGAAAGATGAGCATTATCTAAATCATATTACGCTGATTCAAGAAAAACTATGCCAAAAGAAGAGATGATGATGAAGGATTTAGAAAGTCAGTCATAAGATATTTCTAAGTTGACACAAAAAAAAATGCTAAAACTGCTCTCTCACACACAGAAAATGAAGAAAAAGAAAGAATCGTGCCTGGCACTTTAATGTGTCACTGACATCCACAAGTTCTGCAGCACTATCTTTCAAAGCAAGAAAAACATCCTTCACATCTTTTGGACCTGTAGGCAGACATTATAGGATATGGAACAGAATAATCACTTATATTGCAGCATACAGGATTTAAAGTTCAACCTAACAACCATACGAGCAGCAAAATAAGAAGTGTAAACGAACCTTTGTCATACTTGTTAGTGATATTTTCTTCTCTTTTAATCTTAAACATCCGAAAAGATTAAATTACGAGTCATTTTATTATGAAAAAGTTGAAGATCCAATGATGCAAGACAGCGCACACTTTTTCATGAATGGGCGATCAACAACTTGCTTGAGCCAGGACAGCAAGTTATACACATTCCCGCCAACACGAGCAAGAACACCCAAAAGACACAGAAAGGCTACATGCAAACATCACCACACTTTCAAATATATAGAAATAGCTCCGACAAATTAGTTGCTTCCTCATGATACTATTTATAGGAAACTTAGTGAGTTGAAAATTTTAACTAAAATTATTAACCACACAAGACCTTAGGAAGAAAAACAGGATAGGTGATGATAAAAAGCCAAAAACACTGGAGCCAAAATCTAAAAATCAAAACCCCAAACCATTAGTGGGGTAGTGCACAGATAAATTATAAACTATTATAGATTGCAAGTTTTTGTATCCTACATTCAATATACTTTAATTAAGCAATAATAAAATTGTTACCAAACTGAAATGAAAGCAAAGGACAAATTGAGCCTCTTACTTGTCCGAACAATTAAAACAGAGAGGACAAGGCAGTGCCCCAGTACCAATCTCTCTCTACAAACCACAGCTCGCCGCTCAACCAAAGCACCTCTAGAGTCGAGGACATAACGCTCACATAGAGGCCCACCCAAGCCAGCGGGTTCTTCTCGATTAAGTTCCTGGCAACCAAAACAGACAATAGACTGAAATTTTCAGTACAATATAGCATAAAATGCAGGTAAAACTCATATTGTAGTGCACATGTGCAAACTAACTGAAACAAACCTATAAAACTTTTTTATGGGAACACAAGTCCACGATTATTAAGGTCCTGACACTTAAACTCATTCCCCAATAGGGAAAAATGAAAAGTCTCATTAAACCAATAATAAGGGCAAATTCAGCATGGGCAACCTCACAAAACAGTATCCTAATTGCCTTTTGATCAAAACAAAATAAGTATGAGAGCCAAAGAGACAATGAGCTAAGTTATCCACGATGCAGTAATAGAAAACACCAAATAAGTCATAATTTCTAAACATCAAGAAGACTGGCAGGTATGGCTTCAACATATTCTGAGAAACGAATTTCACTGCATTCAGAAGTGACTAGGTAAAGCAAATCTATTTGATTGAACCTTAATTAGAGAGATCAAACGTTGTCTTAGCCCATCATCAATAAGATCTTCCAAATATTTCTGAATGTCTAACAAGACATCAATTTCAAGTCCCTGATCAAGCACAACAGCCTGCGAAAGAAGAAGAGTTAAAACCCATTCAAATGTGACAAACAAGATGGAGTATACAGAATTACAGCTACCCTCAATAGTGTATACAGAGATGTTAACAGATCTCGCCTCTCGGTGTACCAGAGCCCTGCTGCTAGGCGCAAAATTTCTAATGGCTCTCGCCCCATCAAACCCCACTAGAGAAACACAAACACAAAAAGATGGATGAGATTTAACTCTTACACAAGAAAATGGAAGCTTGAAGGAAAGAGAAAGGACAGCATACCTCTTGATTGGCCAAAACAAGTAAACGGACACAGTCAATTTCATTGAGATGGAGGTCATCACTCAATTTAATAACCTATAATCAAGCAAAATAACAAATTTAATGTAAGGAACAAACAGAAATATAATGAGAAAGCACAGATGATATTGTTAATAATAGTGGCTGATATGCAAAATAAGTATTTGAGGGAAAACAGTAAGTTATTTGGTGGGACTAAATGCCAGAAAACTAGCATCCAAACTTTAATCAATGCAGAAACCAAGTGGCACTAATTAACACAGTTCCTACTGCATTGACGACTATGCCCATGCAGTGTCTCTTCAATGTGACACTCAAGCATGATAAATACAAAATCTAATTAACCATTCCCAATGTACACCAATTCCGCGAAGAATCACCCTCGTTGAAACATATATAACATGCCAAACATTATTTCAAATTTACCATAATCATGCAATCAGATCATTTATTCAATTCAAAGTAAAGGTGAAAAGAAAAAGACGTTTCACTTCTTTCCCATCCCAAAAAGAACCAAGGAGGAAGGGAAAATAAAATCAAACTCACAAGTTGAACATCTTGATCATCAAGCGATATGGGTCCCGAATCCGGAAGCCTCACTTCTTTAGACTGAACTTGCGCGCGGTCAGACGGCTTCGGCGGCTACAAAAAAGAAAGCAGACACAATTTTCAAGTTCCAAAATAGGCAACGCCACGACAAAATGGACGATTGAAGAGTGTAGCTTACCGTGTAGGAGAGCAGAGACTTGAAAGAAGGAAGAGAGCTGCGAATGGCGTGAAGTAGCTCGACTCTCTGGGACGGAGACGGTGGGGAAGGGCCGAGGAGGGAGGATTCGATGATGGAGAGAAGTTGCTTGGGGGAGATCATCGGAACCCTAGTGGAGAGATGTACGGGAAATGGGCGGGAATGTTTGAGGGTCAGAGGATTTGGTCTCGGGACTTCTTAAACCCTACCTCTACCTTCCAAGGTTAGGATAAAGGGTAGACTAGGCGTTATACTTAACAAAAGAGTAGCCTTTAGCATGCAAATTTTTTAAACTAAGAGATTAAAAATTCAAATTATGATAAAATAAATTATTTAAATAAAATAATGAACATATTAAATAAATTACATTCGTTATTTAATTGAGTGCCTGTTTAGTTAAGTTTTTGGAAGGTCTAAAAGTACTTTTTTTCCCGCAAAAGTTATTTTAAGAAAAAAGTAAGTGTTTGTTGTAAACTGCAAAAACACTTTTAAAGTAAAAATAACTTTTTTAAAAGCTCAAATACAACTTTTTCAGGAAACTAATTTCTCGTCACTTACGTAAAGAAGCTACCGTCATTTACGTAAAGAAAAGCCCCAAATATGAAGACTGATGCCGACACTGAGGAATTGCTTGATCGTTTGCTCACTCAATTGGCTCTGTGCGACAATTCCAATCTCCTCTCCAAGCTTCTTCCTCTCACCGTCTCTTCACTCTCTTCTTCTTCTTCAACCTCCGTTCGTAACAAGGTTATTGTCACATTTTTTTGGCTATCTCTCTTTTATTTATATTTTTTCTCATGTTCTTCTACTTTCTTATTCAATGGTCAGGTTCTTGAAATTTTGAGTCATGTGAACAAGAGAGTGAAGCACCAACCTGATATCGCTCTCCCGTTACTCGACTTGTGGGATTTGTATATGGAATCCAATGCTTCTTCTCCTTTGGTCAAGAACTTTTGTATCATCTATCTTGAGATGGCATTTGAGCGTGCGCAAGAAACTGTAAGCTTGAATTGTTGATTTTCCTTTTCTTTTATTTGGGATTTTATTTGAAGTGGATTATTTTTATTAATTGCTGATTGTGGTCTAGGAAAAGAAAAATTTGATGCCTGTGCTTGTTGCTAACGTATCGAAAGTTCCAAATCAACACCAAGAGATTATATTGAGAATTGCTGCCAAGGTAATTATGTCTTTGCTTGCGTTCTATTCTTCAATCTCAACTTTGAGTTGTTTCCATTGTAATGATATCTTTCTTTATGTTTAGGTATTGAAATTTACAGTTTGATATTGTGTTTATTTCACAGGGGATTGGTGAATACTATGCTAAAGGGCTTGATGAGGAGACTGCTTTCAAATACCAATTTGTGGACAATTCTAAGGACAGAGAACTGTTCATTGAATTCTGCCTGCATTTGGTGCTTTATCAGCCCCAGTCTCAAGGGTCTGGAGCTCAATGCATTATAAGAACATTATGATCTTTTATGTTCCTCTTGTTGTGAGTCCAAAATTTAATTAGGATCTCATAATGTTTCTGCAGTGGAGGATGTGTACCTGGCCTATCAATTGCTCAGAGTAATCGTGTCGTGGGAAAGCATCCATTGGCAAATGATGCCCTTCTGACGAGAAAGGTGGAAATAAAAGTTGGGCTATTGTACTATCAACGTTACAACTAATTTCATGTATGTATGTATGATCTTTTTTGGTGTCTTATGAGCAGTTAGGAATTTTGAATGTTATAGAATCTATGGAGCTGAGTCCTGAAATTGCTTATCCCATATATCTTGCTGCTAGTGCAGATAGGTACGTGTGAATTCTCTTTGGATGACATAAACAATTTTTTTTAAAAAAAATTCTAAGTGAGGCCTTGTGCTGTGGCTATGGCTTAAATTCATTGATGATTGATTGTCCAGTCAAGAGCAAGTAATTAAGCGAGGAGAGGAGCTCCTGAAGAAGAAGGCATTTAGTGCTAATTTGGATGATTCAAACTTAATGAATAAGTTGTTCCTTTTATTTAATGGTATGACCTGTAAACTTTTTGTTTCTCTTTAATTATTCAAACCAGTGTTGGTGCTGAATGCTTTACCTCTGTACAGGTACCCCTGGGACTGTAGATGTTGCTCCAGAATCTAGAGTCAACCCTGGAAGTGTTGCTCTAAGAGTAAAGCTCATGTCTATCTTTTGTCGGTCTATTGCAGCAGCAAACAGTTTCCCGGCAACTTTGCAGTGTATTTTTGGTTGCATAAATGGTATGAATTATCCATGTTTGACCACATAGCATTTGAATGCAAAATGGATTTTGGGTTGGAAAACTATTCTAGAGTATAAAGTGATTAAAATTACAAAATGTAGTTTGTTATGATAGTCAGCTGACCAAAGTATATATGGTCTAGTAATATTGAAATATATGCTTGCGAATGCCTGCTGGAAAAGATTTTGGCCTCCGTTTCTCTTTCTATTTATTTTATTTTACTATGGAAACCAAACAAGCATAATGACTTTTATTACTGCTGCAAAAATTTGAATCATGAACTAATGTATCTAATCCTATCAGTACATTCTTACTGTTGTTCAATGGTTATATTCTTTTATAAGCTAGACTTTCATGTATTGCTGATTATTTAATGGCTATTTTATTCAGTGCTTGCTGACGCTCTGGTGTTTATTGCTGATCTGTTGTTCACAAGCTATGGCATCCTTTTTCTGTTTAAAACTCTCTCTCTCTTTTTTAAGGTTTTTTTTTTTTGGTGACATGATATGAGTCTGTAATTAGAAATAACAGCATGGAGCTTTCTCTACCTTGGGGGATGACCATGGCTTTTTATAACACGATTTCTGATTGCACTCCCCATAGTTGACATTGAAGATTGAATTTATAATTTATCTAGATTGGTTTTTACACTTTTGCATCCCTGCTGCTCTTTTGTTTTTTGACATTCACATCCAACTTTGGAGTAATAACATTCATCTTTTGTCATTTTTTTAAAACTCTGAAATGCATTAGGGAGCGGTACCACCTCCAGGTTGAAGCAACTAGGGATGGAATTCTCGGTTTGGGTATTTAAACATGTAAGATCATTTCATTTCATCCTGAATTATACTTCAAACATCTCTAGTTGCACTAAGAAACTTTGGCCTTCGGTTCTTGTTATAGACCTGAGAGAACTTAAAAGGAAAAGAACTTGTCACAGGTTATCTTATATGCATGCATCTAAAATCATCATCTTTAAACAGGGTTGAGGGAAACCTGTTAACCCCTCTTTTAATTTCAAATCTTAAAACCCAAACATTGTAACCCTTAGCCAACTCGTGATCAATTGTGACAGGTACTGAAGTTTGCGTTACTATAGACAGTTGGCTTTTTGAAAGTTCTATTTTATGCTTCATCAATGAGCATTTCATTAGATGTCCTAGCTGCTTGCGAATTGATTGATAAATGATATGGAAAGTACTCCCTGTTGCTAAAACACTGTATTCTAGTCCTCTGTTTCAAATGCTAGCTTACTGTGGTATTGTTTCTTGTTTATGCTTTTTTTAGAATTATCAGACTGCAGATTATTTGGTTTAGCCGGTAAAAATAAGGCCATTTTGTTTGTACAAGTCTCACTAACTAATGGTTATATGTGCACTTCTTTCCTTTATCTGCTTTTGTTAAATGTTGATGCCTTGATCCTTTAAATACTGAAAAATTGAATTTCTTTCTTTTAGCATGTAATAGTAATGTTCCTTATTACCATGCATGCAGGCAAAACTGGATCAATTGAAGCTTATGGGCCCAATCATACTAACTGCCATTCTTAAGTTACTTGATGGTTATTTGAATTCAGAATCAGGTGCTGCACAAACTTGGCTGTTTTTTGCTAATCTAATTTGCAGTGCAAAATGTATATTTTCAATTTAATTCAAGGTTAATTCTTCCCCTATAGATTCTATTGCCAAGGACATGAAAGCCTTTTCTTTTCAAGCAATTGGATTGCTTGCGCAGAGGCTTCCTCACCTGTTTAGGTGCTTTGCACAACCCTCTACATTAGTTCTGAATCTTGTTCTGTGATTGGATAACTGAAATTTTATTTTTTTTCATCTCAGGGACAAGGTGGACATGGCTGTCCGTATTTTTGATGCACTGAAAAGGGAGTCCGAGTCTCTTCGTCTAGTTATCCAGGAAGCAGCTAGTTCTCTTGCTGCTGCATATAAGGTGCGCTGGATTGTTTTATTTAGTGGTTCTGATTATGACTAGATTTAGCATGTTACATGCTATTTTTGTCCTGATTTAGGACTAGGTATTGATTTAGTTTTGTTTTATGCTTTCTTTCATTGTTTGCATTGATTTCGTGCTTCTTTTATATTTGGTTAGAAAACTTCGTCTAGCACATTTCAATTAGCATGTTTTTGTTGTTGTAATGCTTATAGAAATCTCTAGAGGAAACATACTAATATTATCCTAGCCATCTAGTAAACTTTTTATTCTATGTTAATTTTTATGTTTTTGGTAAGATGGACAAAGATGCGTTACTTGTTTTTCAGTGATGTCTGTCCCCTCCCCTCCCCTCCCTACTTTTTTCAAAATTGAACTTATCACCGATCCTTACTTTACTGTTTATGTTTTGTCAATTAAAATTCTGTTCCTCCTAAATTATTTAGTAGTGGGGTTATTTTATAAAAATAGATGGCATATCCTATTCATTTTCTGATGTTTTTAGTGTCAACTTAAAGCAGAAGAAGAAACAGGAAAGTCTTGGGGACTGCTTTATGATATCTAGTGTTTGTTATGAAGCAGGCATTTTCTCTAAAAGAAGTTGCCTGTATATTATCCATCCTTTTTGAGATAACGAATCTTATGTTTTCATTTTCATTTTGAATCTCAGCCTCGTTAAGTTGTGTGATGAAAGAGTCCTTCTTTGGTGCACATGAGCTCAGTATAATTGCTTCTTGGTTATCTTTAGTAGCTTGTATTGCTCAATTTGATAGGGTCCAGGTTCTCTGTTTAAAATTTTGGTGCATTGTGTAAATTGACGCTTGCATCTTTGGAAATTTAAAATCCTACAATGGACCCTAATGTTTTTTGGTCAATGATAACTTTTTCTATCATAACAGTTCATGTTGAATCAATGCTTTATCCATTTCTCTAATAAGGAATTTTATCTGTAAGCTTTAGGGGGCACCAGCAACTGTGTTGATGCACTTGGAGACTCTTCTGCTTGAAAGTTCTCAAGGGGTAATAAAGAATTTGTTATCTTCCCATTATAGTAAACATGTCCCAATGATTGGTGGTCAATTTAAATTGCTACCTAAAATCACCTGATTGGTGATGGACTTGGCTTTTATTGACAAGTCAGCTGATTGCTGATGTTGCAACTTGGCTGACCGCTAACTGGCTCAAGTTCTGTTGTCAATCAGGACGAAAATGAAGTTCGCTTTTGTGCTGTTAGATGGGCAACATGTTTATTTGATCTCGACCATTGTGCAAGTCGGTATATTTGTATGCTTGGAGCTGCAGATTCTAGGTTGGATATAAGGTATTGAAGCTTTTCAGTCATGTATTTATTTGACAACAATTGTTTCATTTACATAAAAGTATCCATAGCGTGCAGTATTCAACCTGGTAGAGTATGTGAGCCTTGATATACACATTCGGCTATCAGTATAAAAACAAAAAGATATAATTTTTTGGTATTAATTGCTTTTTGAATATAAGTACACAAACACTAACTTCTATATTTCTGTTCTATTCCCCACCTTTTATTTCATGAACCTGGTGGTTTTTGTTTGTACACTCAACTCCCCATCTTTTGTCAAGTTTATGCATGTGCTCTATAATTCAGTAGGGCAAATTCTCTTGGGACTCATCAAATAGCTCTCAATATGGCTTGTGTTTTTACCTTCATTAGCTGGTTGGATACATTCTTGTCTGTTCTTGGCATTCTAGTAGGCTTTTGTTTCTTTTTCTATTGGTGTTTCTGTAATCCGAGATCTTCCAGTAGTGTTCTGTATCCCATATTAAATTGTTTGGTGCCATAACATTCTTGGTAGATTTTACTGTTATGTATTTTCAAATTGCAGTATAAAGAACAGAAATGAATGAAAAACAGTTGGAGAGTGATTATCCAATATAATTTTTCTTCCCAATTAAGTATAAATGTGTCTAATCTTACATCAAGCTATCTTCTACATTGTCTTCATCATAAGGATTTTAATCTTATTACATGTCATGGCTGACTTTCTTCTCTTTTCTCTCTCTCTCACTTCCTCTTCCCCTCTCAAAATAGGGAGATGGCACTTGAGAGTCTCTTTCCGATCAAAGATGAAGCAGGAAATACCAGTCTAAAGCAGCAGCTCAGATATCCTAAACTTGCAGGCATGCTAGATTACATTATTAAGCAGGAGCCAAAGTTGTTAGATTCAAGTGACATGAGGGAACAAAGGCTTCTTTTCCCTTCTAAAATGTATCTGGCTATGGTTAAGTTTTTGTTGAAGTGCTTTGAGTCGGAGTTGGAGGAGAACCACGGCTGTGTATGGAGATCATCTGAATTTCTGTGTACAGTGAAAAAGTTTTGTTCACTACTAGAATATGCCATGGCATATGAAGGGTCTGTTGAGTTGCATTCCACTGCTTCGAAGGCCTTAATTAAGGTTGGATCTCATCTTCCAGAGGTAGGCTACCCCCTGATTTTTGTGCTTTTCACTGTCATCTTGTGACTCTTTTCTTTGTTGCTTACGGTTACGTGCTTAACTCTCTCTTTGTCTCTCTTTTTGTACATGTTTATAGATGACAGCATCACTTTATGCCTCTAAAATCTCATGGGTAAAGCAGCTACTGAGTGATATAGACCTGGATACTCGAGAATCTGCAGCCCGCCTGCTTGGTATAGCTTGCTCTACTCTTCCTACTGCTGCATCATCTGACCTTATTAATGAGTTGCTCTTGTTAATTAACAGAACAAGCAATCTAAGGTAGGTTGTTTTAACTATAAGCTTTTGGAACTTTATTTTTTCATATTATATTTTCATGAACATTGAAATTTCTTGTTCTAGTGCTGAATGACTAATTTTTTTACAGGTTTGAGGCACATCATGGAGCACTGTGCGCCATAGGATATGTCAGCGCAGATTTGTTATCTAGAACACCTGCTGTAAGTTGTATATTTTTTCTTCTGTAATCTCTTTATAAACCTAAAGTGTTGACTCTGAAGTCTGCCTACTGCATAGTTCTTGACCCATAGCTAAGGGACCTCATTGGTATCACCATATTTGATAAATCTGTTAATGAGATATGCATCTAGCTTTTGTGGTAATTTTTTCCACTAATACCATTTCAGCCATGATGAAAAAGAGGAGTAAGGAACATCCACATGTGGATGCATGCTATCACTTGACTGGTATTATAGATGATATCTAATCCTATACCTAAGTGTCTAATTCACATTATCTGCCCTGCTCTACTATAAAATAGATGGGCTAAAACCTAGGGAATGAAAAGTTAATCTATCGTCTATTTTCCTTTCATATATGGTATTAGAGACAACAAACTATTTTCCTTTCATATATGGTATTAGAGACAGCAAAAACCATAGAGAGAAAAAAAGAAGAAACCTTGGAGAGTACTCTTGTGTGGAGAGAAGGTGTCAGGGAAGAGATCGAGTTTACTCAAATAGGCTTGAAAACTGTCTTGACGAAACTCTTCCAAAGAAGAAGATTGACAACCCTAGATGAGCTGGGTTATTTTTTGTTTGGATTTTTTAATTTTGATCAGAAGTTGTTTGGGGAATTTTATTTTGATACTGATTGGATAGACTTGCTATCAATTTGTCTAGGAATTCCATTCTTATTCTAATTAGGCAGACTCAGTCTGTTTGAAGAAATCTCATAGGACGGGAACTTGGAAGAAGCTTGAAGATCAATTTACAATGTCTACCTTATATGGGATTACGATTGAAACTATTTGAAATAAGTTGAAACATCAATGTTCTAACTTGAGGGTGAGTGTTAAAGATTAAATATTATTAGTCTATGTGTCCTGTATGGGAACATTGTATGTTGGAATAATTTTGGTATTCTATTTTGGAATATTAGTATTAGTCTGTATTGTCCTCATGTTATAAATAGAGGGGCTAAAATCTAGTTAATGAGAAGTCATTCTACTTTCTATTTTCCTCTTCTACAACTGAAAAGTGGGTATAAAAGTTTGTAAAGGTCAATGCTTTGCATGTGTATATCTGTTGAACATGCAAGATGAGTCCTTCAGCGTTGTTTTTGTTGCTATATTCCTTTTTTTGTGCACTCTGATTTACTATTTTAATTATTGTTTTCCCAATTTAAAAGCTCTAACTTTTGTGATGCAATTATGACTTCCCATATGACTCATAATTCATTTGCAGATTCCCGAAACAGAAACTTTGTTGCAGGATATACTTAAGTGTCTAACTAAAGTTGTGAATTCTGAAACTGCAACATTGGCCTCTGTTGCCATGCAAGCTCTAGGCCATATTGGACTGCGCATAAGTTTACCTCCACTGGTAACTGATTTTTGTTCAGGTGATGGTAATAGATTCAGGAATTGAACTTCAGAAGTTTGTAGTTCCAGTAAATGTTCAACTAATTAATGATATTTCATTCTAATACTGCAGTTCACGTACTGGAGCACTTACATGAGAAGTTGACGAAGTTACTCATGGGAGATGATACCAAAGCAATTCAGAGAATTGTCATCTCCCTTGGGCATATTTCTGTCAAGGAAAATTCATCTTCTTATCTGGATACAGTCCTTGACTTAGTTTTCAGTCTCTCAAGATCAAAGGTGTACAGAAAAAGTACCGCTTTTTTATTCTGTAATCTAGTCTGCTAGTTTGGTTAAGTCTTGTAAATCCTTTTGGAGATTTGATTAGGTTACCAACTACATATATATTTTGACACATCTAATCCTTTTGGCTCTGGGTTTAATAGGTTGAGGACGTCCTATTTGCTGGTGGAGAGGCTCTAGCATTTCTGTGGGGTGGTGTTCCCGTGACTGCTGATGTGATCCTCAAAACTAACTATTCTTCTCTCACCATGATTTCAAACTTTCTTCTTGGAGATGTGAACTTATCGTTGTCAAAACACAGCATGGGTGGGGACTGTGAAGCTAATCAAGATTACCATGCTGCTGTTAGAGAGGCAATAACTAGAAAGCTTTTTGATGCTCTTTTATATAGCAGCAGGAAAGAAGAGCGATGTGCTGGAACTGTTTGGCTGCTATCACTAACAATGTATTGTGGTCGTCACAGGACCATTCAGCAAAAGCTTCCTGAAATTCAGGTTTGTCATGATTAAAGAAGGCTTATACTGTTGTACTTCATCCTCATCAGAACTTTTTAATGCCCGTTAACTCTACCACAGGCTTACTTGAACTGAGTTGCATATCCTTGTGATAAGATATGCTTACTGTGGGCTCCATTTTCTACTTGGTGTAGAATCACATATTTCATAATCAACTGAAGTTACTTTATACACCTGAAAATTAGGAAATATCCTTTACTCATTTGGGATTTAATTCCCAACCAGATAATGAAGCTGGAAGCAGCTTTTTTCATCCAAATGAAGCTGGATATTCCAATTTTAACACATCTCAGTGCTCTAAGCATACTCTTTTCTTTCTACAAGGTCACAATCCTTTTGACATGTCAGTTGACAAGCTAATAAGTTATTATGTACTTATGGAACTCATGTTGTTTAAATCTCTTATCATTTTCTACAATGTTGTTTGCATTCATGTCACTCACCTCTTTGAAGTTTCCAAATGAATACAGGAAGCTTTCTCTCATTTACTTGGGGACCAGAATGAACTCACACAAGAGTTAGCATCGCAGGGAATGAGTATTGTCTATGAGCTTGGTGATGCATCAATGAAGACATATTTGGTGGAGGCTCTTGCAGCCACTTTGACCGGTTCAGGAAAAAAGAAAAGAGCTATTAAGGTAAAGGCATTTTATATTATGTCTTCTATCGTGATGCTTCTAATCTGTAGACATTTTGAGAATCAAATGCTGAAGTTGTATTTTTGCAGCTGACGGAAGACTCAGAAGTTTTCCAAGAGGGGGCTATCGGTGGAAGTCCTAGTGGAGGGAAACTGACAACTTATAAAGAACTATGCAGTTTAGCTAATGAGATGGGTCAACCAGATCTAATTTACAAGTTCATGGATCTGGCTAATCATCAGGCATCACTAAATAGTAGGAGAGGTGCTGCTTTTGGATTTTCAAAGATAGCCAAACAAGCTGGGGATGCCCTTCAACCGTATTTGACATTGTTGATTCCACGGTTGGTGAGGTACCAATATGATCCAGATAAGAATGTACAGGTAAACTCCTTGGTCGAAGGGTGTATGCTCTTGTTTAGGTGCTTTTCTTGTATTGATGAATGCATGCTTTTGTAGCGGTAACTTTCTTGGATATTATGGCTATTTGTAAGCTTGTTGAATAATATGGCAGAAACCTGGTTTGTCCCTTTCTCACGACTCTTTTCTGCTTAATACTTACAGGATGCGATGGCACATATATGGAAGTCACTAGTGGCAGAACCTAAGATAATGGTTGATCAACACTTGGATCTAATTATTGATGACCTAATAATGCAATGTGGATCTAGGCTTTGGCGTTCGCGTGAGGCTTCATGTCTTGCACTTGCAGATATTATTCAGGGGCGAAGATTTAGTCAGGTGCTCTCCTTGGCTCTTAACTTTATCTTATTTGGTTGAGATATTGCAAACTTTCCATAGATGTTATAGGTTTACTATTATGAATTCTCAACCACCAATTTGTAAAAGAGTTCTAGTACAAGACAGTTGGATCATGGTATCTCAACAACGGTATACTCCTATTTATTCAGATAATGAAATTTTTTATGATCTAATCTTGATCGTGACAAAAAAAATGCTTAAAAGTTTCAGGGTTTGGTTTCTTCATATGGTACTATTTACCTTTATCTCTAGCTCAATTCATCTGACCTTATTACTTTATAATTAAAAGCTTAAAATTTTCAGGGTTTGGTTTCTTCTTTTACCACCTTTTATATGTTCTCTTTCAGCATCACTGTATTTAGTATATGAAGAAAGATAATGAAAAGCAAGTTGCAAGAGCATTTTAAATAGATCTGTTGGCATCTTTATCAGTGGCATGTTAATGGAATGTGCTGTTTTCCAATGGTGAACAGTATTCCATTCTTGCTCTTCCTTTATTCTTAACAATTCTTCATTTTTTTATACGATGAGTTGGACACTTATCATACCTCATGGACATAGCACCGGTGATTTTATGAGTAACATGTCTGGAGGGTTCTTATTAAAATTGTTATTGGTCTTCCTTTTGCATGTTTAGCATATTCAAACCTCCACATCCATAACCTCTTGAAAAGCTAGTCTTTTGTTTTACTCCCAACATTTTCTTTAAAATCTTCTTCTCCCATTATGTTTTTATTATAATGTATTTATTCTCTACAGGTTGGAAAACATTTAAAGAACATCTGGACAGCAGTTTTCCGTGCCATGGATGACATAAAAGAAACTGTTCGAAATGCTGGAGACAAGTTATGCCGGGTTGTGACTTCATTAACAATAAGGCTATGCGATATCTCACTTACTGAAGTATCTGACGCAAGCAAAGCAATGGAGATGGTTCTGCCGTTATTGCTTGCAGAAGGCATATTAAGTAAAGTTGACAGTGTACGCAAGGCTTCTATTGGAGTTGTCATGAAGCTTGCAAAGGTAGGGCCTACTTCTCTATGTTACTGTGATGAACACTTGTTAGGTCTCATGGTGAAGTATCCTTTGGGGGATATTTCCTATTATGCACCCACCCATCCATGCTATTTATGAGGAAGCACATCATACAAGGGCCTCTAAAAGGAAAAGCTTGATCTTTCCTGTTCTATTTCTTTAAACCAATTGGATTACCTGGCATGGAAAATGCTGTCTGCTCACTTTTTTTCTTTTTTTTGGAATTTATCTGCTCACCTTTTTTACACATTTGTCTGTTGAGAAGATGCAAGTAACATGTATCCCAAAACAAAGACCTCTGCATGAACTCCAAAAGAAGTAATTTGTCTGCATTCATTAGTTAGAGATTTTGATGGAGACTATGAAAAATAAATAGAATAGAGTTTCTGAGGATTGATCTTGCTTTTATGTGTTGAGGACCAGGGCTGTCAAATGGTTGACAAGCCTGTTGGCAGCATTTTGAAATCCAGTTGTGTATCAGAGATAAATCTATCCAAACAATACCTGGTGAAATTTTTTAAAACTTTTATCAAAGAAAATAAAAGAAGAAAGAAAAATTGACTGGAAAACTTGTGTTGCATTTATGATTTCTGCTTTGTTTTCGTATTTTAGCTAGTTAATGTTATACAATCTGAAAAGTTTACTGCATAAAGGAAACCAAATCACTTGGGTTGTGTCATTATCATCTCCTTCCGTCTTTCTAACAGGTTTTTTACATCAGGGTGCAGGCATAGCACTACGACCACATTTATCTGATTTAGTCTGTTGCATGTTGGAAAGTTTGTCAAGCCTTGAAGACCAAGGGCTAAATTATGTTGAGGTTTGTGCAAATTGAGCGTTTTAGAGTAAGCTTTATCTGCTGATGTATGTAGAAGTTAAACTGTTTACCTTTTGTCGTCTAGATGCATGCAGGAAGTGTTGGAATACAGAAAGAAAAGCTTGAGAATTTGCGGGTTTCAATTGCAAAAAGCTCTCCCATGTGGGAAACTCTTGACCTATGCATAAATGTTGTGAACAGTGAAACATTAGATCTCTTGGTTCCTCGTCTTTCTCATTTGATTCGATCAGGAGTTGGCCTCAACACTAGGTGTGTGGATATGATATGTTTGCAATGGATTTATACTTCCATGAATAAAATTCTACATCTCTTAGTAAGAGATTATTTGATCCTGAGTTCCTTTGTTTGAACTTTGCATTGCTTGAAGGAAAACTACTATTCAGTAAGCACCTCTCTGTCAACCGATAACCTGTCACCTTTTTCATGAAGAACAATTTTTAACCTGCCCCAATTTTGTGAGGCAACTGGAAACTGTTAGCTTCGTGACATTTCTATTATATTCAAGGGCATGCATGAGCATTTTAATGACCTTGATTCTTTGAAGTCCCAATTAAGTTGGTGGATACTGACGTTGGGCATCATGTTTTTCTGTTGTAGGGTTGGCGTTGCAAGCTTTGTCAGCTTGTTGGTTCAAAAAGTTTGTGCAGATATAAAACCATATGCCAGCATGCTGTTGAGGTTGTTATTTCCAGTAGTGAGAAATGAAAAAAGCACTCTCGCAAAACGTGCCTATGCAAGTGCTTGTGCTACGATTTTGAAGTATGCAGGTCCCTCCGTCGCCCAAAAGTTGATTGAAGATACTGCAGCTTTGCATGCGGGGGAAAGGAACGAGCAGATTTCTTGTGCAATTCTTTTGAAAAGCTATTCATCCATGGCACCTGATGTTTTGAGTGGATACCTTGCCGTAATTGTTCCTGTTATATATCTTTCAAGGTCTGAACCAAATACATGCTTCTAATCAATCATGCGATTTCTTTTTGTCGTCCTTCCTTATATCTGTCCTTTACACATTTACGGTTTCCTAGAACGCATCTAGCTAATGGTAGGTTTGATTTTATTGTTCTGTTGTTCAAGTAAGGGTTTACGTATCTTTGCTGTTTAATTTACCTACTGAAGTGTCTTGAGGATGGACAATTTGAGAGTGGTAAATCAGCCCTCAATTTCTTGAGGTTGAGTATTATGTCATGTTAGCTCTATTACCTAACAGTGCAAGTGAGGTGAAGGTGAATTTTTATGTCAGGCTAATTCTGGGTCTTTTATAAGTGGAGAGTGTAGGATTTTTGAGGAAAACTTTATTTTCTCTCATTTTTATTTATGATAGAATACATTGAATTTATAGGATATTTTGTACCCTTGGCAAAGACTAATAAAAACAGAAATAATCTAAATATAGTAACTAAAATATACACTACCTTATTTCTAGGATCCTTAACCCCAATTTAGGGATTCGGGTCCTTTATTCAAAAATAGAAACAAGTAGAAATTAGGAAAGGAAATCAAACTAAATCTTTTATTTTCTAACAGAGAGTATACAATCTAACTCATGATGGTTATAACTAAAACTCTTGTTTGTCAGTTGAAGTGTTCTTGAGAAACAAATAGTTGATTCTTGATCTTTCCTATTAGAATATTATATGATTTGATCTTAGGCCTCACCAAATAGCTCAAACATTTGGCTTGAATTGTTTCTGACATGTTATTGGAGTTTTGTGTGACCAAGAAGTCTTAAGTTATGCTACCATTCGGTGAATTTGTAAATTGTTGAGTTTCTCTACATTTTGTGTGAGGGAGTGTGTGAATAATGTATATTCCATTATTGAGACTCACCCTGTAATCCATTCTGGATTTTCACTTAGCAGTTTAATCTTCTGGTTTGAATCATATTTTGACAGTTCCCACATAATCACTGATTTTTCAACGACTATTATTATGTCAGAAAGGACAATCTAAGAGCTTTATAAACAACTTGATAATGCATTCTGGAGATATTGATTATCCGACTATTTTCCTTTAATTGTATGTTAAATTATGCAGATTTGAGGATGATAAGCATGTTTCTAGCCAATTTGAGGAATTATGGGAAGAGACCACAAGTGGTGAACGAATAACTGTTCAATTGTATTTGGCAGAAATCATTTCTTTAATATGTGCGGGCCTGACATCATCATCCTGGGCAAGTAAAAGAAAGGTAAACTGTGTCTTCTTGGCCTTCTTCTTTGCTATCTTGATTTTTATGGACTGCAATTACCCTTTTCATCTTCCTTGTATTTCCAAGTAATGAGTTTGGACACTTTGCTTGTTAAACATTCAGTCAGCCCAGGCAATCTGTAAGCTTAGCGATGTTTTGGGGGAGTCATTGTCGACTTATCAGAATATTCTGCTTGATTATCTCCTGAAAGAATTGCCTGGTCGTGTATGGGAGGTAGGAAATTGAGATTTTCAACTGCAAGTTATTATTTAAGTCATTTAACATAGAGTACAGTTAGCTTGACTTTCCAAATTGATCTATATTTAATTTCAATTACCAGGATATCTATTGCATCTGCTAATGTTTTTCAATCTTAAAGGGAAAGGAGGCTGTCTTATATGCAATTGGTTCACTTTCTACATCTTGTCATAAAGCAATATCCTCTGAAAATCCTACCGCTCCTGGTGACATTTTGAATATAGTTATTTCAGCATGCTCAAAAAAGGTGAAGAAGTACCGTGAAGCGGCTTTCTCTTCTCTTGATCAGGTAGTCTGCAAATTGCTCTTCCAAATTATTCTCGCTTTATATAACATTGATTAACATCTTGGATCACTGCTCGCTTCATATCTATTTGTTGGATGAGCATTTATACTGATTTTGACTGCTTAAGAGAATACGTGCATAGGACTAACCTTTTTGCAGTGGAATAAATTAATGTCTTTCACTACAGGTGGTCATATCATAATTTCCAGAAAATGAAAATAATTTTCAATAATTCCCCTTAATGAATTTATTACCTCACTGTAGACGGAGCTAAAAGAAAATGAAGATACAAGTTACTACTGCTGATCTCCTTTCCATCTTAATTGTCTCCACAATATTGTATTTGGACAAGAATTGTTGCACTACTTTTACATCTCAAAATATTGTGAAGGGATCCAATGGCTTCAGTTATTTCCATCTGGACACCCCTTTCCGTTAGTCTTCTACTCCTCCATTTCTTTTTCTTTGATGTTATCCTATATCCTCCTTCCCCATATTTGAACCCCAACTCTGAGGTCTGGGGTTGGGGAAGCCTACCATTGTGGTCCATCTCTTGAGTCATAGGCTTGTCTAAGTTATTGACGATAGTTTTTGCACTCTCTCTTCTACTGTAGTATTGTTTGTGATTGATGCACTTTCCCCTACAGTTTAACTTGAGATTCAACTTCCCTAGTTCTGATTTCCAGATACAGCCGTCATATTTCACTCATTTTGAATTTTTGGCAGGTTATAAAAGCTTTCGGCGATCCTGAATTTTTTAAGGTTACTTTTCCAGTGTTATATGACGTGTGTAAATCAGCAGCTGCCAAAAAACATGGACTTGCACCCATGTCAATTGATGAGGTTAAAGCAGGTAAAAAATATAACTATTACTAGGAACCCGTCTTCTTGTTTTTGCTTATGTATCTTATCAGATTACCTAAGTTATGCTGAGTAACAAATGCGAATCTAAACCATGAACTAAAATTTAAAATATCTAGTAGGTCTAGAGCCTCTGATTACTGCTAATGCTATTAAAATATTTTCCTTGCAACTGTGATTCATGATTCACTAGGTTTAGATGTTAACTTGTTTTTCTTCATCTTAAGGTAGATCACCTAGGCTGGGGTGGGGAGGTAGTATTGAACCAGGACTTCACTAGTCCTGGATGGGTGAGTGTACCAACTTAACCCCACTTCTAGATATGATTTTTATTCTAAAACCGCAAATTCATTATCTGGATGTACTACATGTAATTTGTCCGGGAAGGCCTAACAGCTCTCCCCTTAATCTGTTAACAAACGTTGTTCTTGGGGATTGGGGGTCTCTGTGCTGGTGGCGCATATGTTTGGTTTTTTGGGATAATGGAGTGAATGGCACGACATTACTTTGTTTTGCATTGTGCTGTTGCTTCTGAAAGATAGTTCTACTGATATGATACACTTCAGTTTGTATTTGGTATCACCAATCCATTAAATACACACTAGGCAACTTTTTCACAGAAAAAATGTCTATAGGATTATACACATAGATATATTTGTACTTTGACTTTATACTGCCTAGAAAATACTGACTAAAACATTTCCAAACTTTGACCTTTCTGAGGCTTTCCTAGGAAATTTATAATTCCCTGTAATTTAATTTTGTTACTATTCCAAAGATAAGTTTCGTGTTGAAGGTGCATCTTTTTAGCCTTAACATAGATTATCTTTTCATGCAGTGTCAGATGATATTGATGACACTTCTGTTCCACTTGAGAAAGTTTTATGTTGCGTGGTGTCTTGTATCCATGTGGCAAGGGTAGATGATATTCTTGAACAGAAAAACAACTTGATGTTCATGTTCAGCATTTCTCTCTCGGCTGGTTTTCAGTGGACAGGTATTTTACTTGATAAGTACTGTTCTGGTTATTTGTTGTAATTTTTCTTACCTGTATCTGTAAAACTGTTATGTGCAGTTAAGCTGTCAATATTTTCATTAATCAAAGAACTTTGCTCAAGAATTCAGAACACCTTCAACAACAGTGATGAGATCCCTCTAGGAAGCAGCTTAAATTCTTTAATTCTGGAGGTAACCATACTACATTCTTGAATCTACTGACGTAGCTGAACTGCTGGATGGACTCTGATGCTAATTGCTCTCTTTATATACAGTTGTTTCAGTCTCTGTCTCCTAAGATAGTTGAATGCTTAAACACAATAAAGATTGCCCAGGTATGTGTTCTTGTTTAACTGTGTATTTAATGAACTTTTTGATAAAATATGAATCTTTGAAGAACTATTATCCAATTGATTTGCCTTTTTAGGGACTTTTTTCCTTCATGTACATGGAATTTTAAAAGAAATAGGTTATATTATTTAGTGAAACCGGGAATTGTTGGCTTTTTCCGTTGAGGGTAACAAGTCATTATTGCAGTTTGCGAGTGTTTTTCTTTTTCTTTTTGAAAATTAGAGAGTTTGCGAGTGTTTTTTACTATTATTATGTTTAAAAAAATGGCCTGTTGTAGTCCCCATTAAATAAAATTGGATAACTGAATATAGACAAGTGGGTATCGTTGCATGCCAAGCAATTATGTACAAAATAATCATAAATTGTGAAAATACAAACAATGCTGTACATAGTATTCACAAATTGTGAAAAAATGTATTTATGAGCTACTACTCACCCTTTGGTCAAATATAGGTTCATATTACTGCTTCAGAATGCCTTCTTGAAATCACCAGGCTGACGAAACACCTGGAATCAGTGGAGTGGAATAATACAGGTTTCAAGGAAGAACTTCTTCACCAGTATGAAGTAGAGAAAAGCGAGGAAGCAAAATCGTACTTGAGAAAATGCATCGATTCCTTGGAAGATAAGTAAACGTTCAAGCTGACTGGAATATGCAATGAAGCTGACACTACCGGTATTCATATGATAAGCATATGACAAAGAAATGCATCTGAAAAGCATTGCTGCCACACGATGGATCCTTCTGTAACATCTGACACGAATGAAATATTATGCATCTGAAGTTCTTTACTGTCATATGTATGTATATTCACTGAAGCAGCTTTCTTCAGGTGCATTAGAAGCTTTGTTCAGCCTAGCAATTATTGGCGGGTTCTCAGGAATGGTGTTTGGTCATTTATAAGCGGTTTGGAGATGTAAGGAAGTGGGAAATCCTAATCTTAACAGCATACCCTGACCCCGACTTCAATCATACTGTAAAGTCGGTAACACTAATTCCGGCTGTATTGTTTTACTGATTATTTTTAATTGACATTGCATTTTATAAATGGAATTCATAAATGGATGTCTTGTCCGTGTAATGTTTATGTGACTAAGTGCTGAATGGAAACTTTATTTAGTTAAAGTAGATTTATCGTCATAACGTAGCATTCTGTACTGGACTTAAACTTAAGGGATGTGGTTGAGTGACAGGGACTCATTCATCCTTAATCAATAGTCAGGAGTTTGATTCTTAACTTTGGGAATGGAGCAGTCTTAAATCCTTAGGCCAGCTATCTCACTCTGTGAAGTGCTTACAAATCAGCGAGGGAGTTAGTCACTGGGTCCGTTAGTGAATACCCTGATCTAAGACAAAAAAAAAATATATTGGACAGATCTGAAGAATGACTAATGCTTGTGGTAACACTAATTATTATTTTGAAAAGAGACGCTAATTATTATAATGTGACTTTAAACACCTAGGATTTAATTAATTTTCAATTGGATCGATTCTGCCAGGATCCGTCAATCACTTAATGGACCTCGGGAGCACGCCATTTCAGTTAAACAGAAAGTCAAAAGTGATTAGTATTTAAGTTTGATTAGATTTCGACTTTTTCCGACTTGAATTAATTAAAAGAAAAAAGTTCTAGTCATGGCCTATCTTTTTAGGGAAGCCTATATACGGAAAAATGTATTTAAAGAGTTAAAAATAAATTACGTAATTTTTATATTTTATTTTATTTTAAAATTATAATTTAATATTTTGGTATAAATACTTTTATTATTTTTCCTTAAAAAATTTAAAAAGTGTTGTTAAAAGCATGCTACACATTTTTTTATAGTTTAATTGGTCTTTTAAAAAAAATCATAATTTATATACATATGTTATCAATTGTTTTGGAAAATTTTAATAAGACTAACACAATATGATTAAAAGTATGTAATTGTGTTTATTAATAAAATATAAACAAATTTTAAAATTTTAAACTATAAAAGATTTGCTAAAGAGTGTTGTAAAAATAAAACGATATAACAAACGTAAAAGTAACATTGAAACGACGTCGATGTTGTAATTGGATATTTTGGAATGGACCCTAACATTATTCTGAATTCTTGACGGTTTCACTTCAGCCGTTTAGAAATTGGAAACACAAAAACTGTATTCCGAGCTCCCAAACCCTAATTTGAGCTCTCCCTCCCCGAGGTACTCTCTCTGTGAATTCTACGTATACTCTACTTTTATCCTTCTCTCTCTAAAGCTTGGTGACTGCTGCTCTTCAGTCTCATCTTCGATTTTATATGTCGATTTCGAAACGTCACTGCAATAGCCTCTTGTATTGTAATGGCTTTGATTTTGTGCTTTTCACTCTCACTTTTGATTCTATGCGTCATGTTTGGGGATGCTTCTTGAATAGCTTCTTGTAATGTTTTTTTTTTTAAAAGTTCCAAACGAATGTAAATGTTACTTATGCTGAAAGATGAAACTGATGTTTGCGGTTTCTTTGTTTTCGCGGATGGTTTATCGAGATTGAGCTGGGTAATACATGTAAAGTTCTTTTCTTTAAAGGATCAGGTATGGTGTCTGTTGTTTTGGGTCGGGTTTTAGCTTATTGTGTGCTTCAGATACTTGAACCATAATTTATTTTGAGCCAAACTGTTTACTATAGCTGAGAATTGAGACCCAAAAAAAACACTAATTTCTTGTTTACCTGAAGCAACCAGAGGTAGGGAAAAAAAATGAAGAAGAGGAA
>JANKOD010000007.1:23114233-23139913 GCA_026284645.1 Erythroxylum acuminatum | reverse complement strand
TCATAAACACTGTTCATGAATATCAAATTAATGAAATATGCCTTTCTTTATTTATTCATAAAGTCTGCACACGACTTGATGCACACGACTTTGAATAAAACGCGCTAAAGGGGATTGCCTTTAGGGCACAATGAAACAGTACCGTCCTTGCATCAGTCGACTTACCCAATGTACAAGTCGACTTATCGGTACTGAAGACGTGTAAGTCGAGTTACCAAAGGGTACAAGGCGACTTACACTTACAGCCATCTGGTGGTTTTTGTCACAAAATAGGGGCGAAAAGGGTGTTGCTTAACGCTACAAGTTGGCGTCTCCTAGCAGTAGTCCAATTCCTCAACGTCGATCGGGTAAGAAAAAGAATAACTTGGGCGGAATGCTTAAGGTCATGCCAAACCAAATCATTCCTATTCTTCCACAAAGCCCAACAAATGGAAATAGTCAAACACAAATCATCACCAGTATAAGTATTTGCGACAAATGAAAACCAAACAGGCAATGCAACAGAGTTAGAATGAAATAAACCCAATTGAGAATGTGACCACGCCTCTCTAGCACAACTGCGTTCAAATAAAATATGTGAAACAGATTCCAGCCCAGTACCACAATTAGAACACAAAGGCAAAATATCCACACCTTTATGTACAAGAAGAGCACGAACTGGCAAGCAAGCATGTAGCGAATGCCAAAAGAAATTTTTCATCCTAGCAAGAATGTTCAAAGATCAAAACTTCTTCCAAAAAAGAGAGGGAAGCACCTGATTCAAATCTCGAGGAACAACATAAATGAAACGGCAAGCACTTTTAACTGAATATATCTCTTTCCTATCAAAGACCCAAACCCAATCATCAATACTTCGTTGAAAACTCAAAGGAATATGGAGAATTAAATCTCTATTTCGCTCATTAAATAAAGTTGAAATTAATGACAAATTTCATTGTTTAAGGTCACGTAGGATCAAATCCAAAACTCGAAGATTTATCCAAGAATCATCAAGAGTCGAAGTGACATAGGGATGCTCCTCATATGGCAACCAAGGAACATAACAAACTCTAATGGTACTGCCATTTCCAACACGTTTCTTTTTTAACAAAAGCAATGCTAGAAAAAATACTACTCCAAATATAGCTAGAATTAGTACCTCTTTTAGCATTTGTTCTTCAAAAGTTCATCTCAATTTTTTATAAATTATTTAATAAATTAATAATTTCAATTTCAATAACCTAAGGAGCCGTTTGGTTCTAATTGTATTTTTTATTGTAAATTTTAGTTTCTGAGATGTTTAAACAAAAACAAAAGCCTATTTGATTGTTAATATCAATATAATTATATTATCGTTATCGTTATTGTTATTATTATTATTATTAATTACATATTAGATAAAATTTAAAAATAAATTATTTTTAATTAATTAAATTTATTTTAATCTCTTGTTTAATATTTATTAATAAATTACCAATAAAAATTAGTTTCTTTCATTAAAATAAATAGTTTGAATTTAATATTTATTTTAAATATATTTTATTATTAAATTAAATTTTATTTAAGATTTGTATATTTTGAAGATATTTTAAATTTTAATTATATTTATTAATAATTCTTAGATTAAATTAAATTATTCATAATTTTAATAATGACTAATATATTAAATGGATAACGAATCAGATTATGAAAAGACAAAAACTAATTTTGTGGTTTTTGTTATTTTTAAAACTTGGAAAAAAATAAAACTTAAAAACTTAAATAATGAGTTGACTTGTATTAATTACTAATTAGTGAAGATTAAGGAAATGATTTGACAAGCTAGGGCAGGCACTTTGGAAAATTGAAGTTCATGCACTTGCCTCATCAGCCAACCAAAGGCGCAAGTGAAGCATCGCATTTTGGATAAGAATCATTCGCTCTCACGAATTGGTCCCCAGAACCATAGAATCTACTTTAACAGTGACATTATAGGTTGGAGTAGCAAAAGTGGAACTTTAAGCACCTCCAAGTTCAGGTCCTCCATGTATATATTCTCTGTGTTCTTGTCATGAAAAAGGGGAGGGAATATTTCTTAACTTACTGTGTATCCCCTTAAAAGTCAATTATAGTTATCATCATCATCATCATTCCGTAAACCTCAATTCAGGTGGAATATAATCACATCACTCCCTCTGTCCCCATCTTCTTCTGAATTCCAATCTATTAAAAGAAAAAAAAGGAACCCATTATACATAAATTCCCTCTTTTTTTCGATTGCAACATTCCATGTGACCTTTCATGGGCATGCATTAAAATTGGATGGAACTTTAAGGGGCCTGGTTAGGGTTCAGGGACCAAGTATAGTACATGAATAAGGGTGGTTTCACTTTCCAATGTTCTTTTCACGAAATCGGTCTCTGTCACAGTTTTACCATAAGCTTAACGACGGAGGAAGAAGATGCATACGATAATATAACTTTAAACAAACAATGCATATGAATATGAATCCTTTATCTTCTTTCTTGGACAAAGACAGCACTGTTCTTCCTGGCCGGTTTGACGTGGTCCAAAAAGGGTTCCGATTAGTTTTAATAATACGGTGGCTGATGTATACTTACCAGCAAAACCATGCAACGAACTTACTCACTCACAATGAAATGAAGACATGGACGTAGTAGTGGTGGTTGCATGAATCTATACAGTATTAGCTGTCTTGTGGGATCGACAGTTTTGGAGAAGGTTTATTCGCATTTAATGCTCGCCGAAATGGCCTGTCGCTACTCTTTCATCTATCCACATTCCATGCTTTGTGAACTATAATGTGCCATGCATGCACGCACGAGATAAGTTATCGGAAATAATACACCGGGGAGGTGGCCTCTTTCGACTCCGTCGTTCCTCTCCCCACCACTAGTTTCTTTCTTCACTCTTCGGTAGAGAAAGATAAGTGGTAAGATCTAAGTTTCAAGAATAATGTCTTTCATAATCCCTCTTAGATCAATGTAAAATTGTTTGGTGTACAAATAGTTTAGTTTAATGCAAGGTATATATACTTGAAATTTCCACACGATTTGTTTAAATTATTATATATATATATTAAATGTGTTAAATTCACACATTTATTAAGAATATAAATTAAGGATAATTTTTATATATAAATAGTACTACATATCATATTTTCCAGTTAAGAATTAATATAAAATTTTAACAAATTATTTAAATCTTGAATTTTAGAATCACTTTCTAATTTTTGTTGACCCAAAACTCTTTAATTTGTATATAATAATGTTCTCATATTTTATATATGATCAGTCATCTCTCGTTTTTCTGACTAAGAATTATTATAATAAAAAAACTTCGACAAAACATTTAAATCTGGAGTCACTTTCAAAGTTTGAAATGATCTGAACTCTTCAACAAATGCAATCATGACTCCACTCAAGCTCACATGTTCATCACTATCGCACTCCCAGGTCAAGATAATGAGATGAAATGTTCATTTTGCTAGTGTTGGATAGAGTGGTCCATACCATTCACCTATCTTCCCTCACCCCTAACCTGATCTCGTGCAAGCACATACATTAGTAGACCAAGCAATTGGAAGGACTTGGTAATGCACAGTCGACATATCAAAGTAAAATAAGAAAATTCTACGGGATAATCACACAAATTAAAAGAATTTAGATATAATATATATGTAAAATCCAATAATTTCAAAACCGAGTTGGAAGTTAAACCGGTGAGATAACATATTTAAGGTTAAAAATATTCAACTGATATTAGATCGTCATAAAATTTTAAATTTTAATTAAAATTAAAAACCATTAAATAAAATTAATCGATTTATTTTAGTTTATGAAAATTAATCGATTAATTAATAAACTGATAAATTTTATAAGATTTGACTCAAATAAATTGAGCACGTATAAGTTTAAATAAGGTTCTATGGTAAAACTAATTAGTGATAGGAGGAGTAACTTATAGGTTTATATGCATGCTTAAGATTTTTTTTTTGTGGGACAAACTCTTACTTAAATTCTAAAATAAAATTATCGATTTTTAACAATAAATATTATTAAACTAAATCAAATAAAAATATTAACTGATTCAAGATTTTCAATATTAAACCGGTGGAATCAATAGTAAAATCTCATTTAATATTAACAAAGGATTTGCAAAAAAAAAAGGTTTGTAA
Organism: Erythroxylum acuminatum; assembly: GCA_026284645.1. Classification (NCBI taxonomy): domain Eukaryota; kingdom Viridiplantae; phylum Streptophyta; class Magnoliopsida; order Malpighiales; family Erythroxylaceae; genus Erythroxylum; species Erythroxylum acuminatum. The sequence goes on along the minus strand of JANKOD010000007.1, from coordinate 23,135,757 downwards.
TACAAAAGCATGTTTGAAAAGTATCTGTAAGAATTAATGATAATGTTCAAATTTCAAAATTGATCTTTTATATTAAAACATGAATATTTAACCCTTTTTGACTGTTATCAACAGATAATTATTAAACTCAGTATTTTATTAATTATTATCTTCAATTATGGAAAAGGCATTTATTTCATCTTAATAATGTCATTATTAATTTGATGGTTTGACCACCTCGTGCTTGCCTCTATATAAGAACACACTCAGAGAGAGTAATTGGTAATTTAAGGGAAGGGCAGCTTTTTGACGTTGAAAAGAAGTAAAGTACAGCCATGTAGCGAGGCCATTGAGTAGATTATGACAGTAAGGAAGCATGGTGATAAATGAGAATGATGGAGAGTAGTACTTATGACAAAGTTAAAAGAAGGAGTTAGAAATTATGGGACATAGGCATACATTGGAATCAAGGAGGAATTCAACATCTGACATGAGTTGATGTTTGTCCTAAGCAAAGGTAAGGCAAGGGAAATAAGACGAGCATCGTCAATCTATGTCAAGCTTTGTGTTTGGACGCAATAACTCCATGTGCGTGTCGATTCAACCCCACATGTCTGGCAATAATTTTCCGTAAACAAAAGATTGAGGGAGGAGGAGACATGACAGGGGACCAGAAAAGGAGACTCGACTCGGGTGTTTTGTTTTGTTCTTCGAACACTCGCGGGTCGTAGGAGCAGCCAAACAGCCAGCCTACCGAGTATTTACTGGCTCGCTGTCTTTTCCTTTCTAAAATTTGTCAAATGTAGATCATAAGGCCATGGGTTGATCTTAGGTTTGATTTAAGGATGCATTTGATGGGTCGTCTCAAGTCAAATCTACATTGGTTGTTCTGGTTGATAAAAACAAAGAGAACATAATAACATAATAACTCTATTCATCTTATAAATCTAATTCAATCATTACAGTAAATTATTAATTTAAATCAAATTTAATTAATATAATTCGTATTTAAACATTAAAATATCTTTTTTACTTAAAACAATTATTTTCTAACTTCTTTAACCTACTGTGACTTATTTTTGTAAGCATTCATGCTATGCCATTTCATGCTTTATTTGCTAAAAATGAGTCATGTTATGTGCAACAACGATGAGAATGAATCAATGTTGGATCAAGAGTTTAAAAAAGTAATCTTACTCCAAACCACGGTTGTGAAATCCTTTGTCTCTTACTTCACAAGTCGGAACACACCTTTTTTATAGATAGAGAGATGTATCCGCATCTTCTTAACCTAAAATGCTAGCAGGAGGAAAAGTTCAATTTTTAGTGTACTCTAGGGAATAAATCCAGTAGAGGCGGGGCGAGGTTTGTGGCTGGGAGGATTAGAGCATGTAGCTATGAACTACTCGTAAGATAAAAAAATTAAAGTTTAAAAAATAAATTAGCTTTAAATCGTTATAAAATCAATCAAAAATTAAAAAATTTAAACTTAATTAAAAGATTACATCGACCAATTAATTAATTAATCGAACTAAAAATTTAAAAAATGAATCAGTTCGAAGTTTTTTATAATTAAATCGAACTTTTAATAATTGAAATTAACAACTTTTCTTCATGTTATTATTTTGAATTTAATTGATTAAATTCGTAATTAATATTTTTTAAATTTGCCTACTATGATTATTTAAAATTATTAAATAAATTAGTAAATTTAAAATTTAATAACAATATGAGAATTGACTTTGAGACGATAGACTCCTAAAACCTCAGTTCCATATGAAAGAGAGAAGAATCTAATAAAGAAGTGAAAAGGACAAAAAGAAAAGGAGAATTTTAGGGTAGGGGACACAGATCCCCAGAACACAAAAGCACATGCAGTCAAAGGAAAAAGAAAAAAGAAAGCGTTAGGTTAGGCTTAGCCCTTTGGCGTGCTTCTTCTTCTTCCTCTTCTCCGTCTTCTAACCCTAAACCCCCCAAGCCTAAGAGACGAGGAAAAGAGAGGTTACTTTTGCCTTTTGAGTTCTCAGAAACAAAGATTTGATTTGATTTGATTTGATCTGATCCGATCTGATCTGAGCTGCTTGCGTGTCAAAATACTTGCTACTTTACTTACATTACTTATATTTGAATATTATTCATATTCTGAGCTACCACGTGCGTGTCGACACGCTATTGGTTCGCAGTGTTGGTCACAGCAAGCGCTCGCTTCCGTTAAACCTGCCGCGTTTTCCTGACGTTTTTTAGACTTCCTTCGTCTCTACCCAACCTACTCCTACTTGGTTCTGTTAAATATTTATATTTATGTTTATTTGTTAAATCATTTTTATAATTTTTATTCTTATTCTTAACAACCCTATTAAGTTAATCACACTAATTTTCTCATCAACCATTTGAATTTAATTGAATCAAATTTCATGTTTGTGTTGGCGACATTGAGTAAGGAGTTCAACTACCGCACCACCTCGTTTTGCTAACAAATACATGTTACTGTGAACTAATTAAAGTAAGGGCTAATGATAATATGTGGTAAAATATTTTCAGACAACGAAAAGAGAAAATTAGCCAACCTGGAACAGTTATAATCAGTTTCTTTAGTTATATTAACGAATGCTTGAAAATATATCTTGTTTTTTTTATATCTGAACCCGGATTCTACGGTTATGATTAACGATCAGAACGCCATCTTGCACTAATAATGATTCTGGTCCTATCATATGAAAAGCAGTTCGGGCATACATAATCTACGCTCCTCTAATACTGTGTATGATTGGAGGCCTAGCGTCCACCAATGGGAGGGGCCTATAGGGTGGGGCAGGGTATTGAGCTGATATCTGTCGTGTAGCTCAGTGATCCAACGGTTGTCAGGCCGAACTTTGGGCAGAAAGTAGTTCTGGCCGTCCATTTATCCAAACACGAAATTGTTGGTCAATAGTTGGTGGGCCCCACCACTTAGCTATCCAGGAAACACGGTAGCGTGGGGCCCAGTGCTTTCTCGGAAGAAATAAGATAACCCATAAAAATAAAATGGCAAGAACAAAAAAGACCAAAAGATGTTTCATTTTCACAAATTTGTCCTCAATTTTAGTGCAATATCACTGTGCTCTTTAAGTTATTGCTATTCACAAACTAGTCCGTGATTAGAAAAATACGCATATTTTTCTATTTTTAAACCTCTTTAATATTTTAGCAAAATTTTCATTAAGATGTCATTATTATTGTTATATTTAAAAATAGTTCTCAAATTATGTTGTAATTCTGCCAAATATGACATTAAACTGAAAGTAATACCAAACCTAGTTAGTTCCATATTAGGAAAAGAAAAGCATTCAAAAACTACAAGTTAAAAGCATCCAAAATTAAAAAGAAAAAAAACGACATGAGAGAAAAACATACGAATGCAACAAAAAAAGCAGAGCTGTCAAACATCGGTGTAGACGACCTGAGCAGCCGACATGGTGGGCCACGTCACCGGGAGGGTTATATGTATTTAATCTCCCAATAGTAAGTAATTAAAATTTCTTAAACCCCACTTAAGTGAGTTGGACCCTTAATCATTGCTAATGGAGTTTAAAGGCGGTGGTCCGTACAGTGAGCATGTGAGAAAGATGAGGCCACGCGTATGCTGCTTAAATTTTAGCACACTCCTCCCAACCTCTCTTACATTGAGAAACGGAACTTGTAAAGGTCAATAATCTCATACTTCATTAATTGTTATTATTATTACTATTATATAAAATAAAAATAAAAATGTTTAGATCGTCGATTGCTCTGACCATAGTGCCCTGGTTCTATATTTTTGTTTTATTATAATTTTATAAATAAATTTAAATGAGCATATTTGAAACGTGGGGTATGTTAAGAAATTATGAATTGACTCGCTATTCACCTCTTACCACGATGAAACTTGAAAATGACAAATCATGGCATGACTTTGAAACTGAACTCCGTCTCTAATATCAACTAAACCTACATAGTTGGTTATTTTAATCTGTTTGTTTGGACTGTAATTAGTTGGCATTGAGCAACATTATGTGTTTAGACAGATAATTAAAGTGTATATAACCTATGCTCACCGATTCCATATATGTCATAGAGTGACAAAATGAAAAACATGTCTCATTTGATCATGTGGTCGGACGTATAACTGATGGTAATGGTCAAAGCTCCAATACTTCTATTCACACACAGCATCCCTTGTCTTCTTGCCCTTTTAAGAAATATGGTGAATTATCATATGATTACCGTCCATCTTCCCTTTCTTGTGTTGGGAGAGATAAAAGAGTTTGTAACGTAACATAGTAAAATATTATTAAAAAAAGAAATTCATAATATAATATAGTAAAATGTTATTTATCATTTTACATTTAATCGTAAATTTTTTAAATTGGAGATAATTTATTTTTATCGTTTAAAATGAAATACGATATAATATGAAACTCTTCCCTTCTATTTTATTTTATTATAAACTCTCTTTTCAAACGATAAAATAATATTTCATTAATAAGCAATTAATTAAATATATAGCATTAGATAAAGAATATTCTAAAAGCTGTATATCTTTTACCCCTTTATTCTTATATTATTATTTTCTATATAACTTTTAACTTATATTAACTATGGTTAAGGAAATGAATAAATAAATAGCACTTAAACTCAGGAGAGGAGGGGTGTATTAGTCAATTAGAAAGGGACAATCAGACATAAAGAAAGAAAGAAATAGGAGAGAGAGCAACAAAGCAAAAGGAAAGTGAAGGTAAAGAGAAGAAAATATTTGAGTTTGTCTGCGTAATGTAGGGGAAGATAGGGGGCAAAAGCTTCAGTTCCTGCTCTCTGAGAAGCTCTACACCATTCCCATAGCCCCTGTAAACCCACCACTCCCATCTCTCTTTTTTTTGCCCCTTGGTTTGTTGTTTTCCGGCCAGATTGCCGGAATTTCTCGCCGGAACCCATTCCTTAATTTATCGACTCCAAACCACCATCCATGTTCCCTTTTTAAGAGGTGGTGGAAAGTTGTGTGCTTTGTTGATGCTAATTTGAGCTGGTCTAACTCATGAGGTTTCGAAAGATGGGTTCTTTGACTTAATAAAATAATAGGAGGGAGTAAATATATGCTTTTTGTTTATAGTTACTAGTTGTTTGTGCTTCGCCGGATAAGGGAAATGAAGACGCCGGCCAACTGTGCCGGAGGAGCAACCGCCGCGGCCGTGACCGTCGCTAACACCGCTGTGAATCCTGGAGAAGGTCATCTACTTGTTTTTTACTTAGCTAGTGAAAAATGGACGCATCCATAGTTCGTTTGTCGATTGCTATATATGTGTGTGTGTGTATATATATATCTAGTTTCTAATACAAGCTCGTCGTTTTGTCGCTTTTAGTTTCGCCTTTTATCCTTCGAGAAAATCTATGCTTTTAGAAGTAAAACCCAAGAGAGACTTTTTAGTTTTCCTTTTTAAGCAAAAAATGAATCCGACATGCTACTCTTTTTCCTCTTTCCTTCATTTTCTCCGGTTCTGGGCTCCTGCAATCTGTTTTTTTCTCGGGAAACAAACGGATAGAAAAGAACTATAGGGATAGAAGTTAAAAATGAAAATAAAGGGAAATTTGGTGAGGATTAATGGGGTGGCGACACGTGTGGATGATGCAGGTGCAGGAGGAGTTGTAACAGAGAAGAAGAGCATAAACCCTGAGCTATGGCAGGCGTGTGCTGGGCCGCTGGTGAATCTTCCGGCGGCTGGGACCCACGTCGTTTACTTCCCTCAAGGTCACAGCGAGCAGGTTAACTTTCTGTCTGACTATCTCTCTTTCTCTCTCTGTTCTTGCTTTCTTAATATAACTAATTTCCAGTTAATTATCCATCTTCTTCTCATCCATGAATGAACGTGTTGGATAATGGACTTATGATGTATTTTTACTTTCTTATTAGGTGGTTTGACTAAAAAAAAATAGCATTAACTGGATAAGAAAAGAATATTGTTACTTACGTGCCAATTACCCATTTCTTTTCTACTTATTAATGACTGCTTTGTATTCTTTAAGTCTTGAATAAACGAACGAGTAAGAAAAGTAGATGTTTGTTTTGGAAATTGGAAGGTAGATGTTCTTTTCCCTTTTGATGAGACTTGGAAGGTAAAATTGTTTGCTTTGTCTTAGTAAACAAGTTTGTTCATTTTTGATAGACTTAGAAGGTAAAGCGTAAACAGGAAACAAGTAGTTATTGGATGGACTATCCATGTGTGATTGACTTACACTGTCATTTTGGTTTTTCTGATACAGAAGCAAGTTCAAGTTTACTTGAGGACTGATATTAATAATTTCAGGTTGCAGCATCTATGAAGAAGGATGTGGATGCACAGATACCAAACTATCCAAACCTTCAATCAAAACTACTGTGTCTTCTCCATAATGTCACCTTACATGTATAGTAGCTCTCTTATCTGGCAGATATTGTATAAGTTTCCCGTTGTTCTGATTTCTTGCTTTCGATTCTGTAGGCTGACCCAGAAACAGACGAAGTTTATGCTCAGATGACCCTACAACCCGTTCCTTCAGTAAGGACTTGTTTAAAAATTTATAGTTTATTTTTGTAGTTTAGGAGCTTAGGTGTTCCATCAATTCATCTAAAACGATTGGAAGTTAAGTACCTGTAGAAAGAATATATGAATGTATATCGTTAATTAATAAAGGTCCGAGTGTAGTGCATATGTAAAAGAAGAACTATAGAACCAGGATGGCCTTTAAATGCTTTCAGTTGCTGACTCCGTCTGAATACATGAGTATTTTGTGTGCAGTATGACAAAGATGCTTTACTAAGATCAGATCTTTCAGTGAAGTCAAATAAACCACAAACTGAGTTCTTCTGCAAAACTTTAACAGCGAGTGACACGAGCACTCATGGGGGTTTTTCTGTTCCCCGTCGTGCAGCGGAGAAGATTTTCCCTCCTCTGGTAAATGATTTGCTATTCGTATAGATTATCTGGTACATTGATTATTTCTGTTGATACTTACCTACATTCTAAAATTTACAGGATTTCTCCATGCAACCACCAGCCCAAGAACTTGTCGCTAAGGATTTGCATGATACTGTCTGGACTTTTCGCCACATTTACCGTGGTAAGTTGATTTTAGATCCATTAAGTTTTGGTGTTTGAAATCAATCAACCACTTTAACATCCTAACCGAATTCCTGGCCTCAATAATCTTAGGACAACCTAAACGTCACTTGCTTACAACTGGGTGGAGCCTATTTGTTAGTGGAAAAAGGCTCTTGGCTGGTGACTCTGTTTTATTTATAAGGTAAGAGCGAGTGACTCAAAAATATTTGAAGTTCTTGTGAGTATACCATTTTCTTTTTCTTTTCATAGGTTTTCTATTCGGATATTTTACTTGATCTTGAGACTTGATTTTAGGTCCATGAGAATTGACATAAGTAATCTTGCCTTATGGCCAGTTAGATCTATTCAACATCATGTATTCATTTGAGCAGAGATGAAAAGCAACAACTACTATTGGGCATCAGACGGGCAAACAGGCAAACTACCAATTTATCGTCATCTGTTTTGTCAAGTGATAGCATGCATATTGGAATACTGGCTGCGGCAGCCCATGCAGCGGCAAACAATAGTCCTTTCACAGTGTTTTACAATCCAAGGTGAATAGATTTCCTTCTTTACTGGCTGTTTCTTGGCTGAGTCATGCTCACAGAGAATTTTTGACACTTGATAAATGTTTGTCCTAGGGCTAGCCCTTCAGAATTTGTCATCCCTTTAGCAAAGTACTACAAGGCTGTATATAGCAACCAAATTTCTCTTGGCATGCGTTTCCGAATGATGTTTGAAACTGAAGAGTCAGGGACAAGAAGGTACATAACAACTCTAGCATTATGCATCATTTTCATCTATGATATTATCTTTCATATGAGGGAAGATAAGCATAATTAATTGGTCTAATCAAGTTTGATTGTTGGAAATTGGGAACTTTATAAACTTGTTGGATAGAAGGGACTTTTTAATGTATTTATTATGCGTTGAATGATTTGAGAATTAAGGGAAACATTTTTCCTCCAGGTATATGGGTACAATCACAGGTATAAGTGATATTGATCCACTAAGATGGAAGAACTCACAGTGGCGTAATTTGCAGGTGAACTGTGAGGCCTTGTTGCCTAGTCTGCCAGGTTACCTAAACATATCTTAGCTGTTTTAATAACTTGATGTTCGCTTGCAGGTTGGGTGGGATGAGTCAACAGCTGGGGAAAGACGAACTCGAGTCTCAATATGGGAGATTGAACCAGTAACTGCTCCATTTTTCATATGTCCTCCTCCATTCTTTATATCTAAGCGTCCAAGGCAATCAGGAATGCCAGGTAAAACATATGTTTTTTTCTTGTTCATCTTAGCCTATTATTCTATTCTTTTCAAATATATATCATTTGGGTTTTTTGTGCTTAGGTTGTTACCTGGATATTAACCTTTGATGCTCCACAAGTTCACCGAATGCTTGCCCTTTTCAATTCTCAAACTTTTCTACAGCCTTTCTTTAATGGGCTTTCTAAGAATTAACTAACGATTGTTTTTGTCATAGCAAGCTCAGTTATCAGTTACTTGAAAGATACAATAATAGAAGACTTTCATTGGAAAGATTCTCTCCTTTTATCTTGTCCATCTCACAGGTTGACTTTTGAGGGCCCTCCATGTGGTTTGTTGGTAGCAAGTGCATTAAGATTGATAAACTAAAATCTTGAGGATGGATTTCAATCTTTTCCTGACATTTTACTAAAACTTAATAAGAAGGGGGCCTTTGAAGCTTCCAAATTTTTGTTTTTGTTAGACTGGTTCTGACTTTCCTTTTTTCTAGGTGATGATTCCTCTGATTTGGACAACTTATTCAAAAGGCCCATGCCTTGGCTTGGTGACGATATCTGCATGAAAGACCCTCAGGCTGCATCTGGCCTAAGCTTAGTCCAGTGGATGAACATGCAGCAGAACACTTCCCTGAACAACTCCATGCAGCCCAACTACATGCAATCCTTGCCAGGATCTGTTTTGCAGAATATGTCTGGAAGTGATATTACCCGTCAGTTGGGATTATCAGCACCGCAAATAACTCAGCAGCCAAACAGCTTGCAGTTCAATGCTCAAAGGATGCCTCAGCAAGCCCAACAGCTTGATCAGCTTCCCAAGTTACCATCCTTAATGAACCATATGAACTCAGTCATACAACCGCAGCAACAGCTGGGTGATGTGACTCAACAATCAAGGCAAAATTCAATGACTTCAAATCTACCTTCAAGTCAAGGTCAAACCCAAATTCTGCATCCTCAAACTCTAGCTCAAAGCAATGACATTCTTCAACAAGCAGCATCCATTCAAAGCCAGCAACTTGTTAGAAACCTTCCTCAAAGCCTGCAGCCGCAGCACATGATGGGTCTCAATCAACAACAGGGCCTACTTCAACCACAGCTGCCTGATCATGTTAATCAACAATTTCAGATGTCCGACAATCAGGTTCAGCTCCAGTTGTTGCAGAAGCTTCAAAAACAATCAATTTTAGCACAGCAGTCTGTAGTGCAGCAGCCTGTCCAAATTGCTCAACTTCAAGATCCTAAGAAGCAGCTTGTAGATCCATCTCAAAGCTTCTCTAGGTCTATGGCGTCAAACCAAATGCTGGAAATGCCGCAAGCAACACCCACTTCAATCCTTCAGTCAAATGCTATTCAACAGCACTTGACAAGGAGTAACAGCCAAACTAATACTAGGTTCTCTAATCCACCCCAGCAGCCAAATATTCAAGCACAGCATCCTGGAACATTATCTGAAATGCCTGGTCTTGTGGGGCATGTCTCGTGCCCCACAACCAGTCAACTAAATCCCAGTGGCAGTGTTCTGACTGCAACTGCAGGAGTTGGGCAATCAGGAATTACTGAAGATGTTCCATCCTGCTCTACTTCACCGTCCACAAACAATTGTCCGAACTTCGTTCAACCATTGACAAATAGTCGAGTTCATCGAAGCACAACACTTGGGGAGGATATGGCACAGTCTACTGCCACACTCTTGAGTCCCAATGCCTTGGAGAGTATGACATGTAACGCTAATCTGATTCGAGATCTGCAACCAAAATGTGATGTTAAACCCTCATTGAACATCTCCAAGCCACAAAATCAAGGAAATTTTCTGCCACAAGTGTACTTGAATGGTTCTGCCACCCAAACAGAATTTTTGGACAGTTCTTCTTCTACAGCCTCAGTTTGCCTTTCTCAGAATGATGTTCAGTTGCAGCAGAACAACAACTCTGCATATAATCTCCAGTCATTGTTGTTAAGAGACAATAGCCAAGATGGAGAAATCCATGTTGATCCCAGGGATAATCTTCCATATGGGACTAACATCAATGGACAAGTAACCGTGCCAATGAATTCTGACCAGTTGTTGACAAAGAGCATGGTGGGGCTGGGGAAGGATGTCTCTAACAATCTCTCTTCAGGAAGCATGCTTGCGAATTGTGAAAATTCAAAAGATCCCCAACAGGAACTCTCGTCCTCAATGGTTTCCCAGTCATTTGGAGTTCCAGATATGGCTTTTAACGCGATGGAGTCCAACATTAATGAGAGCAGCTTCATGAACAGAGGCCCCTGGGCTCCTCCACCCCAGTTTCAACGCATGCGAACATTCACGAAGGTTTGTTCTGCTAGTCTATCAGACTCCTGTCCCTAGACGTGAATCAGCATATATACTTTAGTTTCAAGTATGTCCAAGTACATACTGAACTCATTATTATCTTCAGGTATACAAACGTGGAGCTGTTGGAAGGTCGATTGATATCACTCGTTATGCTGGTTACCTTGAGCTTAAGCATGATCTGGCTCGAAGATTCGGTATAGAGGGACAACTGGAAGATGGACCAAGAATAGGATGGAAACTTGTGTATGTGGATCATGAGAATGATGTCTTACTAGTTGGGGATGACCCTTGGGAGTAAGTTCCTCACCAGTAAATATATCTAGCACCTCATCTCTTATCTCTAGAATTTTTATGTACGTCTGGACAAGAGTGCAGTAAGATCCTAACCAATAGGAATGGCTTCACTATGCTTACCTTAGTCTCTTATGGTTTTGGATACTCAGGGAATTTGTGAACTGTGTTCGGTACATCAAGATCCTATCCCCTCAAGAGGTCCAACAGATGAGCTTAGATGGTGATTTTGGCAATGCTGTCCTTCCAAACCAAGCATGCAGCAGTTCTGATAATGGCAATCCATAGTCTAGTCTACCAAATGCTAGTGATTCTTCCATGTTGTGGCCTTGTATCATTTAGGATAATGTTCATAGAGTGTATGGTTTTGCATAAATTCAGAAAGCAAGGAAAAATTTTCTCAGCTTTAGGAACCAGTAGGACGTACGTCACAAATTGTATAGCACTCAGAGCGCTACTCGGTAGATTGCCTCAGTTCATATTACAGGACACAGACAAGAGGCATTATCGCCCCATAGGCCCGTACCAAGTCCCTCCACACGTGTCAAGTTATTCCAGGGATTAATCTTAGCTAAGTTAAGATTGCAATTCGTTGTACACTTGTGATTTTGTCAACTTGATGCCGTTGTTATATTCATATTCAACTGCTGTCTTTTCAATAGTTAGCACTCTGAGAGTAGAAATGTCTCTCGTGGCCATGGAGTTTTAGATGGGAAGATAGAAAGAAGGAAATCTGTATGTCCTAGTCTTAGGTGTATAAATGTGTAGGCTTCCTCAATTTTATTAATTTGAACGGTGTTTTCATTTTCAGGTTGTAAAATCATGTTTCTTCCATGGAAATGTTATTTTGTAGAGTACTCACTCTATATACATATATATATACACACATAAAAACATCCCTTTTGTTTTATTAATAAGATAACAAGAAGTTGAAATGCCTACATGGTAAACAATACTGTCAACTTCTGATACAATTAAAGACTTAACGATCAAGTCCAACAATCGCCATTTTATTGGTTATGATTATACTTTGAATTAGTTAACCCTCCTGAATGCAAAAGGGAAAGCAGGACCATCCAAAGCCACCAACCGCTTTCCATTCTCAACCAAAATGCCTGCATTTCCACATCTGACCCTGCAATTTGGACAGGATTCAGTGGGGCAAAATGCAATGTTATAGATTCCAGTTCCAACTTTGTCAATGGTGAAGTAGGATGCTGTTCCTGCCGTCACCACAAATCTCCTGTTTGTCTCAGGGTCCTCCTCCCCGACTCTCCAGGAAGTTGACTGAATGCAGATAGTGGCTCCCTGGAAAGTAATAGTGTAGTCTCTGGACTCTCTGATAACGGTCTCTCCTGCAGCGTATGGAGTAAATATCACCGAAGTGCCTGGGGAAACCACTTCTGCCAGAGGTTGTTGACCAACGTAGAGAGGGCAAGAATTGTTGCGATCAATCAGGGTTAAACCTCCAGCAATATCAGTTGCAGCAGGTACAATATAGTACTCCACACCACTCCGAACAGCTCGCCCTTCTGTGTCTAGAACTGCAGGTTTCTGAGCTTCAGTGGATATGGTTGTCATGGCAAGTAGCCAAGTAACGAAAACTAAGCTTCCCGTCATTCTAGACATGGTTGACTTCGTATTTATGTATGTATTTATCTCGCACAAGAACAAAGAAAACTAGAGAACTAGCAAATGAGAGAATATGAGATGATCTCTGTAGAGATGTGTGAGGTATTTATAGGATTCGTAGCAAGAGTAGATGCCTGAAAAGTCGAGTGAGAGGAGGAGGCACGGCAAGGAAAAGTCTGAATATCTTATCCATACCATCCCATGTCCATTGACTATTGCATACAGACCTGATTGAATATGGTGCTGGTTCCACATCAGCCAAGTTTAGGTTGAAATAGGGTTATTAAGTTTAATGTCATTGTAAAGGTCTTCTTTCGATCGCAAAACCAGTTCAAACATTGTAAGATTAGATTAGGTTGGCAAATCAAATGTGAATAGAAATACATCCATTAAAGGATAATGTATGCTCTCAAAAGTCCTAGCTATTGCCTCTTCTAATGTTGATGGGTTCCAGTTATTTAGTCACGCTTTTCAGTTCCTTTATTTTTGTAACTTGGGTTAATATTACATGCACTTATCGTCAAGAACTTGTACTAACTTGTACCATTCACCAACCAGAAATAATTCCAAGGAATTGAACTTGTCCAGATTGGCGTACCAGTACCTGTACCTGTACATGAAAATGTCTTCCTGTCCTGTTGAAAAGATTATATGAAATCAGGTAATCATCAGTCCACAACTCCCCTACCTCATCACCAACTTCAACATTCATAGTTTCGTCGGCGATAAGAAGCATAAAAAGGTCCAGGGTTTACGTCAAGAACGGTCACCGAATCTTCAGAGCATCGTAAGAAATAACACAGGTATAACTCTCATCGCTCTCATCCACAACAAACAAGGCCATATTTCTTTATGTATATTCAATAACTCAATTGCCCTTCTGAAATTGGCAGCGGGTTTAGCTAAAGAAACAATTTTATGGGGTTAGATCTAGGAGACACAGCCAAGCTTGTAACTTTAGCAGATTCCTGGTTGTTATCATCGAATCAGTCATTTCAGAAACTATACCCAAAACAGCACCGCCGTCTCGAAAGTTTGGCAGGCTTATCAATGGAAAACGATTAGACCAATGTGGTGAAGAGGGAAACACTGATGAAGGGTCTTCTTTTCTTCATCTTTTGGACAAACTGGGACATGGATATTCTTCAGACTCGTGAAACTGTGTATCAGAGGTCAAATTTAGAGAAGGGAAGTGGGTTTTGGGGTGGTTTTGATTGTAGAATAGAAAGAAAGAAAAAGAATAGGCCTTTGAAAGATTACAGAGAACCTGTAGAGATAGAGAGAGAGAGAGTTGCCTTTATAACATAACGAATACTATGATTAATTGCTATTAACCCACAAGCTTTATAAAATAAACACATTCAAGGGGAACACAGTTACATTTGGAAGTTCAAGGTATAATTAAATTACAGAGAGAAGTAGACGTAAAGCCAAAGCAAAACAGCTGCAATGTGGAATAAGCTCTGGTAATGAAGGGCCAAGGCATTTTGGTCTGAGGTATCATCGTCCAAATACACTTTCCTCTTATCCTCTTCTCTGGGACCATCTGTTTCTGCACTGATGAGCCTCCTCTTTTGCTGTTCAATCTCATCAATATTCTTAATGCACTGTGCTTCTGCATTCTTCACCATCATTAATGCTGTTTCTTTATCTTGAGCTTCATGTGCCTCCTCTAATGACTTCTTCCACTGTTCAAGTTCCATTGCCTGTGGTGAATCATAAAGTACGTCATGATGGCCAGTAACTAACAATACCAAGTTAATTATTCACAAACTTCGACGAACTTACCTTCTGTTTAACAGTAAGCGCTTCTTTGCAAGCTGTATGGCACATGTCCATCGTTTGATTCAGCTCTATCTTTAGCCTCCTCACTTCATCCTCAAGATTTTTCTGCAAGTAATTTCAGTAAGTTGAAGAATTAGCTAAATTCATCCCATCTTTGGGAAATTTTAGATGCAGCATGAGCCAGCAGCTTACAGCATTTTGTAATGACCATGTTCCTGAGCCAGCATCGTCCTCCTCCGCATTAAATTCACAACTATGGCCACGACCTGTGGGAGTTTTCGAATCGGAGTTGGGGCATAGTAAGTCAAAGTCATAGCATTCTACATCTGAGCCCCTTGAAGATCCCCGAGATTGTTCAGACCAGTCATCGTTTGTGTGCCCCAAAGATTCCTGAGGAGGTGGTCCAGACGCCAGGTTTTCATAAAAAGAAAAGAAAGAACTATCAGTGCTTTGCCTTCCAGAGCTAGGAAATGGCATATCCATGTCAAGCGATGAGAGCTCTTCATATCTTTCTCTGCAGAAGCATTTTTAGCATTATCAGATAAAGCCAACAATAACGAGCTTCAAGCTTTTCACTCCATATAAGCATTTGTTTCAAACATTATTGTCATTGAAATTTGAAATTGAGGAAGCGAACACTTGCCTGACAGATACTGACTCATCACTCCTACCACCATGTCCTCCCGCTGCAGAAATATTTGGAGCTGGTCGGGTTGCTATTCTGTAGTTACTCACCTTCCTTTTCCAGATAACATATACAGAACAATAATTTGGTGCCCATTTCAGTACATTGCTGGGGACATCAGTAGTCTTGAACAGTCTGACAAATAAAAACAATTTCAAGTTAATTATATCAGTTTACATGTTTCAATTCAGGCAAGGAAAATGAGGGATCTTTTCAAATTTGTTCACAAAGAAAGGAAGTATTCTAGACAGCTTCATGGACTTGAAATTGTCCTTGACCTGAAAGAACCTTGCTTCAAATTTCTATTTAAGTAGGTAATGACATTACTGTCTGGCTGCCCAGCCTGTTACCTGGAAAGGCTATTCCTTGATCCTGCACCAAGCAACAAAGTTCTGACTCCAGATTGGCAAACATACGCAATGAGCGCTTTTGACACATCTGTATCCTCTAGAATAACAGTATCACATTGAACCTGATTCCAGAATCACATGGTCAGAAGAAATAATGAACCAAATTTATATTATATCAAATCGTAGTTCTTTTGTAATGTGAAAAGCACTGTTGAAAAGGACCTCTTTCATTCTGCAGAAACATCGAAATGAGAGCAATGATTCCGTCGCCCGATTTTCAGCCTGTTGATCAATATAAGAGTTGTAGTTCTGCGCTGCATCAGAAGAAATATAGCAAAAGATGAAAAAAGCCCACAAGCTCGAATAAAATCAAATTGTAAAATCCAATAGGCTACCATGTCACATGAAATGAACTAAAAACAGTATTGGAAACGTTGTCAGGTCCCACGTAGAAAGAACAAACAGTCTATTTCATGAACACATGTATTTCCTGACAGAGAGAGTGGTACCTGATGAAGGTGGTATGACATGGATGAGTTTCAAAGTTTGATCTCGGGTGACAAAATGTTCAACAGCCCATCTGAGAGCATAATGGCTGGACTTGTCCTTGTCTACTGCCACAGCTACAAACCTGTCTGCTTCTCCCCTCTGATCACCATGTTCCACCTGTTGCCGCATTTTCCTGTTCCTTTCTCTTGTCTGCCAGGAGATGCCTCAGATACGGTTATCGGTGGGGAAATCCAGGAGTCAGGAACCCAAAACACGAGTAAAGAAATGAAAGTTTCCAAGTTAATCAAAAACCTGGAATGAACCCGCAGTTTTCCTGTCAGACAATGCGACCGACTCCAAGTCCTTATTGCCATTGTTGCTGCAACCAATAACAGATTTGTTAGAAACCCACTCGGATGGAGACGGTAGAGAACAAACCATATCTTTTAACCAAAAGGAAACAATCAAAAGGGGATTCGATTAGACAGTTCGTTCTCCAATGCAGTTATAGTTCGTTGTACTAAATCAGGCAAATGATATGGTCAAATCCAGCAATAAATGCACCCTATTTTTAGGTTTTCTTGTTCTTAACTGGAATTGAAAATCATGCCGCCTCCCTGTTTCTTTTACATTCTAGATGATTGACCATGGTTTTGTACCTTGGCATTTCTAAACCCAGTAAACTCTGCCATCAGAAAAGATACATTAGTTTTTAAGATAAACCTCCAATGGATTGATTTGGATTCACGGTTAAGCAGTTTCATGGAGTTATAAGCAACTAACCTAAGTTGGCCATTCCGAACCCGTTTATCCAACTAACAAGGTAATCCCTGAATTTCAGAATTGCTTCAACTTCAAATACATCTATTCTAGATTATTGCATAATGAACAAAGGAAGCAGAGGAAACCAAAGGGAGGAGTGAGGAAAGTTATAAGATCAACAACCCAACATGAAGTTTACATTTTCCATGATTCAGCATTATGGTATTGTCAGAAAATCCAAGCTTGGCTTGCCAGAATTATAAGAAAGAACAAATTCCTCTCTTCAAAAAACCCTGAATTATAGAATCTTGATTGCCATGATGAAAAATTATCACCTCAAGTACACAATCTTCCCCAAGACTTATGACATGATTCACGATTTTAGCAATCATTGAAGGTCTTTGATTTTACATTGCTACTTTAATCCGTAGTAAATCGTATTTTCAATAGCAGCAGTTCACAATTGAATCCAATTTCCAAAATAGTATGAAAAGAATGCCCGCCTCCCGGTTTTTCAAGAATGGCGGATTTGCTGACTTTTTTCATTAATGTGGAGGAGAAAAGATTGAACTGATTTCCGCTTTTAGACAGTTTCCTCGTCTTTGTTGTCATTGTCTTTCCTTGGTTTTAAAATTCTATTATGTCAACGTATGACAAAGTTGTACAATAAGAAATTCTGAAGTCATCCTGTCAAGCTATCATCTTGAATAATTTATTTTCGGATATTTGATAGTCATAACTCAATACAGCCATAACCCTTCATATTTCTCTGTTTTCTACTTATTTACACCAAGTCTGCTTTCTGTCTCCCACTCAGCTTCCAGATTTTCTTGATCCTTCTAATCTGCTAAAACCAAGTCTTCAAATTTTTGCTGCAGAGCCAGGAATTGCAGCACTTAGTATCAGTTTGAGACGAAATTCTGCAGATTTAACTTGACAGAGGTGTTGTTTGAAGTCATTTGTGCGTGTTGGATAAGTGATCTGCAATTTTACTGCCATATTTGTTTTCTAGGTCACTGATAACTATTTACTTAAAACGCCATAGCAGGAAAAGACAAAAGAGAGAGGGAAGAAAAATTCAGAATCATGCAAGCCTAAAGTCCTAGATCTTGAGTAAAACTAAGTAGAGACAAAACCCATCTTCTAACCCCAACTATCCCCCAACATTTACATATAAAATTTTCCGTATATAAGCAAATTATCAAATCCCATAACCATCTGAGATTAATTGGACTGTCCAAGATGTACATTTGAATCCCCTATGTAGATTACAAGTCCATTTTTGCTACACCAACATTTTAGAAGTCGAAATCATCAGATTTTCCTCTTGAAGATCTTACATCCACTTCACTAGCATATGAAGAGTAGAAGTCATCATCGCTGTCCTTCTCCTTTAGCTCTTCAATCCTCTCAACAGCCTCCTTCAAGTCTAACCTCTTCTCTACATCCCCTTCACAACATTGCAAACCAATGTTCAACAGCTTGGTCATTTCGCCATAACTACCCTTTGTTCCTGCAATCCCCTGCTCGAACACTTTGTCCGTCCATTCTTCAGGAAGGATAGAATTGACCCAACTTGCCAAGTCCTCTTCCCCTTTGCCCTTCCCTTGTTGCAGAAAGTTTTCAGGGAACTTTCCAGTTAAGACCTCAAGGATCAACATCCCAAGACACCATACATCTGTCTTCTTTGTGATCCTGCCGTGTCGCAAGTACTCAGGGGACTTGTAGGCCACCATCAGCTCGCGAGCATTCTCTTGGTTGATCACAGGAACTAAAGCATAGTCTGCGAGAACTGGTTCATAGGAATTGTTGAGAAGAACATTTGAGGATTTAAGGTGGCCATGTGCTGCAATTATACTGGGAAGCTCTTTGTAAAGATATGCAAGACCGTTAGCCACTCCTTTAATGATCTTCAACCGAGTTGGCCAATCAAGGCTTGGTTGGCCTAGAGACTGATGACCTGAAGTTTTGGTATCATAGTGATTCAAACATGAGAGAATGAAAAAAAAATTGAAGCAGTAAGTTTTGGCATCGTAGTGATTCAACCATGAGAGATTGGAAAAAAATTGTAGTAGTTAGCTTCATAAAGTTATTACAGCACTAAGTGATTTATAATTTAGTATGAACATCAACAACATAAGAACATTACCATGGAGATGAACTGCCAAGCTGCCTCTCTGAATATGATCTGTGACCAGAAGCTTCTCGTTCTTTCTGTAATAATATGCGACAAGTGGAAGCACATTAGGATGTGCTAACCTTCCTAGCCTCCTCATATGCTCTTGAAATTCTTCTCGACCAACATTGTTCATTTGCTTAAACCTCTTCACTACCATCATTGCTCCAGTTGAGAGAGCAGCCTTGTAAGAAGAACCAAAGCATCCACTACCCAGTATTTCAGCTGAGGCCTTTAACAAGTCTGGCAAATCAAATATCTCCCTATCTTCCATTACAAATGACAACTTTGAGGTTTCGGCTCTCCTGCCGCTTCCTGAGTGGTCAGGCGAGAGATGTGATCTTTGTTCTACTTCCTTGAAGCCCGTTTTCTTCTGCAAGTTTGATGGTCCTGGTGCTTCTACCGATTCAGGTGCCCGATTTCTTCGACGGAGGAGAATCACCCAAGCTGAAATTATAGCAATTACTGCAGCCAATACAACTATAGCCACAACAATGATACTGGCTGTTGAAGGCTTCTTAGAGCGAGATGAATCGGGGTTCTTAGAGTTAGAGCCGGATAGCTCAGGGCATTCCCTCAATGGTTCTCCACATAGGGCTTTGTTGTCTAATCAATCACAGAAATGGCGGACATTGCAATAATCAATATGACGTGAATACCAATCGTCTACATTGTTATGAATAAAGTAAACAAGTTTAACACTTCTACAGATTAAGAAGTCGATGCTAGTAATCTTAGAATGCTTTTCTTTATGGACATTGTTATTGTTAACGGAAGTCCGTGGCCATCCTCAATATGTTGTGTCAATGTCTCAACAATCAATCAGGTAAAAAATTGGTTGGATCAGTGAATCAAAAGCTAAAAGCTTTCTATATGTTTTGGCTAGTTTCAGAAAATCTGGAACGTTTTATAAATGGTTGTTCGTCTAATGTAAGCTTAGATTATGAAGATAAGTTCCACGGTGCTCCACAGTACTGTGTAGGCTATATCAATCATATATGATACTTAGAGGAACAATGTGAAGACTAACCAGAAAAGGAGGTCGAATTCAGTTTGCTAAGGCTCGCCGGAATTCGTCCCTCTAACGCATTATCTGACACATTAAAAGATGTGAACTTCTGACGAAAATCCGGTAGCTGCCCACTAAACTGGTTCCCCTCCAGCCTTAAAACCACAAGCTTTGGCAGGGAAGCTAACGACGAAGGAACGCCACCTTTGAACTCATTGTTCGCCAAATACAATTTCTTCAACCTTGACATGCCCTCAAAAGCATTGCCAGGAATCTCCCCAGAGAAGCGATTGTTTGACAGGTAAATTGATCTCAATGCAACCAGTTCATTGAACACCGGCAAAGGACCGTCAAGGGTATTGTTCACGAAGCTCAGAGTTCGCAAAATGGGCAAATCTTTGAGTATTCGCACGTCAATATTCCCTGACAATCCCATTCTCTCAAGCTGTAAACCCCAAACGGAATTGTTGGTACAACGCACACCTACCCAATTGGCAACATCTCCATTGCAAGGTGTAGTCTTTTCACTCCAACTAGCTAATGCCGATGGATTGGACAACGAACCCTTGAAATTAAGGAGGGTCTCGGAGTTCGTAAATCCAGAAGAGACAACAAAATGGAGAGAAAAAACGATAACAAGGAGGGACAGAAAGTTCCTTTCTTCGGAAGCCATTATTGTTATGGTGGTGTTGTAAGTGGTACGCGCACTAGTGGGGCGGCGTGCGCGCCCTTTACAGGCATGACGGTGCTCAATGTGGACTATAGTAATTGCAGGAAATGGGTGCTTCTTGGGTTGTGGGGAATTGAGAGAAAGGTAAGGGAGGTGGTGAAATTTGGATGGCATAGAGAAAAAGATAGAGAAAATTAGGCAGAAGAAAGAGAAAGTGAGATAAGAGCACAGAGAGGGTGTGTGTGAGATGCCTAAGAATAGGGTACGAGACCACCAAGGTCGTTTTTTTCCCTCAACTGGAGAAGACGGGTGTCTGCAACTTTGACGTCGTCCCTCTTTTTTTTAATTATTTTTTATTTATTTTTGGGATTTCCAATTTCATGGGAAGGAGGTAAGGTCAAGATTGAGAGATTTCTGGTTTACCTTCGAAACCACTTCTATGATTTCTATTTATTAGATAACATTATCATATATCTACACACGTACAAAGGTTCTAACAAACGTTGTACTACAACGTAAATCTGCATGGCTATGGCATGAACCATCGTCCACCCCACAAGATCACAAGGAAATGAAAGTTATAATACACCTTGAACAATTAAGAATTTCAACGCAAATACAATGTTATTAAGTATATTCCAAGATTTATGTTTGGAAACCGAACATAAATGTTTGTTTGCTGCAAGCTGTCGAAACAGACTTAGCTTCCAAAACCATGGGAAGTTCAACATCAGCATTTGTTGAAAACTGCCTACCGCTAATCATTAAATTATCTGTTATCTTCAATGATGTTTTGGCATTCTCGGGGAGAAGTATCATACACTAGTTGTTGGTCTCTTTTTGGAACAGGCGGCCTTTCTAAAGCTCCATATGACACAAGCCTCCTCATTTCTAGCTCCTCGTATGATGTTCGAGGATGGTTTAATCAAACACTTTCAAGTTGGAATTCTCAAATTCAATCCTTTGACAGTTGCCCCTTGAGCAGCAGAAGCTTATGAACAGCAATAAATAGTTAGG